>OY482671.1:76111006-76428506 GCA_960531455.1 Urophora cardui | reverse complement strand
TAATAATAATAATAATGATAATAATAATAATAATAATAATAATAATAATAATAATAATAATAATAATGATAATAATAATAATAATGATAATAATAATAATAATAATAATAATAATAATAATAATAATAATAATAATAATAATAATAATAATAATAATAATAATAATAATAATAATAATAAATTTGTATGGACAACTAAGCGCAAAAAAAAAAAAAAGAAATCCATACAAAATTTAAGCGCAGATGTACATAATAATAATAATACAATGGCGCTATTATAACTCTGGCGAGTTTTATGGCCGAGCTTCTCTCCCAATTCGAGGTGTGCTCCATTTTTGTTTTTCCTACTAATTGGGTGGACCTACAGTTTTATGCCGGCTCCGAACGGCGAATGCATTTTTTGTGAGAAGCTTTTGCATGGCAGAAATACTCTCGGAGGGTATGCCGCCCACTGCCGAGAGGTGACCGCTGACCCAATAATTGGTTTTTTACTAATTGAAAAATTGTTTTGGTGTTTTGCTCGGACCGTGGTTTGAACACGAGATCTCTGGCATAGCAGGCGAGCACTCTACCCACTGCACCACAGCGGCAGATGTACATATATGCGCTTAAAAAAACAATAGAAAAACTCCATTACACAGATAGGTTAATATAGATTCTTTGCCAACTTTATTATTTGTAGCATTAGCAACAAATAAATTATTGTATTAGTTTCTAAGATTTTCTAAATTATTGTCATTTTCTACACAAGAAATATTCAATAAAACAAATATGAAGAAAAAAAAGTACGTGAAAAGTGATTCACCCCGATCATTAATGTCTCCACTGCCTCAAATTATGTGACGGGTGTTCACATCCCTACTATCGCTTGGTTTTTCGGAATGCTCCATAATCTCATTAACTCTCGTAAAGGTGCCTCCGAATCGTAAGTCATGTAACAGGATGCTAGGATTAGCGACTCGTGTGCACTTATGAGAAAAACAGGCGGAGTTATCTTGCAACATTACAATTAAAAGTCTATTATGGGTAATTTATTTTTTTTTTCAATGGAAAATGATAAATGAAATAGATCAAATTATGACACATTTCATTTCCTGTAAAAGTTATTTTTGCTCATAAAGTACTTTTTATATCCAATATCAGGTGGCCAACGACATGTTGATGAATTAACTTTACGAAAAAATGTAAACGTGCATGTGAACATGAAATGGAAGCTCCGCCCTAAAGAACGAATGTGGACAGCATAACACGAGTACACGAGTTCCCATTCAAACGACATATTATTAAGAAAAACAGTGACAACTAGTTTATGGTGACTGCTACGGCTGTGTATTTATGTGCATGTATGTTTGTATGTGCATATGCCCACCAAAGAATGTAAGCCTTATTGAAGAATTAAAACAGGAGAAAGAAAGGTTAAGAAATAAGGCCTGTAAATAATAAGGGTAGTAAATTTGTATGACGTAAGGATTAAAATAAGGCTGAATCTCTCTGAGAGTACACCTTATTCCAAAGGCTTATCCGCCATGCGAAATAAGGCCTATATAAGTATTGGAGAGTTAGGAACAGACAGAGTGAGTGCATAAAAAAAGCAGCACTGCCAGCGTACTCATTGTTTAGACCTGATTTGTCAACAATAAGCAATACTTTTTTGCAGGGTGTGTATGCTTACCGGCAACAGCACAGCGTGTAGGCATTCGCGCATACCCAGCAGGTGATTTCCATATTTTGGTAATACATACCTTAATTGTATTCAATGAAATAACGCATCACATATAGCGAAGAAACACTTCTTCGTTTACTTTGCCCATTACTTGTAATGCGAGTGTTTTAAAATTATTATTTTTTCGCTTGCTGGTAATGCAGAAAATAATCGAAAAGGTTTGGAGTACTGCCGTTATTTTTTTGCAAATACTACTTTGATTTTAATTTTTCTAAAAAGCAGTTTTGTGAAACAATTTACTCTCTTTCTTGTTTATTTCACCAGTTTTGCCTTTAAAAGTGTCGTGGTTGGTCTCGCTTAATCGACCTCTGTAAATTTTTTGCAATAAAGCAATAATTGTGCAAATAGTATAATAATTATTATTTAAAGTAAAGGTAAAGGTACCCTTACCTTACCTTTACCTTTAACTTTGCCTTTAACTTTACAAACATGCGCACATACACACATACGCACGGATTTTACCAATTTTCGGACTTTTCCGGAGCGATTTTCCAAAATTTTCTTCCGTAAGAACCTTGTCCTCGAAAATACGAACAACTGACAAAAAACTACAGAAATCGGTCCAGCTGTTCTAATTTTATGAGGCACTATACATTTTTTACACCATTTTTATATATATAGATTATAGCTTACTATACTGGATTGTAGGATATATCCAATTAATTCTACCAGTGAACATTTGTTCAGGACATTGTTAAAAGCGCCTTCTATGTCCAGAAAGGCCACAAGACAAAACTCCTTATCGGTTAAAGATGATTCAATGGTAGAAACCAGGCTGTGAAGTGCCGTTTCAGTAGATTTCCCTTTAAGGTATGCATGTTGATAGCTAGAGAGGAGTTCGCTATCTATTGATATAGAGAGAAATTGCTTATTGCGAGGCTTTCCCAGCCTTAGGAGTGAATATAACCGAGACGCAATAAAGATGCGATGAAGCCAGCTTGTTGGTGTTTCGAGGGTATACAGGAATTGTGCAGGAATGAGCTTCTAATTGCCCACCTAACCCGTTCCTCCGTGACGGGTATATTAACCGCGATGTTCGTTGATGATATCGCCGGTACGTTTCGCGAGCTAAAGTGTGTATCCAACAATAACTCCAGGGTTTCCTTTTCCGAGTCGGTCCAGGATCCGTCAGACCTCCGAAGATAACCCAAGGACGTATGTGTTTTTGAGAGCACACATCTAAGTCTTGCCGTCTCATCGACGCTTTCGACTCCAGTACAGAAGTTCCTCCAGGAGGTTAAGTGTTCTTTATATTGCAGTCATAGAATAAGAATGAAATGATTTTCGGAATCAGTAACCGATTTTACATATAGATAGGATAGTGGCGTACAAAGTAAAGACAACAAATTTAATTTTGTGATCCAGTGTTGTCAACGGCGATGTCCTAGGCAGTGTCAATTGACACCCTCTGCACTACATTTTCAATAGTTCCGAACTAGTACTAAATTCTACAGTTTTCACTAGTTCGTTTGTTGGCACAATTTCGTTAGTTCTGAACTAACTACAGTTTTACATCTGCCGCTTAAGTGTAGCATTTAACACACTTCATGCAAGTGGCGCGATGACACACTGGCTTTTTTTTTATTTTTTTTAACTAATATTATTGTATTTATTTATTTCATAAAAATTTACAAAAATATTTAAAAAGTAATAAAATAAAAATAATTAAAATAAGGCTGAGGGATCTGAAAAGCATAATTAGGGGAACATTTCATTTCATACAGGTTAAGATGGAAATAGAAAACTCTTTGTATAAAATGCTTCAATAAACATCTGAGAATTGTAGAAATATACAAAGCCGACGGCAATTGAACGAACGAATAATTTTCATAGAATTTCTGGCACTTCGAAATGACATACACATCAATGTGTGTCTTATAATGGTCACTCAATTCACTCCTTCTGAACTGGTGATCTAGTTCATTTTTGACACCTTTTCGCTAGTTCGGAACTAGAAATTGAGTTCCCTGCAGGTTATATACCCAACAAAAATGTTTTGCTTATTGATGACGCCTCACTGTGTAACCTAAATCAAACGCAAGTCGTCAATTTAACGCACGCACGCAAATTTTTCATATGCGTTGAACCGAAATTGACTTGCGTGCGTGTTCAGATAAAGAAATAGAAAAATACAGAAAATCAGAGAAAATCTTGTTATTTTGTGGAATATGTACCTAACAGACACGATATCAAAAGCAAGTGTCAATTTTTTTGCAAACAATCACCCACAATGCTTAATTTCAACTGTCACGCAAAACAAAAATTGGGCGTCGAATTTGCTTTTTACGCACGCCGTTCAATTTCGGTTACTCCCATACAAGTTGTATGGGCATGAGAAATTTTTGACAGTAAATTGACGGCGTGCGTTTGATTTAGGTTACACAGTCAGCTGTGACACTGGAAGACGCTGCACAGTGAGCTGGAATTGACAAGTAGGGACCTTGGACTTCAATTGTATATTTTCGTATTCTATGATATTTTGCCACATTTTTAGCTATATAACTTTTTTACGTAAAACCTTATTTTAACCCTTTCCTTCCCAAATTAAAAATCTCTCTTTAAAGGTCTAGTTACGAAATTTTTCGATTTAAAAAAAATACAATGCTGAAATCCAACAATGCTTAAATGATTTAGCCCTCAATATTTCTAATTATACATTGGCAAACATTGAAAATTTTGACATTTATTTAGCAACCCACGTGCCCTTTGCATTCGGCTGGTTTATAAGTTTCTTACCAATAAAATATATACAATTAATTTATTTATTCGTACAAAGAAAATATATTCGTGTAAGTTAATGCTGAAAAATTCAGTTTAGCAATAAGAAGGTGAAAAGTGTAAGTAATAAAATTTATTTGTAGCCATAAGGCTACATTGGGATTTAATGCATACAAAAGGTTACCATTTAAACATATTTGGTAGTATGAAGTTCATCATGTATCTACATATTTATACTAGAAAATGAAGTCTTACGGTTGAAATATTTATATATTTTCTTTTTCTAGATTGGTAATGGCCAATGGCCAGCCCCATCATACTGTATGTCTGAAATCGGTCTTTAGTACAGGATTTTGTCTGCGTTTTTGGACTTGAACTGTTGCTGCATTGATCAGATGGCCTTCCTCTATTTATGTCGTTAATAAAACCAGCATTTATCATCCTATCTGCAATTTCCGCTTGGAACTCTAGCAACGAATTATTAGTGGGGTGGACCTAAGCAATATGGTGGTTGGACTTTATAGGTAAAAATTGGGAACAAAAATACTACTTACGCATATTTTATCACGTCCTAGAATCTAGGACCTAGATGGTTGCTAAAGGCAGAAGAAAAAGTAGATCTCCAATGCGTTGGAAAGATCAGGTGAAGACTAACTCGTCCTCCCTTGGTATATCCAATTGGTGCCAGGCAGCACTAAGCAGAAACGACTCGCGCGCTCTATTGGACTCGGCCAAATCTTTTAGACGGTTACGCGCTAATTAAGAAGAAGACGTTTGTGTTGTCAATTCCTGGCTATTGTATAAGAGGCTTGCATACAAAAGAAAATGCCGACGAAAAAATCGTTGCTAGAGTTCAAAGAGGAAATTGCTGATGGGATGATAAATGCTGCTTTTATTACCAACGGCAGAAATAGGGGAAGGCCATCTCATCTAAACAGCAACAGTCCAGTTCCAAAAAAAAAAAAAAAAAAAAATAGGAAATCCGGTATCAAAAGACAGATCTCAGACATGCAGTATGATGGTGCTGACCATTGACCATTACCGATCTAGAAAAAGGAAAACGCAAATATTGCAACAGCAGGACTTCAGCAGACAAAATGTAAAAAATTGAATATTGCTTTGTATTTAACATCAAAAAATATTTTTTTTATTTGTTTCATAGCAAATGATGCAAAAAAGTATAAATAAATGATAAACTTCATACAACCAAATATGTTTAAATTTGTGTGCATTAATTTCCAATGTAGCCATATGGCTACCAAACCCTACCATCCACTGGAATACTGGTGTCAAAAAAATTGTAATGCAGGATCTTTTTAAATACTATTTATACTAGAAAAAACCATTGTTTGATTTTTTTCTATGTACATCTGCTTCTTAATTTGGGAAGGAGAGGGTTAAGAAGATATCAGACTTTGTTTAGTAATAGATGTACACTTTTGCAAAAACTGAATGGAGCTACACGAAAAACCGCGCAACTTTCAAGAATTTCAAGGTAAGTTTAGGTTTGTGTATAAAGAAAGTTAAGATTTTACACAAAATAATAACATTGCTATCCACCCGTACGTAAAATTAACCGCTAAAATGAATGGCGTATTCAGTTTTTTGGTACACTCTCCAGGGAAGGTAAGCTTGGCAGTCCAGATTTTAAGTGGCCAAGTGCCTTAAAATTTGATATATGTATAATAAGCGATATTTGTGTACTAAAATGTTAAATTATAGTCTGAAAAAATTACATTTTTATTATTTGTAAAAAAAATTGTAGTTTTTTGTTAATTTTTCTTTTAATTTTGGTAAATTTTTTACATTGGCTGTGACCCCTCCGAAAAATTCTCTTACTACGCCACTAGTGTGTGCAAGTCTGAAAGAGTACTATCCGAATCCACTATGATCGAAAAATTTCAAGCGATATCCATAAAAATCAAAAATAATCATTATTTTTTTGATCGAAAATAACACTTATTCCTTGAGTGATATATTTATCGCTCAGAAATAAAAATTATTCTTTGAGTTTTATTTTTTTGCTTAGGTCGAAAACTCAAATTTTCTCTGAAGTGCTCTGGAACATAATTACTAAAAAATTCCCATCGATATAACTTCGTGAATGAGTGATATTTTTGATCGAAAAAAATAAAACTCACACAATAATGATTATTTCTGAAAGATTAAATATCGCTCAAAGAATAAGTGTTATTTGTGATCAAAAAAAAAAAAATAAAACTAAAAACGTAATGATTATTTTGGATGAAATATAAAAAAAACCAACATATAATGATTAAATGGCGATTTTTATTATAAAACTCATAATGATTACGGTCCCTGTTACAAAGGGATAAAAAAAAAGTAGGTAAAAGTATGCTTTTTTTTATTATTTTATTTGAAAGAAATAAAAAAAGTCTGCAGACTCATTGCGCTTTTCGAAGAAAATGCCTGTTTTATGGTTATAAAATAAACTTTTGCAAAAAACAAATTTCACTGATTACAGTTACCACAGTATTTTCCATTACTCAAATGTCAAACCATTTTCTAAAAATGGAAAAATTTATTACTGTAGACACACGCGGTAGTATTCTGTGCTGTGTAGTGAAGCGTAAAATAGTGAAAAAACTAATATTACTATGAATTCAATTATAAGAATTCAATTTTAGCTAGGGTTGCCAGACGTACTGATTTGATCAGTACAATACTGATTTTTCGTGCTCCGTACTGATGGTTTTAAAAACCTTAAGAAGTACTGATTTTTTGGATTTTGTACTGATTTGTACTGATTTTTAGCCGACACTAAAAAAATTCATTTTTATCACCCTGCACTGTTTTTAATTTCCAACTGTTTTCATTTAACGTTTGTATTGCCGTGGTTATGCTTACGACAATACTCGACGAGCAACGTGTAATTGTTGTTGTGCACTCCGACGAGTGAGAGAATTTTCACATCGATCAAATTTGCTGCGTGAAACAAGCACCCAGCACGCCGAGGTTTCGGGGTAATAATGTGTTATGTTGTGGGCCGCTGTGGTGCAGTGGGTAGAGTGCTCGCCTGCTGTGTCAGAGGTCTCGGGTTCAAACCACGGTCCGAGCCAAACACCAAAACAATTTTTCAATTAGTAAAAATCCAATTATTGGGTTTTTTAAGAGCAGCGGTCACCTCTCGGCAGTGGGCGGCATACCCTCCGAGAGTATTTCTGCCATGAAAAAGCTTCTCACAAAAAAATGCATTCGCCGTTCGGAGCCGGCATAAAACTGTAGGTCCACCCAATTAGTAGGAAAAACAAAAAGGAGCACACCTCGAATTGGGAGAGAAGCTCGGCCATAAAACTCGTCAGAGTTATAATAGCGCCATTGTATTATTATTATATTAATGTGTTATGTTGTGTATGTGCGCTCTAATCATCGATTTAAGCGTAACCACCTCTCACTGATGACGAAAATGTGTCCGAGAATTTCATCGGCTCGGTGTTTTGCCTGTAAGCATCATGAAACAATTACGAAGGAGAAAGCAACACGAACGTTAAATGTCATAGAAACATGATTGACAGTTAACGATACGGAAACAAAAACAAAATGCCAGTAATAACGACGATTTTCTTCGCATACATTGTTTTTTTTTTTGTTGGAAGCAATGTACTGATTTTTTCGGGAAAGGTATCTGGCAACCCTAATTTTAGCTGATATCTGGACTTCTACTCGTCCATCAGATAGTGTCTGCATTATCTGCATTTTTGAATACAAATTAGGGCACGCTAAATGCGAAAAAGCACTTTTGAATCAAAAAATAAAACTTTTTAATAGTCAGATGAAAAATAAGTGGAATTATAGTGGCCGCAAAAGAAACGCTTTTGAAAAAACGTATTCGAAATGGCTAAATTGGACATTCCTTTCCCTTCCGGATTCCGATGGAAATAAGGATAAATGTGCTAAACGGGGAAGACCTTCTAAAGAAGAATTTTTCGAAGCTTCACGGAGAACAAAAAATCGAAAGGTAGAGCATTTGTTGAAAAACTATTCCATCGAAGAGCTCGAGTATGCTCTGAAAAAAAAAATTAAAAAATTGAATGTTTTGAAAGTAGTATGGGCTTGCTTTTGAGTACTTAATGACGTCTTGAATAAATCAAATTTTTTAAGCGTGTGACATCCACAAAAAAAAATAGACCCCATTTAAAAAACATTTTGTAGTCAAAAAGGACCAAAATAAAAGTAGCTGCCATTCCTAGAGGGTTTCCGTAAGAGAGATATAGGGAATCTTATTTGCCATGAATTAAGCCATAGAATGAAGCCTTGAAGTTTTTAATATTGTTAGGAAAATGGCCTGTATAAATAATAAAATAACTACTCAGTATTGGAACTACTATTAAATTTTGCACTTTCAATCTCAGTTTCCATGAAAAATGTAAGAGCTAGGTAAAAAAAAATTGATTTTTGAAATCTCCGTACTCTAGTCCACCTAGAAACGAATTTTTACTCACGTCCGTCTATTATTCTATTTTTGCCCACTTTTTATATGGAGACACAGCACTGTGCGGCTTTGCATCATTGTTAATACTAAATAGTTTGGTAACTCAAATGGTCTTATTCTTGATCAATTTTAAAAATGCGTATGTATTTGTGCGAAAATGGAGAGAATGAAGGAATCAATGCTGTGCAATTTCCAACAAAAAAACTTTTCATTCGGGGTCTCTTTTGACTAGAGCTCTCGATTTTCTTTGAACATTTTCGAGTAGCCCGAACAATTGTTGTTCAAATGCTCGAACAGTTGCTTGTTTGTTTATTACCCGTATGCTTGTACGGGCATTTTAAAAATTCGAGTATTTTGAAGTTTGTTTTTTTCTTTTGTTTGTTATTATTATTATTTTTTCTTCATATGTATTTTATTTTTATTTTTTAGGTTGCGATACATATTTTTTGTTTGTAAGTTCGAATGTTTGTACGGGCATTTGAACAACAAACGGGCTTCAAACAAAAACGATCAGATCGAAATGCTCGATACGCGGGTATATAGAGCTCTACTTTTGACTGAAAAATAGCCATTATGCGTCGCCTTTTGCCATGTCATTGATTTAGTGTGCGATATACATATATTAATTTTTTTCCGCATATCTGCCCAAGTGCGCACAAAATAACGGATAAATGTGTAGAACTAACATTAAAATAGTATTGAGTTTTCCTGTTTGTTTTACATTTTTAACTAGATAATTTTGCAGTTTAAGCTAGTTAAATGAACTGGATTGATTTTACAATTTACAAAAATACAATATATTTACATTTACATTTACATTTACATTTACATTTACATTTACATTTACATTTACATTTACATTTACATTTACATTTACATTTACATTTACATTTACATTTACATTTACATTTACATTTACATTTACATTTACATTTACATTTACATTTACATTTACATTTACATTTACATTTACATTGATTAAAAAAAGTTGCTTCGGTATTGCGAGATATGGGAGGACCTCCTCCTGGTAAAATTGCAAACTATGAGGAGGAAGAAGAAAATATTTTACATTAAAAACTTTTAGAAATAAAAATGCGTTTCACCTTTAACTCACCTGAAAACTGAAGATATAAATGGAAATGCCATTATCACGCACTTCCAACGACGCTAAACTCTTCCCACGGCACTAGATTTTCTTTTTATTTAAAAAAAAATAATTGCGTTTTGCACGAACAACAGAACTCCAAATCTTCAAAAAAAATTTTGGATGTTTCAAAATAGTTTTGACGTTCTTTTTTTAACATTTTTTAGTTTATCTTGACACTATCATATACACATTTAGGAATAAAATTTTATATTTGAATGATACCGCATATTTTAAAAATGCCCAATGTTGCATCAATACTAAAATTTGGTTGAATTTACCAAAATGTCAAATGACGTTTAAAAAGCTAAAATCATGTTTCAAAAATCGTGTAATTTGAAAAAAATTGTTGCTGTTCTATGTGTAAAGATCGATCGTTTTAATCTTACATGAATTCAAATTTGCATATACCCGAACGAAATAGTAAAGCCATTGTTATCCGTATACAGTGGCGCACACAGAAAAATATTTTTATGGGGGGGGGGTTCAATATCCAACGGAAAATTAAAAAAAAAAATACTTAAAACTCGTCCAGACAATTTTTACTTAAATTTATGTTTGGGGAGTGGACCTACGTATGGACACATTAAACAAAGGCACCTTTTAAATCTCAATTCATTGCATTTTCTCTGTATTTAAACTAAAACTAGCAAGTAAGGAAGCCTATGTTCAAGTCAGCTGTATGCTTTCATTGTTTGTTTGCGTTTGTTCGATTAGGGTGTATTTTATATGAATCGAGTGCCGCATAAAGTGGGCGCAGCTACGCCCATTTTCAAAATTTTTATCAATCATTTAACTAAGCATATAAATATTATTGTTAGTGCAAATTTGCAACCCTTTATGACTTCTAATTATAAAGATGTTACGTTACAAACTCCCAAAGGGTTTTCCAGAAACGTCTTTGTTAAAAAGTAGGCGTGGTCATAAACCGATTTCGCTAAATTTTTGAGCATGTATTACCACAAGTTATTAAAGTGTACAAATTGATTTTCATCATAACATCTCAATTATTTGAAGAGTTATGGGTTCCGAAATCTCGTAGATTCCTTTGTCTGAAAAGGGGCGGTGCCACGCCCATTTTCCAAAATTTTTATACTTTTAAAATGTTTTTATTTGGCCCCTTAATAGTTCTCATATATAAATTTGGGCGTGGTGGTAAACCGATTTTGGCAATTTTTCGTCCAAACATTTTCCTAAGTAAGTAAATTTCATCGATATATCTGCTACGGTTTCTGAATTATGGCTTATAAACCTTTCAATGTTTGCCCATTAATAAGTGGGCGTGGCACCGCCTATTTTCCAAAATTTCATCAAATTTCTTCATGAGAGCCTGGTCCCAATACGTGGGTAAAATTTTGTAGCTCTAGCTATATTAGTGGCTGAGATACTAAATTCCCGATTTTTTCTATATACGAAAAGTGGGCGTGGTCATGGTCCGATTTCGCCCATTTTCAATACCAACCGTCCCAGTCTCGATACCAACTTGCATTCCAAACTTGATCAAAATATCTAAATTTTTGCGCGAGTTAGTGTTTACAGGCGGACGGACGGACATGGCTCAATCGATTTCTCTTTTCACCCTGATCATTTTGATATATATAAGTCTATATCTGTCTCGATTATTTCATTCTGTTACAATCCACCGTTATGTGATTAAAACTATAATACTGTGTGTACTAGTACAGCTTTGTTGTCAAATTGGGGGGGGGGGGGGGTTTAACCCCAAAACCCCCCCTTGTGTGCGCCAATGTCCGTATATATTACCTTTTCTATATTTCTAGGAAAATGTAGTAATAGAGCAGTACGAGAAAGTGCAACCCTGCTTATACGAAAATGTTCAAAAGGAAAGAAAAAAATTTGAATTCAAACGGCCATTTTGCATGGCGAAACCCAACAAACATTTAGGTTAGGTATAGATTTGAGAATGACTCAAGAACTAGCCCTTTTCTCAAATCTCTAACGTTAGGGGACGACTCGAGAAGCAGTCGAGAATCATAGCGATTTCAAACAAAATGGGACATAATTTCCAAATTTAGAAAATTATAATTTCCGAATTGAAATCCAATGTAGTTTCCTAATGAGATTCTAATAAGAATTCGCAAATTTTTCTTTTTCTAATCAGTCTCCAATTTATTTCTAGTGTAGTTTTCTACCTTCGCTTTGGATTAGAAATAAGTTTGAGAATTACGCTCTCTACCGTTAGAGATTTTGTTTGTTGATACAACGCTGTGCCAATTCATACTTTTTGATTCTGGATGTCTTTGAACGCTTTGGTTGCTTTGGAAAGTCTACTTTCTCCTGCATTTGGATATTTCCCAATTAGCACGAATCCAATGTTGGAGAAAAGTCTCTTGAAGCACAAAACTTTTCCAAACTGAACTGAGAGTATAATTAGTATGAATTAAATTCAATCATATTAGCAATAAGTAAACTAAAAATGAGTGAAGAATAAAATTTAAAAAGAAATATGGTCAATTCCATTGTGACGGGTGTGACCATGATACTCATAATTTTCGCTATAATTTTGAAGTGGAAAGCTTGCATTTCAAAAAAAGGCCGTTATTCCCAGCAATGGGAAAGTTAAAACCGTTGGATAGCAGATATATACTTGAAGGACACCATTTCCGACCAGAGTGGCCATTAGAAAGCTGGGACGGGTGTGACCTTATATATTTGAGATTTCAAAAAATCCCACTTTGCATATAAATTTTGTAAAACTTTTCACAGAACGCATATAAAAAATTTAGTCTAGCACGTTGTTCAAAGTCTTTTTGATTGTATAGCATACTTACTATTTTGAAATTCACGTCTTTCTTGCGAAAACCCTGTTTAAAAAATTGGACGGGTGTGACCTCTCTATGTGACGGGTGTGACCCAGTACGAAAATTCAAAATTTTTGATGAACTAAATAAAATAAAACAGGGATTTTCCTATTTTAATTGTTGGATTTTCTTCTTTGAATAAACTGTAGACCTCGCCCACCGTCATACAAAGGTATCGTTTTTGAATCTTTACTTTACTGCCATTTGATAAATCTTTCACGATCATTACGTCCTTAATTCCAGGAGCTTGTCGACTTATATCGTCCCTCAGATAAAAACTTTTTATTGTTTCAATATCATCAACCGAAGTTTTGACTCTTCCACTTAATGTAGGCAATGTACATTCTAAAGGAACATCTTTAACAAGTTGGTTGATAACAGCAATTCTTTTTGATGGACTTCGTGGTAGGTTGCGTCGAGCTTTAGTGACTGCCTTTTTTAATGAACGCTTTGATTTATAACTACCAATTTGAGAAGTATTAAACACATTTGCAATTTTTTGCTCACTCCTTTTCCGTAGTCTACTCCGTCGTTTTCTTTCTCTATCATTTTTCCTTTTTTCTTCCAATGCAGTTTTATCTGTTATCATTTTTTTGGCATCCCTCCTTCTTTTATCTCTTATTCTCTCTTTAGCTAGATGCAATTCATATTTTTCTTTGTTTTCTTTAAGCTTCTTCCTCTGTTCGCGCTTTCTGTTTTTCGAATCCATTAAAAATATATGTATACTTCGCGTTGGTGTGACGGGTGTGACCAAATATTTTTTAGAACTGAATAATAAATTATTGCGATAAATTTTATGAAAATGTCACTAAGTATTTATTGCGACTACTTTGTTATTATTGGAGAGTGTCAGGTGGTTAAAATGTAAAGTACCAATATAATTAAACTTTTTCAATTTTTTCTGTGACGGGCGTGACCGAAAATTTTAGTATATTAAACACGTCATAAAACTGTTACTTTAAAACGTATAATATCGAAACTTCACAGAAATGTAAAACAATGACCTAGTCTCTTCAGAGGTAACGGTTTTTATTAATATTGAAAATGGAAGAGTATAAAAATGTTAAATAAAGAGGCACCTTGCAGAGAATGTGAACTGAGTATTCAATATAGACAAAGTTCAAAGTGTTGCCAAACTTATAAATATTTACGTTAATCCAATTTTTTTTATTCACCCATAAAAAACATCCTCTTGTGCATATGAACAAATTTAATTTAATTAAAAATAAGAGAATTCTAATTTTGCTGGATAGGGCCGTTTTAGGTGGAATTGACCATATATAATTCAACCAATTTTTGTGTATAAAATGTTGTTACTTACTTACTTCAATGGCGCTTTTATAACTCTGACGAGTTTTATGGCCGAGCTTCTCTCCCAATTCGAGGTGTGCTCCTTCCTACTAATTGGGTGGACCTACAGTTTGCTGGCTCCGAACGGCAAATCCATTTTTGCAAGAAGCTTTTTCATGGCAGAAATACACTCGGAGTCGCAGGCGCGGATCCAGGATTTCGGCAGGGGGGGGGGGGGGGTTTGAAAATTTCTTTTTTTGGAAGATGTTTTTTAAGGGCATACGCTGGTGAAAATATGGACTAATACCACCTACTATTATTATTCTATATACTAGTTGCGCCATTTCCCGCACCTTAAAAACACCAAACTCAAAACCCTCCAAATTAACATTCTGGATCGCAAAATATTTAGAAATTTTGAAATCCGCGATCCGGAACGAAATATTGGCAATAAACGAATTGAAAGTGAAAGTGTGAAAAGGTCGGAAGTAAAACATTTTAAACCTCAGATCGAGAAAAATATCGCAATATTCATATTGAACGTGTAGCACTAGTCTGCGATTGATCAGACCATCGCGATTCATATTGACAGTGTAGCGTATGCCTATGTATGTCGATACATATGGCATATTGTTGTTCCCTTCAAATTTTCACACTACAGCTGTTTTCTATCAATAACAGGGCATCGGAGAGAAGTTTTTTTTTTACTCTGGGTTTGCTTCGAGGCTCTGATCAGCATACAAGAACTTAGGGCCGTTTTCACCATCTCCGGTTAATTTAACCGGTGGTTATTTTGACGTAAATTGTATGGCGAGCTGTCAAATAAATTGCTTAACCGGGAGAAATCCTCCGGTTAAGCACTTAACCGGAGATGGTGAAACCGGCCCTTAGTGTTTATCGTGGTGAATTTTTATAAGGAAAAATGCTCCGCTCCGGGGCCCAGATCAATAGTTAAATAGCTTTGTTTGTATGCATACGCAACTATCTAAATTCACCACAGATAAGATGTTGCCAGCTTAATATTTTTCGATATTGCTCGATTAAGTGCCAAAATATGCCAAAATAAGCACGAAATGCATTTTGACCGTAAATATGCATTTTAGGTCTAAATATGCATTTGCATATGCAATATGCATTTGCATATTTTTAGCTTCCCTAGTCGGACACATAAGGTGCAGGAGATTTCAATTGAAGTTATAAATAACATGTATAACGTACATGTATTTAATAAATTCATAAATTAAAAAAGCCGGCATATGCGGGTGTTACGCCTTCAGATGGCTCTGAAGCTACTTTATTATAAACTTGCCCACTGCGCGACACCTAGTGAAGGGTAGCAGTTATTATATGATATAATTTGAAGCACGAGGTCGCTACTGCGTGTTCTAAATTTTCAAACGTGCAACTGTCGCCTTCATGTTGACAAACAATAAATTTTTACAGTTTGACTTTTATCAAAGAACGTAAATGTATAAGAAGGGAAAGTTCGCTACTTGAAAAGTATACCGAATGGGCCTTCTCGTTGTCGTGACGCGCAAACCAGTAACAAAGAAAATTTGTCGGCCATTTTGCGTCTCAATGGTATTGCTTCCTTGAACATTCACAGAAGTATATATTTAACTGAAGATGAAGTCCTTCAAGAATTCTTCAAAAAACCTCGAAAATTGAAACATGATTGAAAGTTTGACAGAATCGACAATATACACCTTTTCCAGTTTAAGTTCAGAAAGTTACAATTGAAGTTCAGAAAATTACAATTGAAGTTCAGAATTTCCAATTGAAGTTCAGAAAATTACAATTGAAGTTCAGAATTTACAATTGAAGTTCAGAAAGTTACAATTGAATTTCAGAAAATTACAATTGAAGTTCAGGAAGTTACAATTGAAGTTCAGAAAAATACAATTGAAGTTCATTTGGAAATTCTGAGCTTCAATTGTAATTTTCTGAAATTCAGTTGTAACTTTCTGAACTTCAATTGGAAATTCTGAACTTCAATTGTAATTTTCTGAAATTCAATTGTAACTTTCTGAACTTCAATTGGAAATTCTGAACTTCAATTGTAACTTTCTGAACTTAAACTGGAAAAGGTGTAGTACGCGCTTATTGTATTAGATTTAATTCCTTTAAATTTCGGGCATTTTCTATTTAACTATAAGTTGTAATTGTATGTTATTATTGCCTACAAGGACAACTATTTTAATGAACAGATTCAATTGTACCTGTTTCACCTTGTGGATATGTGCAAATAAAATATAATCTGAAAATAAATGAAAATAAATGTCGAGTTTTGCCTTTGGACAGCTAAATCCATCCAACCATTGCTTTTGGAATGATAGAGTTTTCCTTGATCAGTATGGGAAATTTGGGCGCAGAATCTATAAAGGCATTAATTTGGGATCTATGATAAACCACAAGGGGGGGGGGGTGTTTGAACCCCCAAAACCCCCCCGTGGATCCGCAACTGACTCGGAGGGTATTCCGCCCACTGCCGAGAGGTGACCGCTGCTCTTAAAAAATCCAATAATTGGATTTTTCCTAATTAGAAAAATTTGTTTAGTCCTAGCAAACACTGGTGTTTGAACTCGAGACCTCTGGCATAGCAGACGAGCACTCTACCCACTGCACCACAGCAGCCACAAATGTTGTTACTATTTTTAAATACATAACAAAAAAGTGAGCTAATCATAATTGTTACATTTTTGTTCCTTTATTTCAATCGGATGAGCGTTTGTTGTTCAAAACCTTCATTCTGACGTTTGATTTTGGTTGGAGAATATCGATAGAATTCAAATCGAATTCCTATATTTTTTTCAAGTGGAGAATCAGAAACATTTTCATATCAAAAAAGCGCCCTTTTGCCGAAGAATGGGTTGTTTCTGCAATTGATTTCAAGTTAAAAAATATTGTTGGAAATTGGAAAATGGATTTGATCTCAAATTAAATTCAAATGCATTTCCGACAAAAATGTTTATTGGGTAGCAATAATTTGCATCATGGATATTTCATTTTGTTTTGAGTCGAAGTGAAAATGAGCCACCTTATGTTGTCCGAAGGTTTATGAAAATAAAAAATTATACACAAACCGATTGAAAAACAACATTATGTACTTAGGTATATTTTAGAATAAACCACAATTTAGTATTTCAAAAAATATTTGATGAAAATTATTTTTTAGTTATAAAAATAATAGTTAAAACCGGAAAAGTTCATGAAACGGGCTCACATTGAAAGTTAGCCACTAATGTAGTCTGCACACGAGGCGTATCGTCATAGACCCGTACCCATATAAACATATAAAAGAAATTTTTACAGGAGAGTATTTTTTTTGTTGCTTTTTCACTGCTTTTTATCACGCGAATAATCTCTATAAATTTTCATCGCATTGATCAAGTTTCAACCTATGGCTTTGAATTAAAATTTAGCTATTTAGCTAATTTTGGGAGGTTCAAACTATAAAACCCTCCCCCCGCCATATATGTATGTACATACACTCAGAGAAAAATGGAGTTCTAAAATAAAGTCCGACTGGTAATAAATTTATCATGTATCGTTCTTAAAATTTTAATAATAATTCGTTCTTATAAATTCTAAAAACATGAATTTTGCGTTCTTGTTTTTAAAAATTAAGATACAAAATATCTAAAATAAGAATAATGTACTTAAATTAAAAAGAAGTGTTATGAAATTTAAAAAAATGGCTTTAAAACAAACCCAATACCGATGTTTGCGTACAGCTCGTACAGCTTATCGTTAAATCTTCCACGATACTCGCTCTCGCCAACGCGCAAAGGTCCATAAATCCTCCGAAGAACTTTCCTCTCGAATACTTCAAGCACCATGTCATCTGATTTTCGATCTTAAAAAAAAAACTTGAAATAAGAATTTTCTACTCAGCATTAGAATATTCGTGACCAAAATTTTTAATTTGGGCTTGATTTAAATACAAAATTCTTGATTTTTTCTCTGAGTGTAGAGAAATTATATACGACCCATTTCAAGAGACTCCTTGGGGATATGTACATGCATGGAAATATATTGTATGTCATATTAAACCCTTGCCCACATTACAACTGATTTGCGTACAGTAGTTTTACATACATTGGAGTTGGTTAGTAATTGAGATATATGGGTGTAATTAAATTTTGTAATCAACATTTATGGTTCACCAATGTATTTAAATATGTATGCACATTGTACATAGCTATAAGGAACAAATTCTGTTCTACCAAGAATATTTTAGAGTGTGGGGATACATATCTCGAAGGAAATAAAGATTTTAATCTAGAATTAGAAACTGAAATGTGAGATAAAATTAAATCTATTGCGATATACATACATACCTATAGACTAGGTAATATGTATGTATGTATATTAGGGCGGAGTGAATTGGGGATTTTTTTGAAATCATTATTGCTCTACCTGCAGAAAGTTGCCTTTCTAGTACAGAAGTAAGACTGCAAAATATTATTGGCCTAGTCCTTTATTTGGAGGTGCCCCAATTCCATTAAAGAATGGACAAAATGCTACAGATGCATGAAATTCATTTGCAAGATAAAATTAATTTGCTAATTTCTCTTAAAAACATCGAAATTTTCTGATGAAATATGTTTAAACCAGTGCCTCCAAGCTTAGACAAAAACTCTGAAAATTCGAGGAAATTTCCAAAATATAAAAAAAAAAATTCTCGAATTTTCAGAATTTTTGTATTAGCTTGGAGACACTGATTTAAACATTTTTCATCGGAAATTAAATATATTTTTAGGAGAAATTAGCAAACTAATTTTAGCTAGCAAATGGAGCATTTTGTCCATTCTTTAATGGAATTGGGACACCTCCAAATAAAGGACTAGGCCAATAATATTTTGCAGTCCTACTTCTGTACTAGAAAGGCAACTTTCTGCAGGTAGAGCAATAATGATTTCGAAAAAAAGCCCCAATACACTCCGCCCTAATGTATATAGTGGATACGAACCTTAAATATATCGATGCCTTACTTTCACAACCTCGTATCTTAAAAAAATGCGATTTTGAGATTTTCATAACAAACGATTCCTATTTTTCTGTTCTATAACTGCAACAAATTCCTATCTCAATAGATTGTGTCTATAGCAAAAAAAATAGGAATAAATATCTTGGTATCTCAATCAATGCTTTTTTCATAACTGCGTCAAACTCGTATCTTAATATACATGTATATTTAAAGGCGTATTAATCGTTTTGTCATCCCCCAAAAGTGTCTTATTATTTTCTTTTGCAATAGCTTAATGTATGGGTATGGATGGCAACAATAACCGGATTATATATATAACCGATTATAGTAAATTTCTTTCGGTTAACGTTTAAAATGTATCAGTTTTTCCTTTTGATTATTTTTTCGATTAACCTTTTTCCTCTCAAATCGAAAATAATCGAAAGGAAAACATCGAAGTTGAGAATTTCCCGCTTTCCAAATTAGAAATAGTTCTATATAACAACAAATACAACTCTGATGCCATGATATTGTGCTGCCACAAAATGTTTTCGCTCGTAACAACGTTAATTTTAACAGTTGCTGCTTGTCGTTTGCTCGTTAGAATGTGCTTAGAGTATAATGTCTTTATTAATTTTTTTTACCTTTTTGGAAGATGTGACGAAATATAATTTACATATAAGATTAAATGTATTGAAGTAGATTAAAGCATGTAAAGCAAGTAAGGCAAAAAAATCAAAGACTGTAATGCCGGAATCGCAATTTAGCGTTAGGTCGGTCGCGTGTTGATCGTTCTTTATAACGTATTAATTTATTAATAATTTTAATCGAAAAACGGGTATAATCGGTTAGCTCCGTACAATTAATCGCGATTAATAATCGAACGCTTTCGATTAATCTAAAAACCGGTTAATCGGTTATTTAATTTTTTTGCCATCCCTACGTATGGGGTCCCGTTATTTTCCGGCGACGCTAAAACGAACAAAAATTTACCGTTTCCTTGTAGTTAGTACTTGTAGTGAGAAGTTAATTTCATTCATTGCATTGCAGTGGTTTTCGTTATTATTTTGCTTGGTGAATATTTATTTCTGAGGATTTTGTTTTTATTATTAAAAAAAAATTCCATAAAAGGAATGTGCGAAGAAGTGTTACTTTTCAGTGAATTTAAATTTTACTCAAGCTGCACTTAATATGAATGAAAATACAATCGGCGTTCTTGATGCTGAAACAGGTAATTTTGTTATCAGGAATCAATGCCACGAACCTGAAACACAACAGAATGGAAATGTAATTTTGGATGAAAAAACAGGACATTTTCTCTCAGTGGACTCTGATAACTCTGACTTTTTCTCAGAATCCGACTTTTCCGCAAGTGAAAGCGAGTATCTGCCCAGCACTGATTCAGATCTATCTAAGAATAAATCTTCTTCAGTATTGTTGAATGAATCCTCTGGAGTCTTCGTATTAAAAAGAGCACGAAAAGGCCAGGGAGATAACCAAAACTGGACTAGAAACCGTCAAAAACTAAAGCGAATGTGTGGTCGGGAGTATGCATCGATTAAGAGAAGCAGAAAAAAAACGGGGATAATGGAAATAAGAAAAAAAAGAACTTTGATAGCTCGATGCCGTTCAGAAATATGTGCCAAAAAATTTGGTAAGCAGTGCAACGAAATTACAGAAGAAGATAGGAAGGATATTTTTAAAACATTTTGGTTACTGTCATGGGAAGAAAAAAAAGCGTTTGTCGTTGCTATGGTGTCCCAAAGGCCGGTCACTTCAAGAACAACTGGTACTATTTCTCGGCGAGTAAACACATTAGTCTACACTTTAAAAATTTCAGGAGGTCAAGTTTGTTTGCAAAAAAATGTTTTTAGGCACGCTGTCTCTTGGTGAGTGGAGCGTGTCCAAATGGATTACTGCCAATCTACATACAAGCGACATTGGCTTGGTAAAGAAAAGTGGAACAGTAAATAGAAAAAGCAAAATAAACATTGCCAAAGTAAATCATGTGAACTGTTTTTTACAGAATTTGCCTAAAATGCCTTCACACTATTGTCGACAAAGTACAAATAGAGAATATGTAGACGTTCAGTACAAAACTTGGGCAGAAGTGTACAAAGATTTTGAAAAATATTTGAAAGATAGCAACATTAATGAGGCTGAAAAGGCAAAGTACAAATGCTTTTTAGACGCTGTACACAAAACCAATATTAGTATATACAAGCCCAAGAAAGACCAATGTGATATCTGTTTTGCGTACAAAAATAAAAATGTGCCAGAATTTGAATATCAGATTCATATAAAAAATAAGGAGCGTGCTAGGAAAGAGAAATCCCAAGACAAGGAACTTTGTTGCAAAGGTGATATCCAAATGTTCACGGTAGATTTGCAAGCAGTGCAAACAATTCCTCTACTTTCAACTGGAGCAAACTACTTCAAGACAAAACTGTGTGTGCACCAATTCACAATTTATAACGAATTTGACAAAAATGTTAATTGCTATGTCTGGCATGAAGCCGAAGGTGGCATGGACTCTAATGTGTTTACTTCTTGTTTGTTGGACTTTTTAGAGAAATTGGAAGACAAATCAAAACCGATAATAATTTACAGTGATGGGTGCTGTGCCCAAAATCGAAACGTGACACTTTCGAATGCCTTGCAACAGGATACTATAACTCACCACGCAGAAATTCAACAAAAATACCTGGTAGTTGGCCACACTCAAATGGAGTGCGATTCTGTACATGCCTCCATAGAACGGAAGAAGAAAGGAAGAGAACTGTATGTGCCTGCTGATTTTAATACGGTTATAAACCAATCCAGACTGTCGCAACCTTATCGCGTTAATTACTTAAATCACAAGTTTTTCCGCGATTTTTCTTCAATAAATTACTTGAAGTCAATTCGACCCGGCACAAAGAAGGGCGACCCATGTGTGGTTGATTTACGAGCTCTTAAATATACCTTAAATGACGGAGTTCAATATAAATTATGTTTTGATGAAGAGTGGAATATATTACCCCATCGTAACTTGCGACCACAAGTGCAGCACAATGATGATTTAGTAATACCGGGTCTCTACAATCAGCAACTACCGATTTCTAAAAGAAAATATGATGATTTACAGGACTTGAAACGTATGATTCCAGCAGACTATCATTCATTTTATGACAATTTGCCAACCCAATGATATAATTAAAGTAAAATAAATTAATATGAAATCTGTTTTTTTTTTTATAATATCCTCTAACAAATAAAACCATGAATTTAAGCAAAATATTGTTTTTATTTAATAGTTTTGAAGTATCTTCGTTGTATACATATAAGTGCAGCAAACGAGTAACTTATAAATCAAGTTTCAAAAATGAAATTATCGTTAATGCAGCAAACTCGTATCTTAAAAAATTCGTTTTATGCGTAAACTAACATAGATAAGTATATAATTTTTAATTGTGCACATAGTTATAATTCATGTCTTAATAATTGCATTAAAATTTTTACATAAAAAACGACGGTAAAAAAAATAAACAGTTTTTTTTGTTTCCTGAAAAGTTTCCTTATTTAAGATACGAGGTTGAGAAAGTAAGGCATCGATATATTCTCGTTCGCTGCCATAATAAGGAGTCCACGCCGCCATGCTCCTCATTTTTCTTTCGAAAAATTAGTATTACTTACTTAAAGCTGATGTATAGTATGGCAATATCCCTGGTAGTGCTTCTAACTTAAAACTAACTTTAAACAGTTTACAAAGCCACTAGTGGTGTCGTTTAATTGTATATTTTCTTTGGCAAAGGCTAACCACTTTTGTATGGGAATGGCGACAAAACCGTCAGGCCTGTGTACTCTTGTATTATAATATAATATAATACAATGGCGCTATTATAACTCTGACGAGTTTTTATGGCCGAGCTTCTCTCCCAATTCGAGGTGTGCTCCTTTTTGTTTTTTCCTACTAATTGGGTGGACCTACAGTTTTATGCCGGCTCCGAACGGCGAATGCATTTTTTGTGAGAAGCTTTTTCATGGCAGAAATACTCTCGGAGGGTATGCCGCCCACTGCCGAGAGGTGACCGCTGCTCTTAAAAAACCCAATAATTGGATTTTTACTAATTAGAAAATTTTGTTTGGCTCGGACCGTGGTTTGAACCCGAGACCTCTGGCATAGCAGGCGAGCACTCTACCCACTGCACCACAGCGGCCACAGCGGTACTCTTGTATTACTTGGAAAATACCTATAAACTAATTTTTTGTGTGAAAAATAATTTTTTGATATACAAAAGGGAAATAGTTGCATACATATGTACATAGCTTATTTGTTTTCTTCGCTCCTTTTAATAAAAGTAGGACTTCTTGAATATCGTTGAACAAGTCTTCGTTGTCCAAGTCATCTGGATAAAACTCGGCAAGTTGTTCATATTTTCCTTCTATTTTGAGAAGATCATCTTTGTAAAAATCTCTGGGAAGTTTTATTATTTTCTCAAAGTCACAAAGGAAACCAAAACGCTCATCGAGCTTCTTCAAATTTGTGGAACGTGTGGATATTTCTATTGAAAGTTTATCCAAAGTGTCAATCAGGTATCGTCGCATTTCTTCTTCCGAGCTCAATGCAGAATCTACAAATATTTCTCCTGGCATATTTCGCTTTTTTCGAATTCTTTTGACGGTGCTCACACCCAGCTCGTAAAAATTTTCTTTAGCTTTACAAATGGCACGGTCGTACAAGTCGGTTCTCCATTCATTTAGTCTGTCTGTCAACATTTGCAATTGGCCAAGTACATAAATTAAATTAATTCCTTTTTCTTATAACCGTTTCTGAACTCTATCAAATGATATGAGAATTTCGTCCCAAAAAAATCCGAATAAATAAAAGGGCGATGAATTCAAATGTCTCTATAGCATTAATAACGAACGCTATATCTTGTCTGGTATCAATATTTTCTGTGGTGGTATCTCTCAAGTGTTCCAACGCTGAAATAACTCATTATAATTGTATTGGTTTCACAGCTTCATCTTCTGAGCTATACCTAGTTTCACAATGCCTTTTTACCGTTATAATCACGTATTCCTTTAGGACGTCCCACCTGTGAGTAATAATAATAATAATAATAATACAATGGCGCTATTATAACTCTGACGAGTTTTATGGCCGAGCTTCTCTCCCAATTCGAGGTGTGCTCCTTTTGTTTTTTCCTACCAATTGGGTGGACCCACAGTTTTATGCCGGCTCCGAACGGCGAATGCATTTTTTGTGAGAAGCTTTTTCATGGCAGAAATACACTCGGAGGGTATGCCGCCCACTGCCGTGAGGTGACCGCTGGTCTTAAAAAACCCAATAATTGGATTTTTACTAATTAGAAAAATTGTTTTGGTGTTTTGCTCGGACCGTGGTTTGAACCCGAGACGTCTGGCACAGCAGGCGAGCACTCTACCCATTGCACCACAGCGGCCACTGTGAGTAGAGGAGCACAAATAAGTGAAGATACGCTGTATTGTTCCAAAATATGTTACTGCTCGGACATTGACTCCTACCAAATTGAGAGAAGGATTATCACAAGGAATTCTTTCAATTTTTTTAACCCTCCTTCTAAGTAAGTATTCAAATACTCAATCAAAATTTCTATAACACTATACGACAAAATCAACTTTTTTTCTGGGTATTGGACCAAACCAATTTTTTCGAAGAGATTGAGACATAAGGAAAAAATATGTAGGTATACGCCATTTTTGGAAGTTAGCTTCCAAAATTTAGAAATGGGCTTTCGAATTTCGAAATTTGACTCTCCCTAATTTGATTGCAATGTTTAAAAAATTGAAAAATAAAAAATGTGGGTGTGATCCGCCTTATTTTCGAACTCGACTGGTAGGTATACATTTTGTTTTTTGAAAGCTTATGTAGCAAATGTTATAAGGGGTCAAAGGTCGGATCTTCGAAAAAATTAAAAGTCGAATATATCAATTTTTTTCCAACCGATTTCGAAAATCTTCATAGCGTTGTAAAGGTGATTGAATTCCCTTTCTTTTGATATGCTCACCTTTATCCTTTTTTAAATAAAAATTTTATGAAACACTTTAAAGCAGGGCTGCTCAACGCTTTCGTATTGAAAGTACAAAACCAAGGCTGCAAAATAACGTTATTTTTAACAATAAACAAAAAAAAATTTGTTTCTGTTGAAATATTCGATTTTATAAACGTAAAAAGCATAACAAAATCCATTTCGTTTCAACTGTAATCAAAAAAATTAACAAAATTTTTTTTTGGTTTGATAATTATCTAAACAATTATTTCAAAAAAATATAGTTTCAAATTTAAACGAAAAAATTGACTTTTCAATAATTTCGTTTTCTATGAAGAAAAGAAATTTTACATATGTTTGTATGTATTTACATACGTACATGAATAAAAACAAATAAAATTTTTGTTAATTTTTTTGATATCAACGAAACAAAATTATTCTGATTAAAGGTTTATTGATAATTTTTGAAACGAAAAAATTTTGTTTCTGATAATTAGCAAAACAAAATAATTTTTGGATATTTTTTATTGATATTTTTTGAAACAAAATTATTTTGTTCATTTCGTTGAGCAGCCTTGTACAAAACTCAACACATCTACAAATTTTGTATATGCACTGAAAAAATTTTTTGCTCATATAAATTTTTTTATGAATTCCAATAAAATATTATTTTAGAATTTATTTTCAAATGGTAGTATCACATACATAAAAATTTTTTATATTTTTTATATGCAAATTTTTTGAATACAATTTTTTTACAGTGCTTTAATTTTTTGAATTTTTTTTCACTACACATTTGTTATTGTAAATTTCGATTTCTTACGGCAGTGCTCGAGCTCCTATACAAAGTGCCTCTGCTCTGCACATTCAATATGAATCATAGGCACATACATATAAAATGTTTTTATATCTGAGTGCTTATGGGAGTGCAAAGAAAATTTTATTTTCAAATTTGAAGTGAAAATATGTATCTGTGCCTATGATTCGGAACAAAACAAAAACAATTGTGCTTTGAGTGCCTATGAGCTGAGCAGCCCTGCTTTAAAGGCAAAAATGCCCCAAAAAAATGTTTTAAGTAGTATATTTCGAACTTTTGTCAGCGATTTCGAAAACCTTCACGCTTTTATATAGGTGCTTGAATTCCCTTGCCTTTGATATGCAAAGCTTTATGATCGATGAATGAAAATTTTATAAAAACAACACTTAAAAAATACCAAAAAAAACTAAAATATTTGAACACATACTTTTATCCACTGTGCTCACCAACAATTGCAATTGATGCCGGTCAAGTATGTCGTGATTTTAAAGTGTGCAAATGTGAACAAGGATATTTCGTATTAAATCAATCGCATCCGATTTTACTACGAGTTAATATTAGCAGCTTTTTAATTAAACAAATGGCGGATATGACATACTTTCTACAATCGATTTTTTGTTTTGTTTCTTTGTCGCCGGCTTTCGCCCAAACGCGTGGAGGGGTTTTGACCAAATTTACACACCAGCTGCGTACCTTGCCCTAGATGGTTTATATGCATATTTTTTTCAAATCCGGAAGTCGGTTCCCTAGATATGGGTCAAAAGGTCAAAACGTGAATATTTTTAGTCGATATTGGAATCAAATGAAAGGTATTGAGCAGGGAATTTACATAAAATAGTACTCATTGTGATTTCTAGGTCGGGTCTCCATATATGGGTCAAAACGTGGACCCGAATGACCCTCGGATATTTGTGGGCGATATTGGTATCAAATGAAAGGTCTTGATGGGGACTTCAACATAGAACTATTTTATTTGTGATGCCTAGGCCGGGTCCCCAAATATGGGTCAGAACGTGGACCCAGATGACCCTCGAATGTTTCGGAGTGATATTGGTATCATATGAAAGGCCTTGATAAGGACTTCAACATAGAACTATCATATATATTATTTCTAATTGGTTTTTTTGCATATCCCTTTTACTGTTTACATAATTTACCAAAATTAATAAGTAAGGCATCGTTTTGAAGGTATAAATTAGCTATGCATGTGAAACGGTGTTTTACTGGGCGTGGTGCTTTTTTTCTAATAGTATTTTGTAAAAATAAAATGTTTTAAACTAAAAGATTTGCGCCTAAAACTATGCCTTCAGAATTATTTTATTCTAACAAGAGTGCAGAGTTAAATACAAATTTCAAATGTAGATGTCGCTCCAGTTGAACAGTCGTGTATATTTTAAAACACTTTTATAAGCTTCAGCAGTATGTTTGTATGTAAACATCACATTATTTTAGGCGAACACGTGTGTATTCATACTTACGCTGAATGGAGGTTTTTCAGCATGGGATGTGCTTATTTATACACAGCTGTACGTAGTACATATAATATATGTATATATATATATACTTTTGATCAGATAGCGGTTGTACGTAAGACCATAAAATAATTGACATAGATATGAACTTACATAAATAAAACCGATTAGGATGAAAAAAAGTTGATTGAACGGCCGGCCGTAGGTACATAATATTCTGAAATTTAAAAAAATGGCCCAAGAGGTGAAAATTTTCAAAGATTTATAAGTCAAAACTCAGGAACTGTAGCAGATAAATCGATTAAGCTTCGGCCACTGATTTGCTTACCAAAAAAAAAAATAATAATAATAAAAATATATGTAATATATATAAAAATATAATGCACATACCTAGGTATATAGGTATAATAAAAACTTTTTATGCGATATCTTTGTCAAACATATAGGTAGTTCATAGAAAGTTTCATTAGTTCCACTGTAGACATAAAACCAAATACATAATACGTTTTTTTAAATGGGCGTGACAGCACAAACCATATCCACTGGCGCCACGTATGTTTTGTTATTTTTTGCGCAAGAAGCGCACGGGTCCGGCTAGTTTTATTTATTAGTAAAAATTTTCAAGGTCTGTATGGATGTATGAATGTAGATATGTGTAAGAATTTGATTGTACATACATATTGGCAGTTTCAGACCACAATCTAAACAAATACTCTTATTTATAGAGTTTCCAAAAATTTGACGACAAATCGGGCACAAAATATTTGTATTGCCATTTACAATTACAACCTTACTGTGCTCTCCAAAGCAGGCGAAAATACATTAGGGGTATTCGCTATCCATAGCATAACCCTAGCACGGATTGCACGGATTGCAAAGTTTTACAACGCACAACAACAAAATACAGGCGCACACAAATATGCTAGACCTCAAAAATATGCTACACAAAAACCTATGTATATTTATTTGCTATGAAGTGTAGGAAATTAATTGCGACTCTGCGTCAGCTGACATTTGCCAATTGCTAATTTCAATTTCAATTTGATCATTCGAATTTTGCTTAAAATGTTATTTTTTATGTGTATTTATTAAATTTACTAAAATAAAATGATTTATTTATTAAAAAGTGAGTGATGAACGCGTCCCTTTGGCTAAAAAGAAAAGCTGCTTCTTAAAATTTCCTACGACTGTGCAATGGGGTGCTCTCGATGTGTAGCATATTTTGGTCTAGGATATTTGCAATCCATGCTATCTTGCTATCTTGCTAGGGATAGCGAATACCCCTATTAGATATGTTTTTAAAAACTGAAACCGTCTAAGGGCTTAATTGCCCTTCCGAAAGAGAAATAAACCCATACCCAAAATGAAATAATGCCCGCGGGCAAATATATGTGCACATGTTCCTTGGGCCGTCGTTTTTTCGATATTTTCATGCAACCTATAGTTGCTTCCCGACTACCGCGCACAGCTAGCGCTTATCTCACCTCTAATTTTTTTTTAATATTACGTAGGAATGAGAGTTGGGTCATTAGATTAAAATATTTACATAAATTAGCAAAATATTTGAACTTAAAATAGCACCATAAAAAAACGTATTTTTGTTTTTAAATTTTCACTTTAGATGCACCAAAGTACATTAAGCACTGCAGGTACACTCAGCAAAAAACGCACGTAAATCTGACTATTTACACCTTGATTTGACTATTTTTTACTCAGCTGTACTAGTACGTTCACAGAGTATTATAGTTTTAATCACTTAACGGTGGATTGTAACAAAATGAAATAATCGAGATAGATATAGACTTATATATATCAAAATGATCAGGGTGAAAAGATAAATCGATTTAGCCATGTCCGCCCGTCTGTCCGTCTGTAAACACTCTAACTCGCGTAAAAATTGAGATATTTTGATGAAATTTGGAATGAAGTTGACATCGAGACTGGGACGGTTGGTATTGAAAATGGCCGAAATCGGACCATGACCACGCCCACTTTTCCTATATAGAAAAAATCGGAAATTTGGTATCTCAGCCACTAATATAGCTAGAGTGATAAAATTTTACCCACGTATTGAGCTCAGGCCCTTATGAAGAAATTTGATGAAATTTTGGGAAATGGGCGACGCCACGCCCACTTATTAAGGGGCAAACATTGAAAGTTTTATGAGTCATAACTCAGAAACCGTTGAAGATAATTCGATGGAATTTGGTACGCGTGATATACTTACTTAGGCAAATGTTTGGACGAAAAATTGCCAAAATCGGTTGACGACCACGCCCATTTTTATAAATGGGTATTATAAAGTGACCCAAAAAAAAACATTTTAAGCGATATCTCTGTCAAATATAAAGAAATCATTGAAATTTTATGGCAAGAGTTCAACTATGGACATAAAACAAAAAACACAAAAATTTTGGAAAATGGGTGTGGTACCGCCTCCTTTTAGAAGCATGAATATACGAGATTTCTGAGCCTCTATCTCGACAAATAATTGATATATAATGACGAAACTTGGTGTGTACACTTTTATTACTTGTAGTGATACATGTTCAAAATTTTGGCGAAATCGGTTTGACGACCACGCCCACTTTTATATATGGGAACTATAAAGTGGCCTAATAAAAACATTTTAATCGATATCTTTGTCAAATATAAAGATATATCATTGAAATTTTCTGGCATGAGTTCCACAATAGACCGGAAACAAAAAACAGAAAAATGTTGGAAAATGGGCGTGGCATTGCCTCTTTTTAGACAAAGGAATCTACGAGATTTCGGAGCCCATAACTCGACAAATAATTGAGATATTATGACGAAACTTCGTTTATACACTTTTATAACGTGTGTTAATAGTCACGCAAAAATTTATTGAAATCGGTTTATGACCACGCCTACTTTTTAACAAAGATATTTCTGGAACACCCTTTAGGAATTTGTAATGTGACATATTTGTAACGTGACATATTTGTAACTAGTACTCTGAAAACAAAAACGTTGTAAATCTAAAGACTTTCGCTGTTAAATCAACTACTTTCGGCAGTTGAAATGTGCCCAACAACGCTCCGTTGTTGTTTCAAAGGTGCGAGCGTTGTTGATTTAAGTCAATAACGGGGATTGTTGGAAAAAAATTTCACCTAAAAATAAATTTTTGTTTGCATTTTAATCTTCAGCTTCTCTCCGCCCGAGTCCCAACTGCAAATATGTAGCCTCCGCTTGTTCTCCTATTCTTCTCTCCTTCTTATCATTCACTGGTTGCTATCTTTATTTCTTATTCTGATTTTTCTTCTTTATTTTATATTCTCCTCTGGATTCGAACCATGACATCAACCTGAAATTCTATCCAATCATCACATAGTGGAACATTCAACATTATATTGAATTGTAGTAACCTATCTATACTTCCATTTCCCAAAAAGGAATCCATGAATTGTATGAATCATTGTAAAAACAAAATTTAAAAAAAATTGTTCTCATTACTTTTGTTTACAACGGAAAGTGTTGGGTCAAATACTTTTGCCTTTAAATCAACAACGGGGAGAAAATTGTTGCTAAAAATAAACTTTTTTTTGGATTTTTCTCTTCATCTTCTCTCCATCATTATTTTTTTTTTTTGTTGGTTTTCTCACAAAAAATTGTTTAAAGGCAAGCAAGTTTTTGAATCAACAACGCCCGTTTTTGAATAAATTGTTGGATCAAAAACTTTGCTGTAAAAACAAATACTTTTGCTGTTGAATCAAAGACGGAGATTCAACAGCTGAAAGTTGTTGGTTTAACTACGGGTATTTTTTTCAGAGTAGTCATAAAGGAATGAAATTTTGCACAAAGAATAATATTCGTATGCTTAGTTGGATGACTGATAAAAATTTTGAAAATGGGCGTGGCTACGCTCACTTTATGCAGCACTCGCTTTATATAAAGTACACCGTGTTTCCATCAAACGAAAACAAACAATGAAAACATACAGCTGTGTATCTAATGTTCGATTCCACTCGAACTTAGGCTTCCTTACTTGTTTGAGGTCACTTCTTGTAAAATTTTATGGATATGTTATGGCTATTCCTTCTCTATTAAAAAGCTTGTATCCATTGGTGCAATTATTCCAGCGTTCCCTTAGAATTCCTTTGTCATACTTTCTAACGACTCTCACCTGTCTATTTTATTAATACATTTTTTAGATACGATAGGTGCAGTAATTGCAAACTTAGCAAACTCGTTCCCAATGATTCCGACATGGCTAGGAATCCACACTATTTTAATTTTATTGTGATATTGGATTAGACTGTCTCTGATCTTTAACATGGTATCATTTCTGTGTAGGATGTGTTTAATGAGTACTTAAACGCAAGCGCAAAAATCAAATAATGACAAAAATTTCAGTAATTTTCTTCGACGATTGCAGCCAGTTTTCAACCAATTTCAATTCATAGTTAAATGCAAACCCTACAATGTTATATATATACATATGTATGTTTTATTTTCCAATAGCTCCAGTTTAAAAATCTAACCGGGATTGAGTTTAATTTAAAAAAATTCAAAATTTTTAGGCTTCCCTGGTGAAGGCGATGAAGACAGCAATGCTGCGAAACGTAGGCGGTCACGTACGAATTTTAATTCCTGGCAACTGGAGGAGCTAGAGCGGGCGTTTTCGGCAAGTCACTATCCCGATATATTTATGCGCGAAGCCCTTGCTATGAGACTAGATTTGAAAGAGAGTAGAGTTGCGGTGAGTTACATTTTAAATTTTACCTACCTATTATAATTTTGATTACATAATCGTTGGTTGTAATAGTATAAAAAACCAAGCTTAAATAAACGAAAATGTGCAGCCTTAAAAAAAATAAAAAAAATTCGAAAAACACACAAACTGTGTAGTCAATTAAGGCTGGTATCGACTAAACCTCTGCGAAGTACCATTTGCTTCTTTTATATTTGCGAATACTCTATGCATTGTACAATACTCAATGCAGCTACGAATAAAACCTATACTCTTAATTTAAAATACGAATATTATTTCTATATGTTCTGTTGGAGCAAATAGTGTACACTATGCGCCACGATCGAGTAAAACATAATAGTCACCATGTTATAAAGTATTCGCAAAACCTTGTTGCTTCTTTGTTTATTTAATGTGCATATGGAATTACATATGTATGTATAGCTGTGGAGTAAGAATTGAGTTATGTATACCACATTTCTCTACTTTTAAAACTATATATGTATTTCTGTAAAGATAACTTCAATTAAAAGATATTAATAAGCAATAGTAGGAAAAGCAAAAAGGAGCACACCTCGAATTGGGAGAGAAGCTCCGCCATAAAACTCGTCAGAATTTAACAGCGCCATTGTATTATTATATTATATTATATTATATTATATTATATTATATTATATTATATTATATTATATTATATTATATTATATTATATTATATTATATTATATTATATTATATTATATTATATTATATTATATTATATTATATTATATTATATTATATTATATTATATTATATTATATTATATTATATTATATTATATTATATTATATTATATTATATTATATTATATTATATTATATTATATTATATTATATTATATTATATTATATTATATTATATTATATTATATTATATTATATTATATTATATTATATTATATTATATTATATTATATTATATTATATTATATTATATTATATTATATTATATTATATTATATTATATTATATTATATTATATTATATTATATTATATTATATTATATTATATTATATTATATTATATTATATTATATTATATTATATTATATTATATTATATTATATTATATTATATTATATTATATTATATTATATTATATTATATTATATTATATTATATTATATTATATTATATTATATTATATTATATTATATTATATTATATTATATTATATTATATTATATTATATTATATTATATTATATTATATTATATTATATTATATTATATTACATTATATTATATTATATTATATTATATTATATTATATTATATTATATTATATTATATTATATTATATTATATTATATTATATTATATTATATTATATTATGTTATAATTTTGTCAGGCATTTTGAAACGTTTTTTTGTGTACATTGATATTTTGTGGCCGCTGGGTTGCAGTGGGTAGAGTGCTCGCCTGCTATGCCAGGGGTCTCGAGTTCAAACCCCAGTCCGAGCAAACGCAAAAAAAAAATTTTCTAATTAGTAAAAATTCTATTATTGGATTTTTTAAGAGCAGCGGTCGCCTCTCGGCAGTGGGCGGCATACTCTCCGAGTGTATTTATGCCATGAAAAATCTTCTCACAAAAAAGGCATTCGCCGTTCGGAGCCGACATAAAACTGTAGGTCCACCCAATTGGTAGGAAAAAACAAAAGAAGCACACCTCGAATTGGGAGAGAAGCTCGGCCATAAAACTCGTCAGAGTTATAATAGCGCCATTGTATTATATTATTATTATGATATTTTGTATAAATTTTATTTCGTTTTATTCAAAGCCGTATAAACATTATATATGTAATCTTGTCGAGTGTAAACACAGCGTTATAGCATTGACAGACGGCAGCGATAATCCGGAATATCTAGCTAATTCGGACTTAACTTGAGAATTAACTGGAGGTAATCCGGAACATCTCTTGAGATAGTCCTCAAAATTTTAGCGGATTAGAGCATTTTGTAATGACATCTCTGGTGAAAAATGTCTATTGTGAATGAAAGGGAAGAAAAAGAAGAACCCAAGGCAGATCTAGGAAGGTAGGCGCATAAGTGAATTCAGAAATTTCCCATGTATTTTGTTATTGTAATTGGTAGAGTGTAATGTCAAAATGATATTTCGCCTTGGTTGAAATCTGAATTCTATTGACCATGATGTGATTTCGTTTTGATTTTGACATTACCATACCTTTGGAAATAAAACAAGAAGTTCTTGAATTCGCCACTGCGCCTACCTTCCTTCAGCTGTTTTGTTAATCCGCAATACTTGCCGTCTGTCAGGGTAAAATTTTAATCGAATTAAGTGTTGCGGTAATTGGGATTATCGCTGCCGTCTGTCAATGCTATAAGTTTAAGTCTTGTGCGATTATCGATAACTTCTTTCTATCTCTTATTCCGTGTCATAAAAGCACATTCAGACTACATTTTAAATTACGTTGATTATCCGAAATTACTTTCCGAAATTACGTGCGTTCACACACGTTTTTGAGTAATTTATTTTAGCCTTGTTTCATTTAACGCCGATACTGTGCCAGATAAAAAACTTTACATGCGAATGCAATAACTACGATTTTAGGACAATAAAACCAAATAAATTTCTGGTGCAATATATAACATCGTTTGTTGGAATTGTCACAATTATTTGTCATTTATACTTGTGCTTTTGGTGCTATTTCCGTGAACATAATTTAGATAAGTCATCAACAGAAGAATCTAATAGAATTAATAAGCATAAAAAGACAAATTCATTGTCCATATTTGACAAAAAAATATCAGTGAATTGTGAATTGTTTTTTAAATGTGATAAATTTACATATATAAACTTGTAATTTTTAGACTGCTAAATATACTTGAATGAATTTTATGGTTTTCTAACTTTAGGCTGTTTTCATTTCGCTTTAGAGCGCTTTGACATTACTCGGTGCGGTGTCGGATCGACATATTTGGTTTTTACCGAAAGTATACCGAAAGCTTACCGACCACATGTATTTCAATTGACACTTTCACACTAATCTTGCATACATGAAATCGGAGCGGATTAATTTCGGTATACCGCAACGCGGTAAGATCGGTCAGTAAAATTTGAGAAATGACTGCATACATTTTTGCGGCGTAATCAAAGAAGAAGAATAAAGTGTGGAAATCTCGTTTCGGCTATAAATTTTGCAAGCTATAATGCCTTCGTCTACGATGGAAGATATTATTGTTATAATTGAGTGATTTGTTGAATTTTAATAAATTATATTTTTAATTTCGATATTTGTTTTCCAATTTTCTGCCGAAAGTATTCCCACAAGTGTGAAAAACACTGCAACGCCGACACGTTTCGGTAAGATGAAAATACCGAGAAAAAATTTCGATCCGAAGTCGTACCGAGTAATGTGAAAAGGCCCTTAGTCAGGCATTGGGATGAAAAAATTATGGCAAGCCTAATAATAAGCATATTTAGGCTTAACTTATAATAGAGGTATATTAAACTTGCTATAACAGCGAAAATAAATGTATGTATGTATGCTAATTCAGGATCGGCAGGATCGCTACCCTGTAAAAATCATTAGATTATATGCTCCATTTGTGGTAGGTTGGAGTACTTTCAAAGTGACCACTAACATAGCCCAAACGACCGATTCGTGTATCTGCATCGGTTCGTAGTTAGCCGAACATAACAAAAATCAAATGTTTATGGCGACGACGACGATATGTTTATACATACATAACTACATACATACATATGTTTGAATGTATACACTTCATTCGTCGTCGTCGCGATAAACATGTGGTTTTTGTTGTTATGTTCGGCTAACTGTTAGGTACTCCATCAATTAATCCAATGTAGGTACTCCATGGATTAATTTGATTGTTCTGCGGGACTGGAGTATATACTCCATTGCAATGACATGCAATGTTAAATGGACCATATTTTTTGTATGAAATGTGGCATGTTATGGAGTAATCTGTTGGTCCATAGCGAGCACTCCATGGATTAGCGAATGGAGTACTCGGAATTTTTGCAGGGTAATTGTAGTCCTCTTATGTATCTATACTAATCTATATAAAATTGTTTGTATGGAAAATGTATGTAACGCGATAACTCAAAAAGTACTGGACCGATTTTAATAATTCTTTTTTTAAAATGTCACAAATGGTAAATTCTCGACAACCAAGTACTTTTCTTTGCGCATTTCTAAGACTTTAATACCTTTTTCCCGGTTTTAAATTTCGAAAAACTCAAAAAAGCGCAAGCATAGACAGATTCGTTTGGCCATTTGCCGTGTTCAGTGGAGGCGTCGCAGTCGTGTCAGGCAGCGCAGCGTAGGCGACTCATATGTTTGTTTTTGCACGGTTTGTTGTTTGTCTCGGTGGTCATCAAAAACCTGTTTGCACATGCATACTATGCTATAACTCAAGAACGCCTGCACCTACACCTGCGATATTGGTATCAAATGAAAGGTGTTGAGCAGGACTTCAACATAGAGTTATTTTCATTCTGATGCCTAGACATCCTCCCCAGTCTGGGTAAGAATGTGGACCCAGATGACTCCGGAAGGTTTTTGAACGATATTGGTATGAAATTAAAGGTATTGAGCAGGGCTTTAATACAGACCTATTTTCATTGTGATTTTCATGCCGGGTCTCCTGATGTGGGTCAAAAGGTGGATCTGGATGACATCGGGATGTGTCTAAGTGATATTGGTATCGAATGAAAGGTCTTGATCTGGACTTCAATATAGAGCTATTTTAATAGTGATGTCTAGGCCGGGTCTCCAGATAAGCGTCAACAGGTGGACCGGATGACCCTATAATATTTCTGAGCGATATTGCTACCAAATTAAAGGTCTTGATGAGGACTTCGACGTATTATGTTATTTGTGATGCCTGTGCCAGGTCCCCAAATATGGAAAATGTGACCCCGGATTAACCCGGTGTGTTTCGGAACAATATTGGTATGAAATGAAAGGTTTTGAACAAGGCTTTTACATGAAGTGCTATTCATAATCATTCCTAGACCGGGTCCCCAGATATGGGTCAAAATTCGGACCCGGATGTTTTTGAGCGATATTCACTCAGCAAAAAACGCACGTAAATCTGACTATTTACACCTTGATTTGACTATTTTTACCAATGGTTTTGCGCCTAGGATGAAAATAGTGATTCTGACTACGTTGCACTTCATACCATCATAATAAATATTAAGTAGTTAAAATGAAAATTAACCATACTCGACTTGAAGTGTTGTCATAGTAAAAACAACTATGAAAAATAGTTGTCCTAAATATGTTGAAAAATACAGCATATTCAAATTGAATATTTTTATAGTCAAGTTAAAGTTACAACATAGTTGTTTTAAAAAATGTTCATATTGAAGCTGACTATGACATATTCTTAAGTTTACTATGATTCATATTGAAGTTCAATATGTTTTTGTTCAACTCGCTGTCCGTATTTGTTTTAAATATCCCTGTAGGAAATTTAATTAATTTTAAATCACTTTATAAACTACTTTATTTTCAATAACAACTAATTGAAAATGTGACTTTTTCCTTTGCAATGAACTGACTTTTTTAACACGGCGATGTCATAGCAAGCAGTCAATTGCCCTATCCTGCATTTGTTTTCAACTACTTTACTAGTAGTTTAAAATAAATAACTTTATCTTGAGTTTCTTTTCAACTACTTTATTTGTAGTTTAATATAAATAACTTAATCCTGCATTTGATGTCGAAATTCAAGAAATGGTAAAAATGCGAAACAAATTTTCCTCAAATTTCGCAAATCGTTCTCAAGTTGATAAACAATATTTGAGAAACAATTGAATTTATCTTAATTTTCAAATGATAAATATGAAACAATATTTTCTCCGTTTGAGAATTTCGTTTTCAGTGTTTAATGGGAAGTGAAGCTGAAAAACGGTAACCAAAAAATGGAAAAAACAATCTTGGCATACTTAGATCTGAAAACATGTGTTTACATATAAATATGTACATATACAAGAAACTGTCCCGCCCTGCATTTGTTTAAAGCTACTTTAAAATTAGTTGAATATAAATCACTTTTTAATATATTTATTTTTGCAACTAACTTTTTTTTTCCGTGAGGGATATTTCATATTGAATTTAACTATGTGTCTAAACTTTGTGTGTACATATGCACATACATACATATGTATACATATGTGTTTTTTTAAATCAGGGCTGCTCAACGCTCTTGTATTGAAAGTACAAAGCTCAATACATCTACAAATTTTGTATATGCACTGAAAAATTTTTTTGCTCATTTAAATTTTTTTATGAATTCCAATAAAATATTATTTTAGAATTTATTTTCAAATGGTAGTATCACATACATACAATTTTTTTGTATTTTTTATATGAAATTTTTTTGAATACTATTTTTTACAGTGCTTTAATTTTTTGAATTTTTTTTCATTACACATTTGTTATTGTAAATTTCGATTTGTTACGGCAGTGCTCGAGCTCCTATACAAAGTGCCTTTGCTCTGCACATTCAATATGAATCATAGGCACATACATATAAAAAAATTTTATATCTCAGTGCTTATGGAGTGCAAAGAAAATTTTATTTTCATATTTGAAGTGAAAATATGTATCTGTGCCTATGATTCGGTACAAAACAAAAACAATTGTGCTTTGAGTGCCTATGAGGTGAGCAGCCCTGTTTTAAACCCTTTTATGTATTCACGTGGGGGGAGCGCTGTAGCTCCAAGGTTCGACGAGAGTGCCAACCTCTGGGGTATGAAAAATGGCTTTAAATAAGCCAACTCATTTCCCTTGTGGAAAATGAGTTATATTTAAGTTGCTCAATCATGCTATATAGCTCGAACAATGTATAAACCATCTAAGAGTTACGGAAATTTGAAAAGCAGCATTCAAATGAAGGAACGAAAATCTACGCTAAATATTTAAGTTTACTATGAATCATATTGAAGTTGAAGCATCAACAGTAGTTAAAATAAATATGTTTCAACTTGAAGATGACTATTACAAATTTTATAATGACAGGTGTTAATACTTGTCCAGTTGGATTAGTATTTACTAGTCAACTCAAAGTTTTTCATATTCAAGTTGAATATCTTTCATACTTGAACGGTTGAAATAATACGTTTATATTCAGATTAAGTTATTTCATAGTCATATTTCCGTGTTTTCATAGTAAAAAAGCGAATAGTAAAGCTGAATATTTTCGTAGTCATTTTTACAATGCGGGTTTTCTCTGAGTGTTGGTATCAAATGAAAAGTGTTGGGAACGGCCTCCACATAGAGCTGTAGTGATGGCTAGACAAGGTCATAACGATAACTCCGGAATAACTTAATTTTACTTATAACTGATAAAAATTTGTAAAATAGGCGTAGGTACGCCCACTTTATGCAGCACTCGTTTTATATAAAGTACACCGTGTTTTCCATCAAACGCAAACAAACCATGAAAACATACAGCTGAGTATCTAATGTTCGATTCCACTCGAACTTAGGCTTCCTTACTTGTTCTTCTGAATTTTAGTTCGTGGTTGCCAGCTACGTAACCGTTATGTGCAATTATGAATGCAAGTAAATAATTTTTATTTGCGAAAATGTCCACAATATGTGATGACGTGCACGAATTAGAGTTCTTTATTGTCAAAAACTCTAATTCCGAATACGATTGTAGCATAATGGTGAGGTATGCTGCCTACGGACCAAAGAGCGTAGGTTCGAGTCCCGAGTAGCGCATTTTTTTTTTTGTTTGGGAGAAATTTTTCACCTCACGTTAACAAAACATTGTATAAAAATGTTTATTAAGAATTTCTTAACGCGAAATGCAATTATAGAATTAGGGTTCCTTTTCGTTGATTCAGCAATTACTATTAAATGAATTACAAGTTTTATATTAAAGATTTTCGAAACGTTTTGCTTACTGAAGTAAGTTTATTGTAAACTTATAACTAGGGCATGGAATTTCATGTAATAAAAATAAAAAATATGCGCATAAAAAATGCAACAAAAACTGAGAAATATGCATGAAAAATCAAAAAAAAAATGCATTAATTCATGTTTATTGAAGTTAAAATTGGCGTTTTCGATTCGCCATCAGACAAGCGAGGTCTGATCGAACAAAAATGTTTGAACCCATAATGAGTAGTAGCCATACTCGCTAACTAGTCGATAAAAATTTCCCTCTGCTCGCTATCATTCACATATAAATTTGGTAGAGGTAAGTTTATAGCCAGCAGAGAAATTGTGAATCGAAAGCGGCTAATGAGTAGTAGCCATACTCGCTAACTGGTCGATAAAAATTTCCCTCTGCTCGCTATCATTCACATATAAATTTGGCAGGGGGAAATTTATAGCCAGCAGAGAAATTGTGAATCGAAAGCGGCTAATAGTTAAATAAATTAGGTACAAATATTTTTTAATTCTATTTTGCTCTTACGTTGTACGTTTATACATATGTATGTATGTTTTTGTAGATATGTACATAAATTCAGTCTTGAACATTTCATAATTTGTAAAGGTTAATCCTTATTTAATGATTCATTAGCGTACACAATGAAATATTTTTTCATATTCCCAAAAGAAAACTTTGCCGATTCGGTCGAAAAAAGCTCTTAAACATAGAAAACGAACGTTCTAAATCCACAGAGGTAATAGGAGCATGTTTAAAAACGGGTCTTTGTCGACAGGTATGCACCGTATCGAATATACTATTAATAGCCGTGTTCACACGAAACTCTATTCGTCGTCAGATGACTGTTATGCATGAATTTCGTTTGTATAACACTGTCAACTAGCAAATTACAAAAATAGGCAATATAATGCGAAATATGTAATAAAAAAATGCAAACAACGCAAAATATGTAAAAATATGCATATATGACCAAAATATGCAAAATATGCAAAAACATTTGAATGCCATTTTTAAGACAATTTCACGATTCGCAAAGATTGTTTATTTATTTTGCTCTACCTAATAGCCCAGTTAGTCGAGAACGTAAACCCGTGTACCGTGTCAGCTGATCCAACCTATTTAATGGGATTTGTATGTAACCGATTATTCAACGACGTACACGCAGAAGCCCGTACCGCAGAAATCAAAATCATTTTGATTTTTTACGTAAAAACGTGGCAGCTGATCGCTCGCATGGTTGCAAGGTAGAAGGGTTGCCAGTTGAACATTTTTAGTTATTAAATATTTAAACAGTAATTTTCACATCATTATACAACTAACTCAAGAAGATTGTAAAATGTTATCCAATATACATATATGTATGTGTTCACATGGAAAAAATAGTATGTCTACTTAAACGAACCATTTATTATTACTTTAATTTTTAAAAAGAAAGGAAAGAAAACGTTTATAATTTTTTTTTAAATCCCAAACAAGATGTAAATATATATATATATAAATTAATAACAAGATAATAGCTTTGTTCAACAACTTAACTTGCAAGTACTTGCAAAAAGAGTGCCAATGTCAAATTAAGAGTAAAAACGAGAAAAAGAAAATTATCAACCAAAGTAATTGAACACAAAATCGTAAACATTCGCAAGAAACAGCTGATACGCTGTTTTGACAATTTGATTTTTAGGTTAGGTTGTAATTGAAATTTTTGAAATTGGAAATGAATGGAAATAACTGAATTAGGAAAACAAAATTCTACTTTGGCTATTCCACAACATCATCAAGATTCGTGTTTGCGCTAACTTATTTAGTACACAATTAGAAATTTGCGTTTAAAATGTTTGTATATTTCCAATTGAAATTTTTGACACTTCTATTTTTTTAAAGCTGCTAGTAGTTGCAAGTTGGTCTTACTCTCTCAATTTGGCTCTCTTTTGCGAATTTTTTGGGTTATTGAACATAAATTCGTAACTATTCGTAAAAATATGTAAAAATTTTGAGATATTGAACACTCCTAATAAATGCAGATATTACTGAAAATTAAAGCAAAAATTGTATTTATCCACAATGGTGGCGGTATTTTCTTAATTGATAACTCTTGGTGGTCTTCTTCTGCAATTTTTCTACATTAAAAAGTTATAAATTGCCACAATAAATCTGAGTTTATGTAACAAAATCAATTAAAGTGATGTCACACTAATACGATCCACACTTTGTCACCACCTATTTATACTAGAAAAGATATGAGTTACAGAAACTCAGTACACATTTCTTAATTAAGCACAGATTTTTGTGAGAATCTTGTTGCTTCCCAATATAATTTTTTATGGATTTTCAATTGTAAATTTAATGTTCTGACTGTGTTTTTTGTTATTTTATGTTTTAGTCCTTGATAACTATCACCAAGGTGTGATGGAAATATATTGGGCAGCAACAAAATTACAAGAAAAATGTGTTTTAATTACCAACTACGGCTTAGTAGCTTAAAGTAACTAAATTAATAAAAAAAAAGTCGTCAACGACAACTTTCAAAACGATTAAATTAGTATTTTCTTGTCATTTGGCAAATAATGCACAGTTGTGTATTGAAGAGTAATCCGCCTAACACTTTGAAGATTAGTAAAAATCTTGTTTGTGCAAAAATGACTAAACGGCAACCCTGCCAAAATGTAAACAAACTATATATATATATGTAAATATGTTTGAGTAAAACAGCTGATTGCTACGGGCTCAAAAAATCCTAAAAATTGCATACGGGCGTTTGCGTCAGCGAGCGGACCACACGTTCTCGACTAACTGGGCTATAAATCAGTGTTGAACGAAAGAGCAATACGGAGCAAAACGGAGCTGCTCGGCTACACATACGAGTCGTGTGTGTGCTGCTAGCAAGCAATTGCGACGCCTACAACCAATTAGTCTGCGCTTGAATTTCATGCTGTGTACATCGATCGCGCAAAGATTTTTTTCTTTTTTCTGAGCAATAGGTATGCGACATCTGCTTATACGCGCACACTAATGCAAAAATATGTTGCGCTTGTGTAAGTAGCGCAGTCGGCGGTGTGCATCACTGACCTAAATCTAAGAAAAACATGTATTTCCATAAATTTCCATGCCCTACTTATAACAAATGTATTTGGCATATTGGGATATTTATAATATTTTCATATACATACGTATGAATATGATTTTTACAGAAACGTTGGTGCCTAATACTTGTGGGCAAGGCTGTATATTTATATTTATCATTTGAGTGTAAGATGTATTTACGTACAAGTACTTTAAATAACAAAGGTGGAAAATTATCATTAGCCTAAAATCATCATTAGCAAACACAAAACACCTCAGTTCGGTGCCATTACAGGGAAATGGCAACTCACGTTTCTAGCGAACAAACGCCATGCATCAACACTACGACAAAATGAGACTGTATTTGTGTGGGCATCTATGGTGTAGTCAATTCTGGCTCAACGATTACCAAAGTTGGCCATTACTGAAAGATCCATGGACTATTTGCCGCGTTTGAATGTGATGTGATGGCCAGGGATGCCACTTTTGGGCTTTTCCTACCAAAACTGGTAGGTTTTATTCCTTTTGGTAGGTTGGTAGGACGATTTGAATTCTGGTAGGTTTTTGCCTTCGTTCAACTAACATCACAGATTTAGTACATTTGGTCACTTTGTCACAACACAATTGAGAAAACGTGTCTTCTCAATAGAGTTTTGTCACAAAACTCTGCTAAATAGAAACGTTTTCTTTTAGCGTCAAGTACACTTGCCCCCACAGACACAACATGGTGTGTAATAAAGAGCTCCATGTGGTACCACAACAGGCCATCTGGCCTACCTAGGTAGTAAATGTGTTTGCTGTACAATGTCCGCTATTTCCCTCGAAAAATATTTTTACGTTTCACTCAGGATCAGTTGCTTTCCCTCATTATTCCACAAAATGTAAATCCTGATTTCCTCCGCACTGGACGAGCGGTGGCAGTCACTAATACCCAATCCAACCTTGTCCGAATATCATTTAACGCCAACTGAAGTTTTTTTTTTATTATTTTTTTATTTTTTTTATTATTTTTTTTTTAACAATAAACAAAAAAAATTTTGTTTCTGTTGAAATTTTCGATTTTATAAACATAAAAAGCATAACAAAATCCATTTCCTTTCAAAATATCAAATTTTTTTTTGTTTTGTTAATTACACTACTCGACAAAAAAAATCACCAAGTTTTTGAGATATCAGTAAAAATGTAGAAAAAGCCATATATGCAAGACATTTCATCACATAAGTACATTAAAAAGTTTTATTAGACATCGTGGCAATTTCGCGTTTGTCGCATATATCTTTATCAAATTGCAAAAGTTAATTTTGCTAGGAATAAAAATGTATTTTTAACACATTTTTAGCTGCGACCACTTTTATGTGCGAAGCGACGAAATGAAATGGTATGTAGAAAATAGGTGTACTTTGAGGGGTGTGTGAGGCTGAAAGTTGTTTTTATCACAAAATAACTTATGAACTTCTCTTAGTTGGAGTTTTAGTTGTAACTTGACATCAAAACATCTAAATTTCAAGATTCGATTTTTTTATACTCAGCTGTACTAGTACACAGAGTATAAAAGTTTTGATTTCATAACGGTGGATTATAACAGAATGAAATAATCGAGATAGATATGGACTTATATATATCAAAATGATCAGGGTGAAAAGAGAAATCGAGTGATTTACTTACTTAGACAAATGTTTTGACGGAAAATTGTCAAAATCGGTTAACGGCCACGCCCACTTTTATATATGGGAACTATAAAGCGGCCTAATAAAAACATTTTAAGCGATATCTCTGTCAAATATAAAGATCTATCGCTGAAATTTTGTGGCGGGAGTCAAACTACGGACATAAAACAAAAACCACAAAAATTTTGGAAAATGGGCGGTGCCACGCCCACTTATTAAGGGTCAAACATTGAAAGTTTTATGAGTCATAACTCAGAAACCGTTGAAGATATATCGATGAAATTTGGTACATGTGATATATTTACTTAGGAAAATGTGTGGACGAAAAATTACCAAAATCGGTTGACGACCACGCCCACTTTTATATATGGGTATTATAAAGTGACCTTATAAAAATATTTTAAGCGATATCTTTGTCAAATATAAAGATAATTCATTGAAATTTTGTGGCATGAGTTCTACAATAGACCGGAAACAAAAAATAGAAAAATTTCGGAAAATGGGCGTGGCACCGCCTCTTTTTAGACAAAGGAATCTACGAGATTCGGGAGCCCATAACTCGACAAATAATTGAGATATTATGACCAATCTTGGTTTATACACTTTTATGACACGTGATAATACATGTTCAAAAGTTTAGCGAAATCGGTTTATGACCACGCCTACTTTTTGACAAAGGTATTTCTGGAACACCCTTTGGGAATTTGTAACGTGACATCTTTGTAACTAGAAGTCATAAATGAATGAAATTTTGCACAAAGAATAATATTCATATGCTTAGTTGGATGACTGATAAAAATTTTGAAAATGGGCGTGACTACGCCCACTTTATGCAGCACTAACTTTATATAAAATCCATCAAACGCAAACAAACAATGAAAGCATACAGCTGAGTATCTAATGTTCGATTCCACTCGAACTTAGGCTTCCTTACTTGTTATTTTTGTCCACCTTCGCGGCACTGTGCGGTATTGCGAGCTCAATAATGTTTTAACGTTATGATAACGCTAACTAAAGAAATTAAATTATTTTGATAATTTCTTTTCGTTAATCAACGTAATAGTAATAATAATATAATACAATGGCGCTATTATAACACTGACGAGTTTTATGGCCGAGCTTCTCTCCCAATTCGAGGTGTGCTCCTTTTTGTTTTTCCTGCTAATTGGGTGGACCTACAGTTTTCTGCCGGCTCCGAACGGCGAATGCATTTTTTATAAGAAGCTTTTTCATGGCAGAAATACACTCGGAGGGTATGCCGTCCACTGCCGAGAGGTGACCGCTGCTCTTAAAAAATCCAATAATTGGATTTTTACTAATTAGAAAATTTGTTTTGGTCATCACTCTGTGGCATACTTAGGGTTGCCAGACATACTGATTTGATCAGTACAATACTGATTTTTCGTGCCCCGTACTGATGGTTTAAAAAGCTTAAGAAATACTGATTTTTTGGATTTTGTACTGATTTTTAGCAGAGACTAAAGAAATTAATTTTTATCACCCTGCACTGTTTTTAATTTTCCAACTGTTTTCATTTGACGTTTGTAACCATGAAACAATTAGGAAGGAGGCCGCAATGCGAACGTTACTTGTCATAGAAACATGATTGACAGTAGGGCTGGGTAAGTCGACTTCGACTTTAATCGATTATCGACTTTTTGCTAAAAAAAAAATCGACTTCTACAATCGATTGTTGTGTGTGAAAGTCAGTCGGAAATCGACTAATTGGCTTGACTAATCGACTTTTTTACTATATATATTGGCGGTATAACTAATATATAAAAAAAGCTTCTCACAAAAAAGCATACAAATTCCAGCAAGCAAACCAAAAAAAACAAGCATTCGCCCTCCGGAGCCGGCACTGTGAGTCCACTTAATTTGTAGGAATGTTATTAATTATGAAAGAGGATGTCTCCCAGACCAACTTTGCCGAACAGAGTACTGGTCCAGAGGGTATGAGTTTTATTTTAGAAGGGGGTTAAAGTTTTATGGTTTTATTTGGAGTTGCAATTACTTTATGAAATATGTTATAAAAATTACCTGAAATGAAGGTTTTGAGCTCGGACTTCTGCTACAGAATTCAACAAGGAATTTCTTTGCGGTAGACTTTAACCCTCTAACGCCCACGCAAATGACTGTTTTTAACCCTTTTTTGGAAACACATGTAGAAAATATCAATTAACAATGCAGATAGAGGGTTAAAATATTCTAGAAAATTATTCGCCATAAAATTTCACTAGGGGTCCCCTCAGACAAAATCTTTGTACAAATAACGCAAAAGACCACAGGATATAATAATCAGAAATTACGCCATGAAATATGCAACAAATTTTATATGCATACGTACACACTAGATGCATTTTTTGTTCTTTGGATCCTCGCTTCGGCGTCGGAATATGAGAATAGGTTGTTGTAAATTAGTAAACTGAAAAAAATGTTTATACTTTGGAATAAGCGGAAAAATCCAATTAGCTCATACAGCGATGGTAGATGTGATAGCTATTCCGAAGAAAACCACTTTCTTCATCATCAGACATCTTCTCGGGAGAACACCAGGCATTGAACCTACGCTCCAACCATCAGTAGTCGAATATTACCGAAACGCTAAGCACTGCGGCTACCGATGGTCCTGCTGAGCTGTTGGATTTTTCACTTATATATGCCATTGCTCTATTCAATCTAACCTCACTTAGGGCCTTATTTTGCAAAACGCAACGCGACGCAACGAGTCACCCAGAGTCACTTATTGTCGTGTTCGTATTTTGTATCTCTTTAGGTGACTGAAAGTGACTGTAAGTGACTCGAAGTGAATGTGTTACGTTATTTGGTGAGTATGTTACGTTTTTGGTATTTTATAAAACGCAAAGTGACGAAAACGGTCACTTGAACTGTCAAACGAGTCACTTCCTTTTGTTCGAGTGAGCATTCGATATAATATAATACAATGGCGCTATTATAACTCTGACGAGTTTTATGGCCGAGCTTCTCTCCCAATTCGAGGTGAGCTCCTTTTTTGTTTTTCCTACTAATTGGGTGGACGTACAGTTTTATGCCGGCTCCGAACGGCGAATGCATTTTTTGTGAGAAGCTTTTTCATGGCAGAAATACTCTCGGAGGGTATGCCGCCCACTGCCGAGAGGTGACCGCTGATCTTAAAAAAACCCAATAATTGGATTTTTACTAATTAGAAAAATTTTGTTGGTGTTTGCTCGGACTGGGGTTTGAACCCGAGACCTCTGGTATAGCAGGCGAGCACTCTACCCACTGCACCACAGCGGCCACATTCGGTAGCATTCGATATATGTAGTTTAATTTGCAACGGCTAAAATTAGCCAATTTAAAAAAAAAAACGGGGTATCAATCGACGCGTTTCAATCTCGCGAACCCGAATATGATGCTGAACTAATTTTTTCTTTGATTTAAATAAAACATTTATTAATAAAAACGTTTTAACGTTTGTCTTGCTTCCCGCACACACAAGAACACACAAATGCATCTTATTTCTTAACATTGCATAACACGTACATATATTTATATTAACTGCATTATAGCATTGACAGACGGCAGCGATAATCCGGAATATCTAGCTAATTCGGACTTAACTTGAGAATTAACTAGAGGTAATCCGGAATATCTCTTGAGTTAGTCCTCAAAATTTTAGTGGATTAGAGCATTTTGTAATGACATCCCTGGTGAAAAATGTCTATTGTGAATGAAAGGGAAGAAAAAGAAGAACCCAAGGCAGATCTAGGAAGGTAGGCGCATAAGTGAATTCAGAAATTTTGAATGTAATTTGTTATTGTAATTGGTAGAGTGTAATGTCAAAATGATATTTCGCCTTGGTTGAAATCTGAATTCGTTTGAGACTCGCCCATTCCTATTGACCATGATTTGATTTCGTTTTGATTTTGACATTATTTGGACATTTGGAAATAAAACAAGAAGTTTTTGAATTCACCGCTGCGCCTACCTTCCTTCAGCTGTTTTGTTAATCCGAAATACTTGCCGTCTGTCAGGGTAAAATTTTAATCGAATTAAGTGTTGCGGTAATCGGGATTATCGCTGCCGTCTGTCAATGCTATTACACACAAATTTTTTTAATACATATGTTGCATATAAATAATATATTTTATTCAAAAAAACAAACTAAACAAAACAGGTATGTATGTATTTACAGTGTAATTTTACACACAATGTCAACACTTTTTTTTATTTTTGTTGACTTCCCACTAAACACTGAAAAAGAAATTATCAAACGTTTGAGAAAATATTGTTTCTAAAGTTGAGAATCAGCATATCGCACACTAAATCAAAAAGCGTCACAACTCAAAATTTTTCGAAATCGGGTTTCTTCCATAAATTGGTACACATAATATATGTATCTCTAGCGGCTGCCAAAAAATCTTTTCCATCAGTCTTTTTTAACTGAGAAATAACTATTATACGTAGCCTTTTCCCATATCATTGCATATAAAAATTAAAAAGTTGTTTGCCTCTCCTGAAAATTTTTGAATTTTGAGTTGTAACGCTTTTTGATTTAGTGTGCGATATATATCATTTGAAAATAAACATATTTTTAAGTGTTCAACAAACATTGTTAATCAATTTTAGAATAACTTACAACACATTCGAAAAAAAACTTGTTTCGCATTTTGTACCATTTCACGAATTTCATCATGTCAAGGTTTCAAGGAACGAAGACATTTTGTATGTTTGCAAGTTTCAATCAGCGTTCGTTGTTTTACGTGAGCAGTCTCTTAACGGTTGAAATGATGGTTGAAAATGATTGTGTATAATAATGATTCTGTATTTCTTACTCTTATTTTTTTTTTTGTTGCTCTTTGTGAAGTTACACAAACTTTATTAAAGTCATAGTTTGTTTCTCACATGGTATATGCATACTAAAAAAGATATTAATATACTCATGTGACTGTACAAAAGGCACCGGCGAAATTCACCCGCACGGGTAAATGAAAAACATCACATCAGAGTACAAATGTGTAATACATACATACATCTATTGATTGCATTCCATTTCGTACTAACTTTGAAATTGATTTCAGAAAATTAAATCTATCAAATTGAGAATCAGCCCAAAATCCCATACTAAAAATGTGCCTTTTTGTTTGAGAACGCTATTAAGAGAAATTTGAGGTGCATTTGATAACTAACGTTTGATATTTGACAATAGGGTTACTTCTCAAATGAACCTTAAATTAAAAATGAAGAAAAATGTTTATTGGGTTGCAAGCTGCCAACTTTTCAGAATTACTTACTCGACAAAATACCTCTATTAACAAAAAAACGCACTAAAAATTGCTAAGGAAACTAAAAAAACAAAATAGGTGGCACATAAGCTACGTAAATCGTTTGACAATCGTCGTGACTACGCAACAGGGTGAACGCGAAAACGTAAAATCTTATATAATACCAACTTTTGGGCGAAGGTGAGCGTGAGTGACTGCGTCGCAAAGAGTCACCGCGTTTTGTATAATAAGGGCATTAGTGTACGATTTTCGTACATCTGCTATGCAAGTGTTGAATAATGGTAGGCAGCTGACGGACAGCGGGCGCTGTGTACAGTAGCTGTATGTACAACAGCACAATTTATAATTTATCATTATTGGGTATGCTAGTGTCTAGCACGAAATTATTATTTTTAATTTTAATTTTTATACTTTGGAATAAGCGGAAAAATCCAATTAGCTCATACAGCGATGGTAGATGTGATAGCTATTTCGAAGAAAACCACTTTCTTCATCATCAGACATCTTCTCGGGAGCACACCAGGCATTGAACCTACGCTCCAACCATCAGCTGCCTACCATTATTCAACACTTGCATAGCAGATGTACGAAAATCGTACACTAAGTGAGGTTAGATTGAATAGAGCAATGGCATATATAAGTGAAAAATCCAACAGCTCAGCAGGACCATCGGTAGCCGCAGTGCTTAGCGTTTCGCTAATATTCGACTACTGACTTTTGCAAAAACTGAATGGAGTTGCACCAAAAACCGTGCGATTTTCAGGAATTTCAAGGCAAGTTTAGATTTATGTATGAAAAAAGTTATGATTAATGGGTTAATGTCGACCGCAAAGAAATTCTTTATTAAGTTCTGTAGAAGAAGTCGGAGCTCAAAAATATCATTTGAGGTAATTTTTTATATTTTCGATAAAGTAATTGCACCTCCAGTTAAACCATAAAACTTGTCCCCCCGTCCATAAAAAAACTCAGACCCTCTGGACTAGTACTCTGTTCGGCAAAGTTGGTCTGGGAGACATCCTCTTTCATAATTAAAAGCGTTTGTTCGTATTGAGTAAAATTTTTGTAAATTTGTTGGACTGTGTTATTAACGTCACCGCTATGGTGCAGTGGGTAGAGTGCTCGCCTGCTATACCAGAGGCCTCGAGTTCTAACCCCAATCTCTACAAACACCAAAAAAAATTTCTAATTAATTAAAACCCAATTATTGCGTTTGTAGAAATAGGGGTCTCTTCTCGGCAGTGAGCGGCATACCCTCCGAGTGTATTCCTGCCATGAAAAAGCTTCTCACAAAAAATGCATTCAGATCTGGATACTAATAGCGTTTCCTATTCTAAACGATAATTTTACATTATTATATGGAAGAATTACACTGGTCGACGGCCAAAATTTACCAGAGACGCCGTTATGAAATTCGTATGTAAAACCATCTCCTGATTTCGAAAATCGAGTTCATTTTTGATTCTATGGTACCGTTTTTGAGATATTTGCAATTTACCGTTATTCGAAAAAACCAAAAATATGGCTCCCTTTAATTACGTTTATCTCACGAACGGGTCAATCAATTGCAAAACAGTTTACAGAATCGGAAAGACGATAAAATTTTCTATAAACGCGTCCTAAATGGTTTTTTGCTCAACCAGATAGTTTTCGAGATATTAGCTTATCATTTCAGATTTTTGTTTTTTTATGAATAAATATGAAAAAAATTACTCTTTGCGAGGGCAGCATTCCAAAACCTCAACTTTTTGTCCAGATATTTTTTCTTTACGTAAAGCTCTGTTTAATTAGGAAAAAGATAAGCTATCATCGAAGAAAATCGATGGAAAACTACGTAAGTTATAAGCGATGAAATAAAAATACCCAGGTTGCGCAATTTCAACGTATACCTCAAAACTTATGTATTAAGGTGGAGTGAAAATTTTTTTTTGGAAATTCAATTTGTTCCAAAGCCAGAACGGCACCTTTCTAGCCCAGAAATAAGCCTGTAAAAATTTATTGACCTACTCGCATGTTTAGAGGTGCCCCCAGCAGTGGCGTAGCTAGAGAATTTTTCGGGGGGGGGGTCACAGCCAATGTAAAAAATTTACCAAAATTAAAATTACCAAAAAAAAACTACAATTTTTTTTACAAATGATAAAAATCGCTAGCTTAGAATGCAAATTGTGTAAGTCCTTTTTTAAAACTTTGTAGGAGAGACAAAAAACAAAAAAGAAAAAAAAATTCGAAATGAAAAAAAATTTCTGTTCATATAAATATTTTGGACTTACACAATTTTTTTCGCTTTTTGGACTTACACAATTTGCGTATCACTGAATAACAACGAGTAGAAATATGACAAGTATCTCAGACTTGTTTAGCGCGGTGCCTATTTGATTTTTCTAGCGTTCTACATAAAAATACACTTTTTCATAAAAGTGGACTTACACAGTTTGCACCCTAAGCTAGCGAAATGTAATTTTTTCAGACTATAATTTAACATTTTAGTACACAAATATCGCTTATAATACATATATCAAACTCTTAAGGCCCTTGGCCACTTAAAATCTGGAATGTTAAGTGTATACATATGTGTGAGTGTCGGGTGATTGACGCAAATATCTAAAAGATTTGATTCTCATCAACGCGAGCCCGAACAAGAACGTGTAGCACGACGACTGCCGATTGCACTAACACACACAAAAAAACTCACACATACACACTGCTTGACATGCCAGATTGTCAGTTTCCAAGGGCCTTTAACTATACTTCAAAAGTAAGTCTCATATTCTATTCTGGAAATCTACGCGCATAGGTAGATTTTCAAGTTTTATGCGCCCAAAATTGAATTTTGTAAAATTGTTACAATTACAGAAAAAAAAACATACCCACATATTGGAAATAGAAAGGGGAACAATAATTCATCGCTTTTTTCCCGACCCCATACTCTGCACACGGTAGGCAGGAAGCGACGATAGGTTGCATGAAAATGTCGAGAAAAAAGGAAAGTGGGGTTGTGTTATGTGATGTTTATAGATGAAACATCCGTTGAAATTAAAATCCGAGCTGCTCCTTTTTCAAGGATATCCACATTTTTTGTTTTTTTTGAAAGGATCAAATATTGAGGAAATCGAATATTCGCCACCGTCCAAATTTTTCCGATTTCAATACATTATTTGGTCGCTAAGGGATACAAAAAAAGGTATTAAAAAGAAAACAGGACACCTGTAGTGGAAAAATCCAATGTGAACAGGACCTAAAGGATAACCACTAAAATATAAAATAACACAAAAAGTACCCACTTTAATTTGCGTATAACTCCTAAAATGTTAACTACGTGAAAATTTCTTATTATATGTTGCATTCAGAATAAATAAAGAAATATTTCTTTAATATACAATTTTGATGTACCTGCAGTGCTTAATGTACTTTTGTGCATCTAAAGTGAAAATTTCAAAAAAAGTACGTTTTTTTTATGGTGCTATTTTAAGTTCAAATATTTTTCTAGTTTATGTAAATATTTTAATCTAATGATCCAACTCTCATTCCTACATATCTCTACGTTAATACTAAAAAAGAGTTAGAGCTGAGATACGCGCTAGCTGTGCACGGTGGGCGGGAAGCAACAATAGGTTGCATGGGAATATCGTAAAAACGATGGCCCAACGAATATGTGCCTAGCTGTGTGCTGGTACTAATTTTCGTTTAAAAAAAATTTTGGAGATTTTATTCACGCTTGCTGTGTGTTTATGAAGTATATTAGAATATCATTTTACGTAAGTGTTTAGCCGGCGATCGTTTTTTCGATATTTTCATGCAACCTATTGTTGCTTACCGCCCACCGTGCACAGCTAGCGCGTATTTCAGCTCTAATTCTTTTTAATATTAACGTATAGATATGTAAGAATGAGAATTGGATCATTAGATTAAAATATTTACATAAACTAGAAAAATATTTGAACTTAAAATAGCACCATAAAAAAAACGTACCTTTTTTGAAATTTTCACTTTAGATGGACCAAAGTGCATTAACCACTGCAGGTACATCAAAATTGTATATCAAAGAAATATTCCTTTGTTTATTCTGAATGAAATATATTATAAGGAATTTTCACGTAGAGTTAACATGTTAGGAGTTATACGCAAATTAAAGTGGGTACTTTTTTTGTTATTTTAAATTTCAGTGGTTATCCTTTAGGTCCTGTTCACATTGGATTTTTCCACTACAGGTGTCCATTTTTCTTTTTAATACCTTTTCTTGTATCCCTTAGCGACCAAATCATGTATTGAAATCGGAAAAATTTGGACGGTGGCGAATTTTCGATTTTCTCAATATTTGATCCTTTCAAAAAAAACAAAAAATGTGGATATCCTTGAAAAAGGAGCAGCTCGGATTTTAATTTCAACGGATGTTCCATCTATAAACATCACATAACACAACCCCACTTTCCTTTTTTCTCGACATTTTCATGCAACCTATCGTCGCTTCCTGCCTACCGTGTGCACTTGCCCCAGATGGTCGTAACTTAGCATATCTGAAGTTAATATTTTTGTTTTTTTTTCTTACATATTTTTAAGTGCTAGTTTCAACTTGAATATTTATTATTTAAAGCATTTCATTTAAGTAATCGTGATGAATCCTAAAGGTTCAAGTAATTATTAACACTTTTCAATAATATCCTTGGTTTTCAATAATTCTAAGTTTATAGTTTTAAGCTTTTAAAGTTGGGATATTTAAAAAAAATTATCACTCTTTTTCATGTTAAAAATTGGTTTTGTTATGTTGCTCTGTCAGACTCAGTCAAATTAACCCTCGGACATGATATCTAGTACAATTAGTAGTTAGCCGACAAAAAATTTCGTCGCACAAAGCCGCACTTCACTACTAGATACAGGGTTTTTCATATGTACCTACAATAATTTTCTTTTTGTGCTTTATATTTAATTTTGATGTTTATATTTCTAACGCATATCTTGTTTAATGTAGGTGATGCTCGAAAGTAACCCAGATATTTAGCACCGATTATTGTTAACTGTTTAGGCAGTATTTTTAGTGTTTCCAATTTTTCAAAGTCAAGGAAATACTTATCATAAAAAGGGGCTAAGAATCCTAAAGCTACATTTTTTAGAAGAGTTTTGAGTATGCAATTTTGCAGCTCATTCAATTTTAATATAACAATATGCAACATTCAACTTTTTGAAAATTTTCATTGGCTTTTCGGAAATTTTAATTGGAACGGTCTCACCCTACACCCTACAGAAAAAAACTTATAAAATCGACGGAATTTTTCACAGCATTGAGAATTTAATTTTTTACACTAAAATTGGTTGGCTACATAACAGTACACTTAGAAATCTCCTCAAAATCTTCTATAAATTATGGCCTTGCTTTGAAATTTTTAATCCACTTTCAGAAATTTCTACGATTTTTCAGATTTTTTCCATAAGCTCAGAAATCCTGCTTAAGGCGATTTTTATTGAAAAATTGTTTACATTTTTAAACGAAAATAAGAGAGTCAAATTTTCGACAGAACTGTTTGAAATAAATTTAAAAACTCTGGCGTATGATTTTTTTTTTTGAGTCACTGTATATATTTTTCAATAAAATCGACTTTTAACTAGAGCCCTAGATACCCGGGTATCGAGCAATTCGATCTGATCGTTTTTGTTTGAAGCCCGTTGGTTGTTCAAATGCCCGTACAAACATTCGAGTATTCGAGCTTACAAACAAAAAAAATGTGTATCGGAAAAACAAAAATAAAAAAACTACATATAAAGAAAAAAAAAAAAATAATAAACAAAAGAAAAAAACAAACTTCAAAATACCCGAATTGTTCAAATGCCCGTACAAACATACGGGTAATAAACAAACAAACAACTCTTCGAGCATTTGAACAACAACTGTTCGGGCTACTCGAAAATGTTCAAAAAAAAATCGAGAGCTCTACTTTTAACACAAATTATTAAAATTTCGCATTAAACAAGCAATTTGGAATAGATGTACACAATAAAATATTTCTACCTATGTGCTACGGTTATAAATAATAATTTTCTTATATAATTTAGTTTTTTAATATTCCATTTTGACAGACATTAAGTAAAATCTCAAGTTCAGATACTCTTATACATTGCATATTTATTCCCATTGTAGTTTATACTAATATTATTTGATTAAGATGATAAGTAATTGAAAGAAAACTTGAAATTTAAATAATTGGCGTTACTTTTCTGTTATTAGCATGTTAATAACAGCAATACCGTATAATAATTGTAGCGTTTGTTGAGCCATAGGGAAGTGCAGGAACCGTAGGAATTTTACCACAAAAGAGCGAATATAAGTACAAAGAATGTAAATTGTGGTAAAATTCCTGCGGTTCTTGCACTTTCCTACGGCTCAATAAACGCTAGAGTTATAAGTAATACTTCGTGAAAAAGCGCTAAATTTCGAATTACCAATTTCGAAAAATTACTATTCTCATTGATTTTTTCCTGAAAAAGAAATGTATGCTAATAAAGTCAAAGATGGTTTTATGGTCAAAACGAATCTTTCGGGGGGGGGGGGGGGGGGGGACAATGCCACTGGCCCCCAGCCTCACAAAGTTGAAAACATAACACGATCTGATACAAAGGTGAAATATCTAAAATTTTAAAATCAAAAAACGAAGTATGAGGATTGATGAACATGGCTAAGCTGAGTATTAAAGTGAAATTTTTTTTTTGGAAACAACGACAACAAAAGTTATCAAAGGTCAAAGTTTATATTACGAATTTTTTAAATTGAAATTACTTAAAAACTACTGAACCTATTTCGAATATTTTTATACCATTCGATAGTTATTTTGATTCCCTTTAACTTGATATACAATTTTCCAGTGGGTTCCATAACAACCCCCTGCGGGGGTCAACCACCCTTTTACCCCCTTACTTTTCATATATAAAATGTATATGAAATTAAAGGGAATCAAAATTCCTATCCAAAGGTATAAAAACATTCGAAATCGGTTCAGTAGTTTTTAAGTAATTGCAATTTAAAAAATGCATAACATAAACTTTGACCTTTAATAGCTTTTGTTGTTATTGTTTCCAAAAAAAAATTCACTTTAATACTCAGCTTAACTATCTTTATCAATCCTCATACTTCGTTTTTTGATTTTATAATTTTCAAAATTTCAACTTTGCGGGGCTGGGGGCAGTTCAAAACGTCATCCTATCGCCATAAGGTTTTGTGGGGTTCATTAACTCGTATAAAGGCAACTTTTCATTGCTGGTACGTTCAAAAAAAAAAAAAAAAAAAAAAAACAAACAAAAAATCTCCATATGTTTTCACTCCACCTTAGAATGTATGGTATAAAGAAGAGTGAAATATCTAGCTATGCTCTGTTTCTATTGAGTTAAAAGTTCAATTTATACTCGGAACAAGAATAAAATTGAAAAAATCAAATCTTACCTAGCCAGAAAGGTTCCTTTTTATACGAAGCCGGGAAAACAAAATACTACCTGCGTCTTATAATTTTGAAAATCTACCTGTATACTTACCCATAAGTGACGGAAATACATGTTTATAACTACATGCCTACAGCAGGTTTCGAACCCAACCACTCTTCCTTTCGATTCAACCACTCTACCTACTATAAAACAATTCGAGTATTAAAAGTATTATTTGATCTATTTAAAGAAAAAGTATTATCATTGTTATGGTGTTATTCGTTTATTCGGATAATATCCCATTTGCACTTTATACCTTTAATATACTATGTATGTATACATACATTGAAGTTGCGCAACCTGGGTATTTTTATTTAATCGTTTATAACTTACGTAGTTTTGCATCGATTTTCTTCAATGATAGCTTATCTTTTTCCTAATTAAACAGAGCTTTACGTAAAGAAAAAATATCTGGACAAAAAGTTGAGGTTTTGGAATGCTGCCCTCGCAAAGAGTAAATTTTTTCATTTTTTTTCTTAAAAAAAAAAAAACAAAAATTTGAAATGATAAGCTAATATCTCGAAAACTATCTGGTTGAGCGAAAAACAGTGTATGATGCATTTATAGAAAATTTTATCGTCTTTCCGATTCTGTAAACTGTTTTGCAACTTCTTGACCCGCTCGTGAGATAAACGTAATTAAAGGGAGCCATATTTTTGGTTTTTTCGAATAACGGTAAATTGCAAATATCTCAAAAACAGTACCATAGAATCAAAAATGAACTCGATTTTCGAAATTAGGAGATGGTTTTACATACGAATTTCATAACGGCGTTTCTGGTAAAGAGAAAAAGTTGAAATTCGTGGTCCAGTGTTATCAACATGTGCCCTGTGCCCTGTGAAAATGCTGCATTTCTCATATGATGAATGAAACAAAAGTAATGCAGCGCTTTACTTGTGTCAAGAGCAGAAATGTTTGCCCCGTAATCAGGCCGATTTTACATTTTGTCAATAGAACAAAAAGGCCTAAAAAATATTGGAATAGAACAATCCGGAAGAAAATAAAGAATAAGTCCAGCATTTTTTTCAGAATTTAAAATGTCCATTAGTCAAAGTGAGGATTAATATTTTTTGATTTTTTTTAATAATTAAATTGTTTTGTTGTAAAGTACGTGCTGTGAGGAAACGAACGTTAAGTACCTTTAAAATCTTTAGAATTCTTGTGGTAAATTATTTTGATAACTTCGATTTCCTGATTTTTGGCCATTTTATTCTCAAAGGTTTTTTCGAAGTTTCTCCCATGAAAAGTAAATATTGGAAGAAAGTGCAAACAATAATCAAAAAAAAAAATTACCAAAAACCAGAGAGAATTTTAATTAGACTTGAGAGTTTCGCACTACTACACTCAAATAAATTTTGGTATAAATTTTAAACTTTTTTGGTCGACCGAAATTGATATTGATATTGATATTTATTGACATAAATTAGTACAATAAGATTTGAGATCTTTTAAAGTACAACAAGGATATTGGTACATATAATTTATATTATTGGGACAAAATTATCTTAACCTAACTTAATCCTAAGGATTCATTTATACATTACACATTATACATTTACTAGAGGTTACCCGCGGGTTTCACACCACGTGCTTTTAAAAATATTAGCATATTGAGTTAGTCCAAAAAGGTTACATAGAAAAATATCATTCTTGACGTCAAAGATAGTTTTCTTATTTTTTTTTTGTCCGTTGAGTACGTAATTATCTCATATGCCCAGCACCAATTTTCAGTTCCCTACTATAAATATTTCAAGAGATTTTCGCTGTAAAAATTTCAGTCTGTATGGGAGGTGCCCATCCCTGCTTTACCAAGACCTAGCGTTTTTACCCGTTTAATACATAGTTATCTCACATGCCCTCACACCACTTTTCAGTACCCTACTACAAATATTTCCAGAGATATTCGCTGTGAAAGTTTCAGTTTGTATGGGAGGTGCCCATCCCTGCTTTACCAAGACCTAGCGTTTTTACCCGTTTAATACATAGTTATCTCACATGCCCTCACACCACTTTTCAGTACCCTACTACAAATATTTCCAGAGATATTCGCTGTGAAAATTTCAGTTTGTATGCGAGGTGCCCATCCCTGCTTTACCAAGACCTAGTGTTTTTCCCGTTTAATATATAGTTATCTCACATGCCCTCACACCATTTTTCAGTACCCTACTACAAATATTTCCAGAGATATTCGATGTGAAAATTTCAGTTTGTATGGGAGGTGTCCATCCCTGCTTTACCAAGACCTAGCGTTTTTACCCGTTTAATACATAGTTATCTCACATGCCCTCACACCAATTTTCAGTACCCTACTACAAATATTTCCAGAGATATTCGATGTAAAATTTCAGTTTGTATGGGAGGTGCCCATCCCTGCTTTACCAAGACCTAGCAGTTTTACCCGTTTAATACATAGTTATCTCACATGCCCTCACACCAGTTTTCAGTACCCTACTACAAATATCTCCAGAGATATTCGATGTGAAAATTTCAGTTTATATGGGAGGAGAGTGCCCATCCCTGCTTTACCAAGACCTAAATTGTTTATCCGTTGAGTATATATTTTTGTATTATTCCTTCACAAAAATTTTCATTATTCTAGTACAAATATTTCAAGAGATATTACGAAAAAAAAGGAAAATTTTGTATGGGAGGTGCCCATCCCTGACTTTTAATCAGATTAAAAATATGCCTATAGCAATTACCGGGTGAAAATACCTAGGTGTGCAAAGTTTCGTGAGGATCCGCTCAGCGGTTTTCTCGCCAATTGAGTTTAAACACAATTTCCATTTCACATTTATAATATAAAGATATAAAAAGTATATTTAGATGGGAAAGTAGGTTTATGTATTCTTAGAAAAATAATTTAGAATGTGACTTCTATAGTTGCCCTTGTTCATGCCACTTCTTAAGACGCTGGGGATAGAGTTCCAAACACGAATAGTGTTCACAAAGAATAGTCTAGTGGAATGAATAGAGTTGAAATAAGGTACAATTAGGTCATATAGTCGAGCCGATTTTGGGAAAATTAACTTGTCGTACATATAGGACGGAGTTTTAGTAAGCATGAGGCGATAAAGGAAGATACAACTTCTGGCTTTAAAGTAATCAAGAATTTCGCATCCCAGAAGGCTGCATCTCCAGCGAGATATGTGGTCAAATCGACGAATGCCATACACATATCGAGTGATATGATTAAAAGCCACATCAACCTTGTGCGAGGAGCATGAGTCAAGTTTATTATAGACAAGCTCAGAGTAAGTTAAGTATGGCAGAACAATTTGAACGGCTAGTTTACGGCGTATGTTGAGAGGAGTGAATGCAGCAGACAGACGTAAATTACGAAGTGCTCCATACACTCTACCAACAGCTACGCTTATATGATCAACGCAAGATAAGCTGGAGTTGATCACAAAGTCAAGATTGGTAATTTTATTTACTACTGCTATTTTTTGGTTACCAATGCATAGAGACGGTAGTTTTTCTGTATCTAACTTCTTCTTGGTAATTGGTAGAACATATGTTTTGTTAGGGTTAAGACAGAGCCCATTATTGGCAGCCCAACGCACTATAGCGGATATATCATCATTAAACTTGCAAAAAATATTGTCGGCGTCATCGAAATGGCCTGACATATACATCTGGATATCATCCGCATAGGCATGGATGCTGACATATTTGCAAACCATAAAAATATCGTTAATAAACATATTAAATAGAAGCGGGCCAAGAATTGAACCCTGTGGTACACCAGAGGAAATCTTACAGAGATCAGACATATGGGACCCTGATATGACTCGCTGGTGGCGATTATATAGATAGCTTTTCATTAGTGCCAATGATTGTTTGCTAAAACCAAAATAATATTTAAGTTTTGAACATAGTAGGTTATGGTCAACAGTGTCGAACGCCTTGGAAAAATCCAAAAGGCAAAGTAAGGTCAAGAGATTTTTGTCAAAGGGTATGCGTATGTCGTCAACAATTTTCAACATAGCAGTGCTACAACCGTGCTTAGCTCGAAATCCAGACTGAAAAGGCGACAGTAATTTATAATACTGGACATGGGCGGTAACTTGTTCAGCTATTAGGGACTCAAAAGCTTTGGATAAAGCAGGTAATATGCTAATGGGGCGAAAGTCAGAGGGTGTTGAAGCAGACTTTATTTTGGCGATAGGGCGAATTAGGGCGATTTTCCACTGGTTTGAGGATTTTGACGTAGTAATGCAATGGTTGATGATATGCGTCACAGTACCAATAATGAAAGGGAGAACCATTTTTATAAATTTTACGGGCATATCATCCACACCGGTTGCATTAGTTTTAATTCTCATGATGCTTCTCACAACATCAATTTCAGACACCGTACTAAACTCTAGTTGATTTCCCGAAAAGCACGCTCTTTCACAGGGTACAAAGGAGAGGGATTCTGAAGCTGATGTAGGGTTGTTAACGAACGCTCTATTAAGCATGTTTGGGTCCAGCGGATTTGAAGTATTATTATCACTGGCACATACCCGCAACCGTTTGATGTTGCGCCACAACACATTGGGCGGCAGTGTGGTATCAAGTTTCGCAACAAAATACTTCCGCTTTTCCCTTCTAATAACAGCGGTAGCACTGTTCCTTGCTCTTTTAAAGAATTCCCAATTCTCCTCGATACGTTTCCTTTTCCACTTTGAATAAGCCTTATTCCGTGCCTTTATAGCATCCAACACCTCACGCGTAAACCACGGAAGCCCAGAGGAAGTTTTCTTGCAGAATTTCACTGGTACATGTTTGTTAAAAATACGACACAGATTACTATTTAAAAAATCAAGTTTATCATCGACACTAACGAGACACCAACAGACGGACCAGTTAACAGAGCTCAAATCAATTGAAAGTGAATTAATATCTATATGTTTAAAGTCTCTGAATGAGAAAACGCATTCAGAAACACCTTTTCCAAGGTTAATGTCAAGTGAGCAGAATAAAAGATCATGATCAGAAACAAAATCTAATTGATCAAACTTTATAACACTGCTAATGTTACTTACAATAAAATAGTCTAAGAGGCTAGGTTTACAACTGTTAGAATACCTAGTAGGAATAGAGGTATTAAAATTTAAACTTTGAAAAGTTTAAAAGATTTTTAAACTTTTAAGGTTTAGATTTTATTCCAAAATTAAATTTATTTTAAGACTTTCAAAAGTTTAAAATTTAAACCTTTTTTTGGTTTAAATTAAAAAAAATGTCTGCTCCCAAATCCTCTTCATGCTTTTCCCTGTTTTATCTTCTTTCCTATCCTTTTTTCTCCTTTTCTTCCATATTGTTCTCTCCCCAACATCCCCTTAATCCTTTTCCATATTGTGTCTTTTTCCTATCCTCTCCTTCTCCTTCTCCTTTTCTTCCTTCTTCATTTTATCTGTTTCCATAATTATTTTGTATTTGTTTGTTTCTCCATTCAAACAACGCCACACAGTCATTCATTCAAATTGTCTAATAACTATAAATGAGCTTTTTATATTGTTCATTTCTCCAAAAAGTTGGAATTTATTTATTTATTTATTTATTTATTTATTTATTTATTTATTTATTCAAACTATTTGTACATATAAGCTTTTAGGGCTTTTATAGTACATCTGATAGGTGGTAACAAATTCTGGTATTTAACATTAATTTCTTAAATCTAGATACATTTAATATAAATTACGTATATAAATCAAAGAGTAAATATACAAAGATAGGAACTTTAGATAAATAAATACATTGGGTAGATAGAGGATAAAAGAATAGAGAAGAAAAAAAAAAAAAAAAAACATCAAGAAGAGAGAGGAGTTAAATTGCAATAAGTTATTTAATTAAATTAATTGACTTGAAATAATTGTGAATCACCTTTCTGTAGTTGCTCCTACTGAGAGTCACCTTAATGGACTCAGGAATAGAATTCCAAAGTCTCACAGCATTAATGAAAAACAGCCTTGACGAAGACAGGTACACATATTTGGGAATAATCAGATTTTGATGTCTATTTGATCTGGTAAACATAAGTTTTTCATACAGATAATTGGGACATTTATATACAATAAGTTTGTGCAGGAATATACAATTTCTTGCCGCAAGGTAATCTAATATGCTACATCCAAGAATTTCAGTTTTCCACGGTGAAATGTGGTCATATCTTTTGAGTCCATAAACATAACGCGTTATATTGTTGAATGCAACTTCAATTTTGTGCGACGAAACAGAGTCAAGCTTGCTGTAAACAAGTTCACAATAAGTGATATGTGGCAAAATAAGTTGAACAGCAAGCTTCTTTCTTATATTTAGAGGCGTATACGAGGCAGACATTTTTAACCTGCGCAATACAACATACACACTACTTATAACTTTATTAATATGGTCTGTACAAGTTAACCCAGAATTCACAACAAAGCCTAAATTTTTTATCTTGGAGCTAAACATTAAAATACTGTTACCAATGGTAAGCTTAGGAATATCTTCAACATATTGTTACACACTGTTACTAATGGGCAAAACATAAGACTTGGCAGCATTTATACAAAGACAATTATCACGGGCCCATTGTGAGATTGCAGACAAGTCACTGTTAATTTTACAACACAAATCCTCAATTAAGCCAATACGACTTGACATATACAACTGAATGTCGTCAGCATAGGCATGGACATTCACATACTGGCATACAGAGAATACATCATTCACAAAAAGACTAAATAAGAGCGGACCAAGAACAGAACCTTGCGGCACACCAGAGACAACATTTTTAAACACAGAAGATGCAGCCGTGCAAGTAACCTTCTGGGTCCTTCCTTCGAGGTAGCTGGCCATTAGTTTAACAGAACAATTTGAAAATCCAAAAAAATGTTTAAGCTTTTTACATAGCAAATCATGATTTACCAAGTCAAATGCTTTGGAGAAATCCAGCAGGCAAAGAAGTGTTAGATTACCATTGTCAAATTGTATCCTAATATCATCAGTTATTTTTAGCATAGCCGTTGAACAGCTGTGCTTAGGTCTAAACCCAGATTGTAATGGAGACAATAGATTGTTTTTATGGACAAACAATGAAATCTGATCTGCCATAAGAGACTCGCAAACTTTAGAAAAGGCTGGCAGTATACTTATCGGTCTGTAATCACTTGGGTTGGTTGGAATATTCTTTTTGGCGATTGGAACAATGACAGCAGTTTTCCACACTGACGGGAAACATGCGGTAGTAAAGCAGTGGTTAATAATATGCGTCAAAGTTCCCAATATATAAGGCAGCACAAGCTTTGCAAACCTCAAAGATATACCATCTGCACCAATAGCATTAGACTTGATTCTCATGAAAGACTTAAGCACTTCAGCTTCTGCTACCGCTTCAAATTGAAATACAGTCTCAGGAGAAAGTTTATCAACAACATTTTTGTCGGGAGGGATGAAGCTGCATTTGTTGGCACTGAAATACTCATTAAGGGCATTCGGATCAATTTTGCATTCAGGCTTAACTTCTCCATGTATATTAAGCCTTTTGAGATTACGCCAAATGTCTCTTGTGGGCAAAGTGGGACTCAGCTTGGAGTTACAATAATTAAAAAAAAATTAATTAATTTCAAATCAAAAATTAAAATTTTTTTGTTGAAATCAAATTTTACGACCAATGAAAGTTTAAATGAGAAAAAGTGTAAGATTTAAACCAAAAAAGTATGAAATTTATTCCAAAAAATACTTTGATATATTTGAACTTTTGTAAGTTTGAATTTTAAACCCAATTAGTAGGAAAAACAAAAAGGAGCACACCTCGAATTGGGAGAGAAGCTCGGCCATAAAACTCGTCAGAGTTATAATCGCGCCATTGTATTATATTATTAATTTTAAACCAAAAAGGAGTAAGATACTTTTAAACTTTCGAAGGTTCAAAATTTAACTCAAAAAAAGTTTTAAATTCCTTTCAAACCAAATCAAAGTTTAAAAAATATTCCAATATTTATAACAGTGTACTAAAATTAAATGTGCCACTCCGTTTTAATTACTTCTGTGAAATTTTTCATATTATTAAAGTAGAATATCATAGGTGAGCCTACGCAGATATGAAAAGTTATATATCGCTGAAAACAATATTAACAGGAAATTGTTTCGAAATAATTTTATATACATGCACTTGTTAACAAATTATTCGAGGAAGATGAAAAAAAGAAAAAATAAATTTCGATAATATTTTTACAGTTTCTCTGACATTTATCGAGGTACATTAACAGTCCGTATACTGATGGAAGCGGTGAAATGTCGTATTTTCAACATCAAAATTATGTTCATAGACTAAACAGACATAACCTGGAAAAAGTGTTTTTGGCCAGTAGTCCAGATTTTGAGGGTGTATTGAAATTTTAAGTATGCATTCTTCGTATATTTGTTACGGCCTATAACATATGTGAACCTCGAAAAAAGTACTTTAAATTTTTTTTTTATTTTGTCACACATTGTTATCAAATGATCGCAAGCCTTCTTGTCAATATCTTAAAAGTACCAACTTTAAAGCAAATGTTTTTTACACCAAATGCACATATGTCATTTTCTTGGTTGGTTGTCTTTTTTAAAGTAACTCTTAAGTATTATTAAATAATACGCATGAATAAATTTTTTTTTATGAAATAATTTTTGTTTTAAATAAAAAATGGCAATAAAAATCAATTATTTTCTTAGCATTTTAAGGTGGTAGCGTTCCTCGAAAAATATATTTACTGTTTTCAACCGAAAATGTCGGAAAATAATTAATGAAAAATCCCGGGACAAAAAAAATCTCGAAAATGCCGGGATCGAAAAAATTGGAATCCCTAGTACATACGTAAAAAATTTAAGAAAAAAAAGTCGAAAAGTCGACTTAAATCGATTATCATAGCCGACTAATCGACTTCGATAGTCGAAAAGTCGACTTAAATCGATTATCATAGCCGACTAATCGACTTCGATAGTCGAAAGGATAAAAGTCGAGTCGAAAGTCTAAAATCGACTTTTTGCCGAGACGACCCAGCCCTAATTGACAGTTAACGATACGGAAACAAAATGCCAGTAACGCCGTGATTATGTTTACGAGATGCTGCTCATCGAGCACCGTGTCATTGTTGTTGTGCACTCCCACGGTAAGAGAATTTTCGATGAAACAAGCACTCAGCACACCGATGTTTTCAGGGTAATAATGTGTTATGTTGTGTATGTGCTCACAAATCATCGATTTATGCGTAACCACCTCTCACCGATGACGAAAACGTGTCCGAATTTTACCGAGTTTTTTCTCGTTTTTTTTCAGCTGGGAGTAAATATTTTTTAAGTTTTGTTTCCGGCCAGCGGCGTATATCCGTCAACGTTTCCTATGTGGCGATCTCTCCGTCAAGTACCTGAGCTGTCAGTCACATACGTCGACGTAGACGGATTGACGTATGCTATGTGACGGGCCTATTACTTCCTTCTGACAGAATGGTCTGGCTATCGTGTTAACTTATACATATGTACATACTCATTTTACAAATTAAGAATTTTCAAATTTCTGAAATCAAACGCTTTGTTTCAGATAGGTATGGTTCCAGAATCGAAGAGCGAAAGTTCGGAAACGGGAACACACAAAAAAAGGACCTGGACGACCTGCGCATAATGCTCAACCTCAAACCTGCTCAGGGGAACCGATCCCACCTAGCGAGCTAAAAGCTAAAGAAAGGTAACAATAATTATAATATGTAGATGATTTCTTTTTTTAGGCGAATATAGCTTTTCTTTCTTAAAGGTAAATAAAATTAAAAACCTAAGGTGAAAGATTTAGATACTACACCTGTTAAAAGAGCGGAAATGCAAGATTATAATATACTTAAGAAAATATAAATTGAAATTAGAATGTACGAATTGAAAGTGGAATACATATAGTCAAAATCGCGGGAACGAGGAACGCCAAATAATAAATACTAGTATCGCCGGTGCTCGAAATTCGACCACGCAATTTATTTTTTCAACTTTGTATTGGTACAAAAATTATTCCTTTTCGCGGAGATAAGCAACACTTTCCAAATTCCAGTTGTACCGCAACATAATTTGCCCTTTTGATCACGGTCCGACGCGAAATTATGGTCAAAATCAAGGCAGATCTAGGAAGGTAGGCCCGGTGGCGAATTCAGAAATTTCCCAAGTATTTTGTTATTGTAATTGGTAGAGTGTAATGTCAAAATGATATTTCGCCGTGGTTAAAATCTGAATTCGCTTGGGGCTCGTCCATTCCTATTGGCGATGTGAATTCTCATTGATTTTGACATTACACTCTACCTTTGTAAATAAAAAAATAAGTTTTTCAATTCGCCGCCGAGCCTACCTGTTAGATATGCCTTGGTCAAAATTAAAATTACTCAGCGTGTTCTCCCGCACTCTCTCTCATTTTTCGCTTTAATGTAAAAGCAATAGGAGATATTTGGCCGCGTTGATTTTGATCTGAGCGTAAACTGGGCCAATGCATATAAAATAGAGAGAGCGCTTTTAAATTAAAGCGACTGTGTTTACGATATTTGTAAACACTTTTACGATATCTATTTCTCTTAACTAAAAATTTTATTTATTAATTATAAACAAATTAAATAATTTATAGAAAAAATTATATGCCTATGCACTGCTTCTGACTCATAGGAACACATCCATATAAATTTTATGTGGATATGAGTATGTTAAATGTGCTAAACAGCCTGGCAATTGTTTGCAGGCCCGCAGAGAGCCGAGCCGGGCCCCTGGGAAAGTTCGCGTTTACGGGCCCCCCTAAGAAATAAACTGAATCTAGTAAAAAAATTACATACACAAATTTTTCAATTCACATTGTCAGTTTTATTTCATATAAAATAAGATTTACTAGAGCACTTATGTACATACATATGTACATAAAGAAATGTTAGATCTCATTGTTTGATTCGCTTACATTAACTTTTTTAAATACATTTGAAGAGCTTTAGTTTTTTCCTTCAATACTGCTTTGCCTTTCCGGGCCCCCAAAAACCTTCCGGGCCCCAGGGCGATTGCCCTGGCTGCCTCCCCCTCTCCGCGACCCTGATTGTTTGTATGGAAAAAATGTTAGCTTATTAATATATAGATATGTATGTGCGTAGGTATACCCGAAAACCTAAGTCTGCAATGTTTTCAAGTTTAAAATTGCATTAAATCAATCAAAATACTTTTATGTATTACTTTACCGTCACAATGCCTTGAGTAGCAATATTCGTAGATGTATGTACGTACATATGTAGACATGTATGACATTAAATTTTGGTTCTTACATAAAAAGCAACAAGTATTAAAACAAAAAAATCAAACATTTCAATTAAGAATAGTTTATTAATTTAAAATCATAGTCTATATGCTTTTCTTCTAATACTATAACTTTAAAACGTGCAACTGTTTTAGTTTTTTACAAACATAAAAAAAGTGAGTATCTGTCGCCATTGGGAAATCTTGTGTCCGTATAATGGTCACTTTACTCGTAGTCAGCATACCTATCGTTTGAAAATGCTTCAGAAATAGAATATCGAGACGGTCCAGCACTATTCATGATAGAGCCTTTATCGAGTCATTATGTAAGAATTTCATACGAGGAGGTACTTAGAATTGAAAATAGAAAATACATATATCATCCTCGCTTTTGTGTTTATTGGGTACTGCTTGGTTGTTTTTGCTTTAGTAAAAATTATATTCCGTTTTTGCACTGACAAATATATATGTAAGTCGTTTTTGCCCTGGAATCGCCAAATCTAATGAAAACGTGAAAAACAGAACGAGATTTGACCCCAGGGCGTCTGGCAGCCCTATATTAGAACCCAAAACACGAGACCTATATACATATTTGCCCAAACTTGGACTTGGAATTACATACATATATGTACATTAGATTCGGTCCCCAAATGTATGGAGACAATTTTTATATCATACTAGCAAATACCCGTTGCTTCGCAATGACGAATAATAATTAATCTAAGTTAAGTCAAGTCAAGTCAAGTCAAGTCAAGTCAAGTCGCGTCGAGTCAAGTCAAGTCAAGTCAAGTCAAACCAAGTCAAGCCAAGTTCATTTACCTAAGTTAAGTTAAGTTAAGTTAAGTTAAGTTAAGTTAAGTTAAGTTAAGTTAAGTTAAGTTAAGTTAAGTTAAGTTAAGTTAAGTTAAGTTAAGTTAAGTTATTACGGGGTTATCTGGGTCCACTAGATGACCCGGCCTAGGCATCACAATGAAAATAGCTTTGAAGCCGTTTCCTTTCATTTGATACCAATATCTGAAAAACATCCAGTTCCGCATTTTGACCCATATCTGGGGACCCGGCGTAGGAACCACAATTAAAAAAGTTTTATGTTGAAGTCCTGATCAAGGCCTTTCATTCGATACCAATATTGCTCAGAAACATTCCGGGCCATCCGGTTCCACGTTTTGACCCATATGTGGGGACCCGGCCTAGGCATCGCTATAAAAAGAATTCTGTGCTAAATTCCTGATCACGATCTTTCATTTAATACCCACATCGCTCAGAAACATTCGATGGTAAGCCGAGTATACGTTTTGATCCATATCTGGGGACCCGGCCTGCGAATCACTATTAAAAGACCTCTATATTGAAGTGCAGATCAAGACCTTCCATTCGATACCAATATCGCTCAGACACATTCCGGGCCATCCGGTTCCACGTTTTGACCCATATCAGAAGACCCGTCATGGAAATCACAATGAAAATAGGTCTGTATTAAAGCCCTGCTCAATACCTTTAATTTCATACCAATATCGTTCAAAAACCTTCCGGAGTAATCCGGGTCCACATGTTAGCCCATACCTGGGGAGGATGTCTAGGAATCACAATGAAAAGAACTCTATGTTGAAGTCCTGCTCAACACCTTTCATTTGATACCAATATCACAGGTGTAGGTGCAGGCGTTCTTGAGTTATAGCATAGTATGCATGTGCAAACAGGTTTTTGATGACCACCGAGACAAACAACAAACCGTGCAAAAACAAACATATGAGTCGCCTACGCTGCGCTGCTTGGCACGACTGTGACGCCTCCACTGAACACGGCAAATGACCAAACGAATCTGTCTATGCTTGCGCTTTTTTGAAAAAGGTATTAAAGTCTCAGAAATGCGCAAAAAAAAGTACATGGTTGTCGAGAATTTACCATTTCTGACATTTTATAAAAAGAATTATTAAAATCGGTGCAGTACTTTTTGAGTTATCGCGTTACATACATTTTCCATACAATCAATTTTATATAGATTAGTATAGATATAGACATCCCCATAGATTGATGCTATATAGTCGAAGATACCACATATAATCGAATGTCCATCTTGTTTTCTTTCAGGGCTCGCAGAAGGAAGAAATTAGCGAAAGCTATTGATCGGCAAGCGAGGAAGTTACAGGCCAAAGGCATCACAGTCGATTTGGATGCGCTGAAAGCCGAATACATATCTCAACACAAAGCCAACGGCACCTTTTCAGATTCGGATCTTGAAGACGACGGCATACAAATCGATGTTGTCGGTGGTACGGATAGTGACGACGATGCGGATGATTCATCAATTCGAAGTCCACGAGCGGATAGCATGGTACCAGGGAATTTCTCGCCAAACAGCAGTCGAAATGATATTGAAAGTCCAATCTCCAATTGCGAACGTACCGCTGAAGATGATAGCAATCCCATAGAAAGTTGTACCAAACCATACATATATCCAACAGCAGGAACCTGTATGTCTAACATATGCTTAAATCTACAAAACTCCAACACACCCGCCCTTGATTATCAATATAAACACCAAAAAAGCCATCATAACCAAATTCTTGAAGACCATGTTAATAATCAACAACAAACGTCGCCCATCAGTATTCGAAGAAACAATCCATTCAGCATAGAGTCGCTACTGTTTAAAAACACGTGAAATTTGTTGAGATGGTTTAATACGTGAATTTAAAGGCAAACAACCAGTTATAAATACGCTTTATCGCAGGCTATTGCTTGTGATCACTATACCTACTAATATAAACATATATGTATATGTACATAGGTATATACCCACCAAAAAATCTAAGCCTTATTTAAGAATTATAACAGCAGATTTAACGGCTGATGAAATAAGGCCTGAAAATTATAAGGGTAGCAAATTTGTATGACGTAAGGATTAAAATAAGGCTAGTTTTCCAGTGTTGATGTCATCAGGCCATAAGGAGTACTCTCTCTCTGAGAGCACACCTTATTCCAAAGGCTTATCCGCCATGCGAAATAAGGCCTAGATAAGTATTAGAAAGTAAGGAGCAGAAAGAGAGTGCATAACAGAAGCAGCGCTGCCAGCGTACTCCTTTTTAGACCTGATTTGTCAACAATAAGCAAAACTTTTTTGCAGGGTAGGTACTATGTACATACATATGGATAGGTTCACGTCAGCTAACCCAATATTCATGAATCCAACTTTTACCAAAGTTTAAGAAAATGCCGTTTTCTTTTCTGAAAATAATGTTGCCCGGGTTTGTTTTCTTAGCCATCATGTATGTGCGTGGTAATTTAACAAATATTGACCTGGCATAAAATGTTACGTTTTCATTACCCTTTACCTTTTTTTGTGGTCGATTCTTAATAATGCAAATATCTCTGTGTTTCATTGGGTCAGTTTCTAAGACAAAGCTGCTCCGCAACTGTTGAGCTCAACAGTTGCCAACAGTTGTGTAGCAGTTGAGTTAAGCAGTTACGTCTTAGAAACGGCTTAATGAATTTATCAGCTGTTTGGCTTTACACAACATGTTGAGCTGAAGTAGCGAACAAAATTTGTGATGGAAAAAATGGCGAAAAGTTGCCAACTGTTGAGCTGAGCGGAATTACTCAACAGTGCGTTTCTAAGACAAACACTCAACAGGTGCAAAACAGCTCTGTCTTAGAAACTCACACATTCTCAGAATGTTGCATCCCTGCAGGGAACTCAATAACTAGTGAGCAAAATTTCTAGTTCCGAACTAACGAAAAGGTGTCAAAAGGGAACTAGATCCATTGTAGATAGACTCTCACCAGTTCAGAAGGAGTGAATTGAGTGGCTATTATAAGACAGACTTTGATTTGTATGCAATTTCAAATTGACAAAAATTCTATGAAAATTTTTCGTTCGTTCGATTGCCGTCGGCTTTGTATATTTCTGCAATTCTCAGATGATTAGTGAAGCATTTTATATAAAGAGTTTTCTATTTACATCTTGTATGAAATGAAATGTTCCCCTAATTATGCTTTTCCGATCCCTCAGGCTTATTTGTAATTTTTTTTTATTTTATTCATTTTTAAATATTATTGTAAATTTTTATTAAATAAATAAATAAAAAAATATTAATTAAAAAAAAAATTAAAAAAAAAAAAATTATCATCCAACTTGACACCGACAGGATTCGAACCCGCGCCCCTCAGATTGAAAGGCACGTGCGTTAGCCAGTCGGCCATCGCTCCACTTGCACGAAGTGTGTCAAAGGCTGCACTTAAGCGGCAGATGTAAAACTGTAGAATTTGTAGGTACTTGCAGCTAGTTCAGAACTATCGAAATTGTGCCAATAAACGAACTAGTATAAACTGTAGAATTTAGTACTAGTTCGGAACTATCGAAAATGTGTTTTGTGAATTAGGTATCGAAACAAAACCATTTTGATAATTTAGCATTGTCAATTAACAAAACGAAATAGAATCCTTCGTTCGTTAAGCACTCTGGTTTAATGAGTAGCTGGCATACTCTCTAAAGGTCTCTTAAAGTCCCTAACATTTTGTATGGAAACTGTCAGCTAAGAGAGCAGAATCCAGTATAAGCGGGCAGTGAAGTGCCCAAAAAAATACTCCTATTATTATATACATACCACCAAAATGAAATTTTCTTGAACCATTTTGAACCGAACCGAACCATTGGTTCAGAGGTACCATTAACCGGTTCTTTTTAAACAAACTGTCTATTATCAAAACATGTATTTATTACTAATAAGCAGGGGTGCAAACCACTGCAAAAATCGATGCGGTTCGTTCAGTGGTTCGAACCACTTTAAAGGCGAATGGGATCACACGAAGAATGAAAAATATGGGTTTCGAAACCTACATACCTACGTACAAAATAATAAATTATTTGTTTACTCGAAATACCTACATACATACCTAAAGAAAAATCTAAAAAAAAATCCTTATACCGAACGAGAAATTGCATGAATGAAGCAATTTATATAAAGAGTTTTCTATTTGCATCTCTTATGAAATGAAATGTTCCCCTAATTATGCTTTTCCGATCCCTCAGGCTTATTTTTAATTTTTTTTTATTTTATTACTTTTTAAATATTATTCTAAATTTTTATTAAATAAATAATTAAAAAAAATTTTAGTTAAAAAAAATTGAAAAAAAATTATCATCCACCTTGACACCGACAGGATTCGAACCCGCGACCCTCAGATTGAAAGGCAAATGCGTTAGCCAGTCGGCCATCGCGCCACTTGCATGAAGTGTGTCAAATGCTGCACTTAAGCGGCAGATGTAAAACTGTAGAATTTGTAGGTACTTGCAGCTAGTTCAGAACTATCGAAATTGTGCCAATAAACGAACTAGTGTAAACTGTAGAATTTAGTACTAGTTCGGAACTATCGAAAATGTAGTGCAGAGAGTGACAATTGACACCGCCTAGGACATCGCCGTGTTAAATTCGCCAGTTGATAGCATGCAAAAGAGATTTAGCTCGCACTAGTAGTGGCGAAAAATGCACTAGAAGCGACCTAGTTCGGAACTAGAGATTTTCCCTACAGGGATGTAATGAATGCAATAAATGTACATTTTTTACACTGTCAATGTATGGCAGTGTAAGAATTTAAGTTTTTAGTAGATGAAAAATGCACTTTACGTTAAAATCGAAAACACCATAACAGCGATGCCGCCATCACTCCAATTGGAAGATTTCACTCTGATTTTTACCTCATGACTCTGTCAGTCCCTCTTTGAGTAAAGCACTCCAATTTTTCATTTATGAAATTATTCAAAAATTTTTAATCAACTGTGTATATGCATAAATTGCTACTTTCAATTTTGTATAATCGGACTTATGGACTATCTAAACAAGCATTCGCAACTTTTCAATCTTTGTTTTGTGCGCGATTCCATGGAAAATTTCAAACCAATTGCGCTAAAATGAATAGGTGAGTTAAAATTTATAAAAACTCATTAGTTGGTTTTTACGTTTTTTTTTTGTTTTGATCAGGAAAGTTTGCCCTGGACCATAATCTGTACCTTTATATCCAAGACATGATATCTATGCATAACATGTAATAATTTATGTATACAAAAGTTTACAAACATATGTGTTATGAATAAAAATACAAATTTTAATTTAATTAAATTCATTTCTAATAAATATGTTCCTTAATTCGAAAACAAAATTTTGTGTTTGCTTTCCCATATTTACATTTCTTTGTTGATTTGCTTATTTTTGACATCACTCCGCAATTTCACTCCTCTCTTTCATCCGTCACTCCGAAACACTCTGCTTTTTGACATTTTCACTCCGCTCATAACTTTTGGAACGGCACACACTGGGGATTTCGCGGAAAAAAGTCAAATTGTCAACATACTCTTCATGCAATATGCAGTGATATTTTGGAATTTTAGACTAAATGGTACAACCAAATCAAAAAGAATTACTCCGATCTGACTGCTAGTTTTTTTTATAGCCGTCTCAAACTCAGTACTTGTATTTTTTACCGAACCAACTTAATTTAAACCTAAGAATTTCAAAACGAATAATCTTTTATTATGTGAGCTAACGTTTTTCTTTTTATTTTTTATTTAAAGTAGGATATTTCAGTCTACTAAAATTGGAAAAATAAACTCTGCAGAGACTTAAGTTTTTTTTTTGTTTATTTTTATGAACATATAACAAAAATCCCTTTTTTCTCCAAACATTTAGACCTGCAATTTTAGCTCCACTTGCCTCCAGTTGGGAATCACTACTAATACATTGTCTCATATCTGTTTTTACATTTTTAATCAATTTCAAGTGCCCCCAGGTGCCCCCTCTCAATTTATTGTATTATACAGTACAACAGTTTTCAGCTAATTGATTCGCGACTCAATTCTGATAAGGCTCTTTTGTTTAACATAACTCAAGAACCACAAGTCGGATTTTGTTTAAACAAATTTAGAAAAATCAAGAGTTACAAGTACTTTCATCTGTTTATATAACGTTTCGCAATATAGGCAACAGTTTCGCAGTTATAAATAAATGTATGGAGAAAAAAAAATATTTTTTGCCTAAAAATAAATTTTTTTTTAATTCATAACAAATCGAAAACGGTAAAAAAGTTTAAAGTCCTATTATTTTCACGTAAAGTCGCATAACCTATAAACAAATTGATACATAATCACATAAAAACAATTATTTCTAAAAAAAATATTGTTTGAACTTTAAACGAAAAATTAACTTTTCATTAATTTCGTTTTCTGTGAAGAAAAGAAATTTTACATATGTATGTACGACGTAGTATATTGTACGTACATGAATAAAAACAAATACAATTTTTGTAAATTATTTTGATATCAACGAAACAAAATTTATATTGATGAAACTTTATTGATTACACTGGATCACAAAATGAAATTTTTTGTCTGTACTTTCAACGTGACTATCCTACCTATATGTAAAATCGGTCGCTGATTCCGAAAATCGGGTTCATTTTTAATTCTATGGGAAGGTTTTTGAGATATCGGCAATTTACCGTTATTTGGCCAATTGCTCCACTTAATCCTGTATACCTCTTTAACGCAGTGAGCTATCTTCTTTGGAGTGACACCACACGAAAGAAAATTAAATTTCCTTTTCATGGCTGCTATAACATTTTTCCCTAACTCTTATAGTCTCTGAAATATTAACGATTCAATTTGATTTTTTTCGATTTTTTACGATTTTTTGAAGAAAAAATTGACTTTGTCAGGCAATATCTTTAAAACCAATGTTTTCACCTTCGGTTTTACTCCTTTACGTGAAGCTCCCTTCTATTGGGAAAAAGATAAGCTATCAACGAAGAAAATCCATGGTAAAATGGAAAAGTTATAGGCGATCAAGTAAATACACCCAAGTCGCGCAATGCCTCTGCACGGGTATATTCTATGCATATTATACCAATACCTACACATCTGCAGTAGCAGCACATTGGCAGCGCAGTAGGTAACAGCGCATTTACGGGTATAACATGCATAGAATATACCCGTGCAGAGGCATTGCGCGACCTGGCTGTATTTACTTCATCGCCTATAACTTTTCCATTTTACCATGGATTTTCTTCGTTGATAGCTTATCTTTTTCCCAATAGAATGGAGCTTCACGTAAAGGAGTAAAACCGAAGGTGAAAACATTGGTTTTAAAGATATTGCCTGACAAAGTCAATTTTTTCTTCAAAAAATCGTAAAAAATCGAAAAAATTCAAATTGAATCGTTAATATTTCAGAAACTATAAGAGTTAGGGAAAAATGTTATAGCAGCCATGAAAAGGAAATTTAATTTTCTTTCGTTTGGTGTCACTCAAAGGAAGATAGCTTACTGCGTTAAAGAGGTATAAAGGATTAAGTGGAGCAATTAGCCAAATAACGGTAAATTGCCGATATCTCAAAAACCTTCCCATAGAATTAAAAATGAACCCGATTTTCGGAATCAGCGACCGATTTTACATATAAATAGGATGGTCGCGTTCAGAGTATTTTTTGGCTGTAGAGCAGTGTTATTTTTGAAACGAAAAAATTTTGTTTTTGATAAGCAAAAAAAACCAAATAATTTGAGATATTTTTTATTGATATTTTTTAGACAAAATTATTTTGTTCATTTCGTTGTGCAGCTTTGGTGTAGTCCAGTGGTTTTCAAGTTTTAAGTGGCCGAACCAACCACGACTCATTTTTAATTAATTTAAATCGTTAGAAGAGGGTTAATGAAATTCAACTATTTATAAATTTTTTTGCAATGATTCTCCGTCATCAAAAAAACAAAAGCAATCATCAAACCTCCAAGGAGGACAACATTTTATTTTTTTGCCGACCACGGTAATTTTGTGATTACTTTTGCTCCATAGTGTACATATGTGCAACTACTTTATAGCCCGGCCCTTATACTGATAGTCACAACATCAGCTTCATACGAGTTATGTAGGTACCAGTTCGTAGAATTAAAGAAATCACCCCTTTATGCATATTAATTGATACAATATTTGATTATATGGACATCACAAAAAAATTTAAATATAAGGTAAGAAAATCTCAATATTCGTATTATGAGAAGCAAGCGCAGTTTTTACAAAATATGTATTAAAAAAATAAGTAAATATTTTCTGCTTATTGAGTAATATTTCTGATAAAAAAAGAGTATGAAAAGAGAAATGCCCCAACTGGAAAAATTGTATTGTATAAGCATAAACTGATATGGCACTAGTATATAATTGAACTCGTGTGGCTTTGTCCTAATCATACCACCAAAACTCAATTTGAGAAAATTCAGATTCTTATTTTTTTATAGACCTATGTACATATGTAGGTACATAGTCTGTACATATATATTTGGAAAATAATTATTATTATAATTACAATAATTATTATTAAAATTAGATGTTCGGTACAAGTTCATTGCACCAAAAATCTTATAAAATTCGTTCATGTGTACATGTGTAGCTACATATTTTCGTACCATACGAAAACTAACATACGATTTTTTACGAATACAAGTACTTTAAATTTTTGGCGGATGAAAAGTAGCAACTTCGACTTTTGGCTGACAAAATGTAGACATTTCGTTTAAACAACAACAATTTTAATGTAAACACAGTATATAATTATTGCTACTTTTCGTCAGCCAAAAATTGAAAGTCCTACTTTTCGCCAGCCAAAACTCAAATGTGCTACTTTTCGTACAGAATTTTTTAATTGCCAACTTTCGTCAGAAATTTTAAATGTGCTAGTTTTCGTGTGGAACGACGATATATGAATGTATGTATAGTATAATCATTAAAGTGACTGGAATATTATTTAAGTTGTTTGCTTTCCTTTAGTAAAATATATACATAAGACGAGCTCAGAGCAAAAATTAGACATATTTTGTTTCTACGATAGTTAGTTTTTAATCTGAGAAAAAATATGTCAAATTTTTGCTCTGAGCTCGTCATATGTATTCATATAGTAGTAGCATAATTGCTGATGTAACGTACATATATTTTCATAGATTAGATACAAATGCATATATATATACATACATACAAATGTACGTATGTATGCATGTATGAATGTATATATATAGTTAGGGAAAAGCCAGACGACGACAAACAATTGAATTTTTCACTTTCTGAAAGTACTTTCTTACGTCGTCTAGTTGTACCCTTATACTTACATATGTGTATACATTAGATGCGTTTTTTTGTATGTGATTCTTTAAACCTTCTCAGATCCTCCCTCCGGCACCGGAATATAAATAAGCACATCTCACACTGAAAAACTCCCATTCAGTGTATGAATACACACGCTTTTGCTTTAACTTATGCAATGCAAAAAGGACTCGGCTACATAAATGCGTACAAGCAAACACACAGTGACCCTGCAGCGAAAGTAACCAGTTGGAAGCTAGAATTATACCAGTTTGCAGGGTACAGTCAACTACTTGCCCGACTGTAAATTTCCCATGTAAACATCTGGTATTTTTCGTGTGTTAATGTCCTACGAAATGGCAATTGTCTTCCTCTGCATAAGCTCATACCAGTTAAATACCAGTTTGTATGGGTCAGAAAAATACTAGAAGCATCTACATCAGCGAATAACAGTTTAAGTATGCAAAAAGAAAATAAATTTTGAAGGCTATTTCATATGTAATTCATTATATTCATTCATTCAATAAAAATAAATATTGCTTAGATATGTATACATAGGTGGCAGTTCAGTTTTATAAGCAAAAACAAATCGTAAGTTGCATATTCAGTAATTAAAAAACAAAAACCGACACATTGTATAAAAATTAAGGCACTCAGCAATCTTAAGAATATTTCTTAAAATAAATAACCAATAAGGTACCATAATCAGTTCAAAAAAAAAAACTTAAGCCACATATTCAGTAATTAAAAAAAAAACTCATTTTATAAAAATTCAGGCAATCTGTTTTTTCACTTCTTTTTCTTTTTTTTTGAAAATAATCCTTTTTGTTCAATTTCAATGCTTTTCCTAGCTGGACTTCATCAACTGGATAAAATAAACTGGTATGATGCTGCCTTTTGGATACCAGTTGATAAATTAGTATTTCTGTAACTAGTTTGTGGTTCAACTGCACTTAACTGGTATAAGACTAGACGAAATAAACTGGTATGGTATTGTCATACGAATACCAGTTATTACACTACAATGTTGGCATAAGTACTAGTTAGCTGTTTCGCTGCAGGGGAACTACACTGCGTATACGTAACTTGTTTCCATACAAACATACATACCATGGTTAAATTATATGTATATGGTGGTGGTTAGGGACACGAATTTCGATACGATACGATACCAAATCGATATTTTTTGCATTTGATATCGATACTTTTTACTCGATTCTTTTGCAACGATATTTTTTGGTATCGAGTACTTCAACCACGGTATCGAACAAATGAGTACATTCAGTGATGGAAAATTAAAATTGTGTCATATTTGTCCAAAAAATTGTACAACGCAAAATAGTGCCGAAAATCGGTCGAGTGTGCAGAAGTGACAAGCTGCTTCCTAAAGGGCCGAAAAATGCACAAGCACGAGTCATGTTCCATCACTGGTACACATCGAAGAATAGGTCTGATCCACGTGCTGAAATAATTGCAGGTTTGGGCTACTTCGTAAGGTTTTTTGTATGACGTTGTATGAAGTTACCCAAATCTGTTCATTGATTTTCACATTAAACGAGGCGCACACTTACCACCGAAACTTGCTTACAATTTGCAATTACCATGCGATAGAAATAATGATAACTGGAGATATAGGATTATATATTTTTCATTTTCATACGATAATTTGATGTTTGCAAATAAAAAAATCATCATTTCAGCGAAAAAATCGTCAATATCTATCTTTTTTCTTTTTCACTTAACTAAAAACACGTTATAAAAAAGGGGTCTGTTTTCCATTAATGCCCATATGACACTACGTTTTTTCCTGGTATTCTACAAGGTTTTTTGTGTGAATGAGGTGGTCAAATTTAAAATATAAAATCTTTGGAAATACAAATTTTAAGCTTATGCTTTAGCCGTAAGGGGAAAGAAGAAGTCCGGAAGAAAAATCATACTGCGCAATGGCTTCTCTTTATAACAGGGAATTCACAGCTATTCCGCCACTTGAGTTTCATAACTTTTTTGTTTCGATAATTTAAATTCAAATTTCCAAAAAAAATATAGTTGTTTTTCAAATTTTAATTTCCAAAAAAATTAATTTTTGTAATAAATAATATATTCATTTAGTTTGAAGTTTAATGTCATAAAATTGTTTTTGAGGGAGTATTTGTCTCTTTTCAACCTACAGGATAATTGTTTTTGTATTTTGACTTTCGGTGGGTTTTCAAACCAAAAAGACCAGAGAAAAAATGTAGTGTCATATAGTCATAAGGAACGCCCCGCGAGAAATAACTTTTTCGGGGTGTTGAAGGACCTCTCACAGATCTCAAAACTGAAATCAAAACTTGCCGTAGGTTTATAATTTACGACATATTTTTTGTTAAAGTCGGATGGGTCCATAGATATTACCCCAGAAAAAGAATTCTGTCAGCTGAGAGTTATTTTTTTAGCGTGGCCGAGGGCAGAAAGTTGTTCTAAACACATATGTATGTATATGTAAGCCTCCGGCAAGTTTGGATTTCAGTTCGAAGTCTTGTGAGAACCCCTTTATCCCCTGAAAAACCAGTTTTTCGGGGCGAAAATTTTTCCAAAAACAATTTTAAAGAGGTAGGAATTCATCCAAATTCGTATAAATTTACCAAAAACCTTACACATTTACATATCTAAACATTGCTCTTATATAATATCGTCGTACCATACGAAAACTAGCATACGTTTTTTTGTGACTGACGAAAAGTAACAAGTTCGACTTTTGGCTGACGAAAAATAGCAAGTTCGACTTTTGGCCGACGAAAAATAACAAAATCGACATTTGGCTGACGAAAATTAACAAGTTCGACTTTTGGCTGATGAAAACTATCAATTTCGTTTAAACAACAACAATTTTAATGTAAAAACAGTATATAATTACTGATACTTTTCGTCAGCCAAAAGTCGATTTTGTTATTTTTCGTCGGCTAAAAGTCGAACTTGTTATTTTTCGTCAGCCAAAAGTCGTACTTGTTACTTTTCGTACAGAATTTTTTTATTGATAGCTTTCGCCAGAAATTTTAAATATGCTAGTTTTCGTATGGTACGACGATATAAAAAATCACATTCATTGTTCATTAATACTAATTCATAACATTTTGCCTTGAAAAATAATTTATGAAGTATAAGGATTTATTTCATGAAGATAACCATTTATTTTTCTACTGAAAGGTCAGAACGCGTCGATTGGTACCTCTTTTAACTATTTTAGAGCAAATTTTAAGGTGACACCTTCTAGAAAATTACCGCTTTCGATACCGATACTTTGAGTATCGAGTAGTTTAGTTTCGATATTATCGGGTTCGCGATTCTTTTTAACCGATATTTTAAATGAGTACCAGATCGATGCTTTTGATTCGATATCGTGTCCCTAGTGGCGGTAAATGGGCAACAACAAAATTTACTGTTACGTACTGATCTGTCAAATGCAAAAACACGTGTTTTTTGTTTTGTTTTGTTTACTTATTGAAATTCGGGAAATTTATGAATCGGCTCGAAAAGTTTCTTCAAAATGGCTGACAAGCGTTCACCGCTTGAAATAATGAAAAATAATTGTATAATTATCAACACAGAAATCACACAAAGTGTATAATAATATAATAATAGCATACGCGATTTCACTACTTTTCTCGGAAATATGTATAGAAGACATAAAGCAAAACAATAATGGCTGAAAATTTGGCACATTTGTCCATCAGCTGATTAATAAGTAAGAAGCATAATTTCATTTGATTCCACCATTATAATTCCACCATGCATACATACATATATACATACATTTTTTTGGGAGTGTACCAATGAATGTATATCAATTTTTTTCATGTGCAAAATCCGAACTTTTTTTTACATAAATCTAAACATCCCTTGAAATTCTGGGAATTTACGCGGTTTTCGGTGTAGCTCCATCCAGTTTTTGGAAAAGTGAAATTTTCTTTCAGTTTACTTACTGTAAAACATCCTATTTTCATATTCCGGTGCCGGAGGGAATATCGAAACAAAAAAAACGCATCTAGTATACTTACGTATACATAAGTATGTATATTGTTCTCATTATTTGCATTAACATTCCATTATGTTTTTATTTAAACTGTAATATACGAATATGAAAGTGATGTACTCATAAATAAAAAATATCACATTATTTACAAAAGAATTTAAGCATTTTAAATTATTAATTTTTAACTAAATAGGATAATAGGTAAGTAAATATGTAGATAAAGTTAATTTTCAAAAAAAAAAGTTTACAATATTGTTAATTGGCTTACAATTTGTATTCAGCTATAATTTGCGAAATGAACTCGGTTGAGTCACGGTATTATTATAATACATTCTTCTACTTATTAAGCTCAAAACATCGTAATTATTATACCTCTCATGAACATGAAATGGTAATATAACTTTATGCCGAAACACAAATCCTGGAAGTATCAGAAGTTGCCTAGTTGGTCAACTTCGTCGCCTGATGTCGCGCAGTTCACCTCAATTGCAGCGTAGTGTGCTTGCTTAGATACATAAGAATACATGCAAATAATATTTTGTCGCGTCTTGCAGCATCGCGTAGTGTAGTATGGTGCGGTTCTAGCTTAAATCGCTGAATTTTTCATCAGGTATAAGTCTTCCAGAGGGAAAAAGTAGAGGAGTGTTAGCCATTTTAAATGCGTCATCAGATACTTTTTTCTTATTTATTTCAATTCTTTGCATTTTAAATCATCGAAAGCAAAAATTGTCAAAGATTGCTCTTTTTAACACGCTTTTATTAGCTTCACCTGTATGTATGTATGTATGTATGTATGTATGTATGTTTGTAACTTCATCCCATCCTAAAAGTTGCAAACGTTTAACTCAATTATTTTTTTTTTGAAACATTCACTTTACTTTTATTGTGTTCTCTCCTCTATTATTTCTATTCACCTCCGGATTCGAAACGTGACATCAACATGGGATTCAACCCAACGACATCATATAATGAGATTCAACATTATACTCTATGCTTCATTGTGGCTTTTATGTTACCTCTCCTCAAAATAGCCTCTATGAATTTCATTCAATTCACTCCCGTATGCAAGCCAATAACAGAGAACGTAGATGAACAGAGAAATTGCAACTACGAATAATCGTGGAAGCCAGAGACCCAACAAAATTCTGTTAGTGCATCTGGTGAATAAAAAATTTTAATTCAACACAGCTGGCTGTTAAAATAACAGAAGTAGAGCGAGTTCGTCTGTAGAAAGGAATGTTATATTAAATTTCTGCACATCTGCTGATATGGCTCATTATTCCTCCCATACACCAATTCCATCGATGCACTAATTTCCCAAAACCGCTGGTGTTTTAACTATTTTCTTATCGAATTTGAATTATAAATAAATTAAAAATTAAAAAAAAAAAACAATTAAAATTAATTTCAATTTGACTTTACTGGGACTCGAACCTGCGCATCAATGCATTTTCTGTATTAAAAACCATACAACAATGCATCAGTTTGCTACAACCGGTGAGTATTTTTACAATTTCCACATCGATTTTTTTATTATTTTAAAATTTTCGAAATTTTGAATATGTAAAACCATTTTGTTGTCCATTTCATCTTGTTGATGGCCAACCCATCAACCTCGTTGATGAGCAACGATCAACCATCTCTATACCTATGCCAATGAAATTTAATTGTCACCCTCTCTGAACAAATAGATGATGCATCAATACATATGTACATATGTACATACATATGTACATCTATTGAGCAATAATAAATTGGTGGCTGCTTCAAAACCCTCACCATTCATCTTGGTGTATCGGGGCACAGCAGCTGCTAGACTCTGATGACTGATCAACGAAAATCCTACTGTCCCCCAAACATATCAAAAAATTGTTGTGTACACAAAAGCATCTATTGAATTATAATTTTTTAATACAGAAAGATATGTACATAGAGGCGCAGGTTCGAGTCCCAGAAAAGTCAAATTGAAACTAATTTAAATTGATTTTTTTTAATTCTTAAATTTATTTATAATTGAAATTCTATAAGAAAATTTTAAAATTACTTTGCTGTTTTAGGAATTTGGTGCATTGGTGAAATCGGTGTATGTGAATAAAACTAATGGCGTTTTCTTTTCTGACAAAAAATGTTGCCCTTTAATATCTCAATTATCGAATTACGTAACATGACTTTCTATAAAATGGCTGAATTTGTAGTTAATGATGCCCTCTTACTTAGTCAGAGGACAACATTCGTTGAAATCACCACACAAGCTTACAAAATGGCTAAGAAAATCAAACAGGGCAACATTTTTTCGAGAAAAGAAAACGGCATAAGAATATCAGCAGATGTGCACAAATGTAAAGTAACATTCCATTCTACAGCGCGCTGCTAATTTTTCCAACTTTTCTCTCAAATCTGTAATTCACCATCACTCAACTCTGGTAAGGTTAACAAGATGCAATAAGCAAAAGCAGAAAAAATGCAAAGACAACTAATTGCTGGAAGTAAAATGAAATCCCCCAAATCGCGTTGCTTTGCTTTTGCTTAACTATACAAGCAGACACGGCTCAGCTGAAAACTGAAGGGAATGAATCGTGTTGTCGTTTTTTACTCGGCTGGCCGAGTTTGCTAATTTACTTTTCATTAGCAAAAGCAAAGCAAAAGCAAATGCAGCAAAAGTAGCTAAGCAATTTCAAACCCTGGTTCAAATTCTATTTATAGCACGGTTGCCGAACTTGGTAATTACCAAAATAGGTTATTTTTCGCTGTTGGTTTCTTGGTAACTTTCACATCTGTTTGGCAATTTTTGTTTTCAAGAAGTTGTTTACTATTTTTGGTATACAAGAAAATATGGAAGTGATAATAGGACAATGAGAATATTTTGGAGCACTGACTGTTCATTGTGAATGTGCACAGGCAAATACATAGTACATATTAATTGATATTTTTTCGTTTAGGCTTCATTTTTGAGCTCTTATGACCAATGTTTTTTTTTTTTTATAAGGAAAAAATGTATGTGAAAAATTAATATTTTTGGTAGAAGTTATAAATGCATATGTATGTAGATCTATTTCGGAGATCACCACATCCCTTCATCAGACTTCTTTTTACTTTTATTTTTGCGTCCGCATAAAACATCCGTTAATGAAAATTTTCACTAAAAAGTTAAAAATAAATAATAGCTTAAAAAAACTAAAAAACACGCTTTAATCTTAAAAATCGTACTAAAAATTGAGATATAATTTAATTAGAAACAAAATGATGAACGAAAATATAAGTATTTAAGGAAAAGCGTGGGGGTGCTCAATAATATTTAAATATGAAAATATTCGATTCGTACAACTAGTACAAAAATATACATACCTAGTTGCGAAATTAAAGAGTACGTTATATGAATTCTCAAAAAAGTCAAAATAAAAATATTAGTTAAAAGCAGCGATCTTAAATATTTTTAACACGCTTTTATTAGCTTCACCTGTATGTATGTATGTATGTATGTATGTATGTATGTAACTTCATCCCATCCTAAAAGTTGCAACATTTACTAAATTATTATATCTTTCAAACATTCACTTTTTTGTGTTCTCTCTATTATTTCTATTCTCCTCCGGATTCGAAACATGACATCAACAGCCCAACGGCATCATATAGTAGGACATTCAACATTATATTTTATGCTTCATTGCAGCTTTTATGTTACCGTTCTTCAAAATAGCCTCTATGAATTTCAATTCACTCCCGTATACAAGCCAATAAGTAACAAGCTTGCAGGGTACGGAAAAACTCAATCACGACCGCTCAAAAATACATTCTACTCAAATCACAAACAAATGTTCAAAGAAAAACGTATAACCACTCAAATAGCGAGCGAACTAACGCACAACAGCCAGCGATCGCTCATAGCGATGGCGATAAACTCAATGCGTAAATTCACTCAAAAATAAAGCTTGAAGCTTTCTGTTTTGGGTTTGTTGTATTTGCTACGAAATCAACCGCATGTACAATGTACATACATACGTATGCAGAGCAAGAACTGGTTTTGTGTTTTGTGTAACAAGCTTTCTGTTTTGTCGTTGTTGTGTTTGCAATAAAAACAATCGCATGTACATACATATGTATGCAAAGCAAGAACTGGTTTTGTTTGTAATTCATTTAATCGTAAGTGCTGAATCAACGAAAAGGAAGCCTAATTACATTTTTATACAATGTTTTGTAAACGTGAGGTGAAAAAAATTTCTCTATAAATAAAAAAATATAAAATATAAAATAAAAATAAAAGTAAAAAAAAAAAAAAAATGCCCCACTCGGTACTCGAACCTGAGCCCCTTCGTCCGTAGGCAGCATACCTCACCAATACGCTACAAACGTATTCGCAGCTTTATTGTCTAAATTCGAATTTATTCAATCAGGTTTCTTTTTTTTTTGTTCTTTTCAAATGCTTCACCTCAACTTCTCTTCACTTTCTGATTGTAAAATATAACAAAACGTTTGGGAAATTTTGTATTTCCAAACTAGTTTGGAAAACCTTGAATAAAAGGGTTTGGAAAATATTGCATAATAAGCTAGTTTACTTCACTGCATATTGGGATTTTTGGTAGAAGTTATAAATAGTACATATGTATGTAGATCTATTTCGGAGAACACCACATCCCATCAGACTTCGTTTTACTTTTATTCTTGCGTCCGCATAAAACATCCTTTAATGAAAAATTTCACTAAAAAGTCAAAAATAAATAATAGCTTAAAAAACTAAAAAACACGCTTTAATCTTAAAAATCGTACTAAAAATTGAGAAATAATTTAATTAGAAACAAAATGATGAACGAAAATATAAGTATTTAAGGAAAAGCGTGGGGGTGCTCAATAATATTTGAACATGAAAATATTCGATTCGTACAACTAGTACAAAAATATACCTAGTTGCGAAATTAAAGAGTACGATATATGAAATCTCAAAAAAGTCAAAATAAAATTATTAGTTAAAAAACAGCGATTTTAAATATTTTTTGACATACTGAGCACCCATGCTTTTCCTTAAATACTTATATTTTCGTTCATCATTTTGTTTCTAATTAAATTATTTCTCAATTTTTAGTACGATTTTTAAGATTAAAGCGTGTTTTTTAGTTTTTTAAGCTATTATTTATTTATTAAATAAATTTTGTTATCTGAAGTACTCTATTTCCTCATCAATATCGCCATCTCAACATGGATTTTCTGCTGGAAAATCTACCACAACAAATTTATTGCAGTTCACAACTTATGTTCAGTGTCGCCAGAACTTTTCCAGAGTTCCAGCTAGATTCTCAAAAAAAAAAAAGGTGGAAAAAGCTGAAAAAAATCACACATCAAAAAAAATTTAAAGCTAAAAAAAGAAGCTAAAAAAATAACGAAATTACCCAGTAGAACTTGGAGCAAGATCTCCCCTAGCGAGAGCAGAAGAGTACTCTATTTGATATCCTTTCCGAGCAATATCAACTTTTTTTCAGTTTTGTTTCTGTTTATTACTTCACTTCTTAGGACATACAATGTTAAAAGCGAGTATACAAAATTGGTGCAGTGAAATAACGCCCGTGGAATTAACGCCCGCGGGCGTTATTTCCCAAAAAGGAAATAACACCCGCGGGCGTTTTTTCCTTTCTTGAAAAATAAATAATTCCCGCGGGCGTTATTTCGTTTGATCCACGGGCTTTATTTCTCTTTCGGAAGGGCAATTAAGCCCGCAGACGGGCTTTTTTTTAAATATGGTGTATTAGGGAAAAAAGCGCCGCAGGCGAAAAATTGGAATAAAAAATCGCGCGATTTTTAATTCCAATTTTTCGTTTTTTTTTTTAAATATAGTGTATTATTATTAGAAAAAGCGCCGCAGCCGAAAAATTGGAATTAAAAATCGCGCGATTTTTAATTCCAGTTTTTCGTTTTTTTTAAATATGATGTATTATTATTGGAAAAAGCGCCGCAGGCGGAAAATTGGAATTAAAAATCGCGCGATTTTTAATTCCAATTTTTCCATTCTTTCAATTTTTTTAAATCCCCTTCTAAATATTCAAATACTCAATCAAAATAAACAAAGCTTCAGTAAATTTCTATAATCATTTATTAGTAACAATTTTCAAGGTCTCTAAGTAAGTAAATATTTAAATACGCAATAAAAATAAACAAAACCTCATTACATACATATTGGCACATTTCAGACCACAATCTAAACAAATACTCATATAGAGTTTTCAACAATTTGACGACAAACCGGGCACAAAATATTTCTATTGCCATTTACGATTGCAACCTTACTGTGCTCTCCAAAGCAATCCGCACAAAATTTAAAGTGATTGCATGCGCTTAAGAGAACATCGCGGGGCTTGGTAAAATAAATAACACACAACAACATGCTTTGACTCTCGCAAAAATTGTCCGCCGTTTCTTCATAGTCAGAACAATCCATTTCGGATACATCAATGTCTTCTGTGTCACATGTCTTATTTTCGGGATTACTCATTTTATTCGCCTGCGGCGCTTTTTCCAATACTAATACACCATATTAAAAAAAAAAATAAAAATGGGAATTAAAAATCGCGCGATTTTTTATTCCAATTTTTCTCCTGCGGCGCTTTTTTCAATACTAATACACCATATTTAAAAAAAAAAACTAAAAATTGGAATTAAAAATCGCGCGATTTTTTATTCCAATTTTTCGCCTGCGGCGCTTTTACCAATACTAATACACCATATTAAAAAAAAAAAAAACGAAAAATTGGAATTAAAAATCGCGCGAATTTTTATTCCAATTTTTCGCCTGTGGCGCTTTTCCCACTAATACACCATATTTAAAAAAACCTCGTCTGCGGGGTTAATTGCCCTTTCGAAAGAGAAATAAAGCCCACATCGCCGAATATTGCGCGCGGGCGTTCTTTCCCCTTTCTGAATGGAAATAAAACCCACGGGTTTAATTTCGTTCTATTCGCAGGCGCTATTTCTTTTTCAAGAAAGGAAAAAACGCCCACGGGCGTTATTTCTTTTTTTTGGAAATAACGCCCGCGGGCCTTAATTCCACGGGGTTATTTCTCTGCACCTACAAGATTGTATGCTAATACACGAAGTATAGGGAGTAATAGAGTATCTATTTGCAAGTACTCCCGGATTAATAAAGCGATGATCCCAAGTCCTACTGCGTATTTTAATGCTCTAATAACACTGGATCACAAAATGAAATTTTTTGTCTGTACTTTGGACGTGACTATCCTATCTATATGTAAAATCGGTCTCTGATTCCGAAAATCGGGTTCATTTTTAATTCTATGGGAAGGTTTTTGAGATATCGGCAATTTACCGTTATTTGGCCAATGGGTCCACTTAATCCAGTATATCTCTTTAACACAGTGAGTTCTCTCTATTATTTCTATTCTCCTCCGGATTCGAAACATGACATCAACAGCCCAACGGCATCATATAGTAGGACATTCAACATTATATTTTATGCTTCATTGCAGCTTTTATGTTACCGTTCTTCAAAATAGCCTCTATGAATTTCAATTCACTCCCGTATACAAGCCAATAAGTAACAAGCTTGCAGGGTACGGAAAAACTCAATCACGACCGCTCAAAAATACATTCTACTCAAATCACAAACAAATGTTCAAAGAAAAACGTATAACCACTCAAATAGCGAGCGAACTAACGCACAACAGCCAGCGATCGCTCATAGCGATGGCGATAAACTCAATGCGTAAATTCACTCAAAAATAAAGCTTGAAGCTTTCTGTTTTGGGTTTGTTGTATTTGCTACGAAATCAACCGCATGTACAATGTACATACATACGTATGCAGAGCAAGAACTGGTTTTGTGTTTTGTGTAACAAGCTTTCTGTTTTGTCGTTGTTGTGTTTGCAATAAAAACAATCGCATGTACATACATATGTATGCAAAGCAAGAACTGGTTTTGTTTGTAATTCATTTAATCGTAAGTGCTGAATCAACGAAAAGGAAGCCTAATTACATTTTTATACAATGTTTTGTAAACGTGAGGTGAAAAAAATTTCTCTATAAATAAAAAAATATAAAATATAAAATAAAAATAAAAGTAAAAAAAAAAAAAAAATGCCCCACTCGGTACTCGAACCTGAGCCCCTTCGTCCGTAGGCAGCATACCTCACCAATACGCTACAAACGTATTCGCAGCTTTATTGTCTAAATTCGAATTTATTCAATCAGGTTTCTTTTTTTTTTTTGTTCTTTTCAAATGCTTCACCTCAACTTCTCTTCACTTTCTGATTGTAAAATATAACAAAACGTTTGGGAAATTTTGTATTTCCAAACTAGTTTGGAAAACCTTGAATAAAAGGGTTTGGAAAATATTGCATAATAAGCTAGTTTACTTCACTGCATATTGGGATTTTTGGTAGAAGTTATAAATAGTACATATGTATGTAGATCTATTTCGGAGAACACCACATCCCATCAGACTTCGTTTTACTTTTATTCTTGCGTCCGCATAAAACATCCTTTAATGAAAAATTTCACTAAAAAGTCAAAAATAAATAATAGCTTAAAAAACTAAAAAACACGCTTTAATCTTAAAAATCGTACTAAAAATTGAGAAATAATTTAATTAGAAACAAAATGATGAACGAAAATATAAGTATTTAAGGAAAAGCGTGGGGGTGCTCAATAATATTTGAACATGAAAATATTCGATTCGTACAACTAGTACAAAAATATACCTAGTTGCGAAATTAAAGAGTACGATATATGAAATCTCAAAAAAGTCAAAATAAAATTATTAGTTAAAAAACAGCGATTTTAAATATTTTTTGACATACTGAGCACCCATGCTTTTCCTTAAATACTTATATTTTCGTTCATCATTTTGTTTCTAATTAAATTATTTCTCAATTTTTAGTACGATTTTTAAGATTAAAGCGTGTTTTTTAGTTTTTTAAGCTATTATTTATTTATTAAATAAATTTTGTTATCTGAAGTACTCTATTTCCTCATCAATATCGCCATCTCAACATGGATTTTCTGCTGGAAAATCTACCACAACAAATTTATTGCAGTTCACAACTTATGTTCAGTGTCGCCAGAACTTTTCCAGAGTTCCAGCTAGATTCTCAAAAAAAAAAAAGGTGGAAAAAGCTGAAAAAAATCACACATCAAAAAAAATTTAAAGCTAAAAAAAGAAGCTAAAAAAATAACGAAATTACCCAGTAGAACTTGGAGCAAGATCTCCCCTAGCGAGAGCAGAAGAGTACTCTATTTGATATCCTTTCCGAGCAATATCAACTTTTTTTCAGTTTTGTTTCTGTTTATTACTTCACTTCTTAGGACATACAATGTTAAAAGCGAGTATACAAAATTGGTGCAGTGAAATAACGCCCGTGGAATTAACGCCCGCGGGCGTTATTTCCCAAAAAGGAAATAACACCCGCGGGCGTTTTTTCCTTTCTTGAAAAATAAATAATTCCCGCGGGCGTTATTTCGTTTGATCCACGGGCTTTATTTCTCTTTCGGAAGGGCAATTAAGCCCGCAGACGGGCTTTTTTTTAAATATGGTGTATTAGGGAAAAAAGCGCCGCAGGCGAAAAATTGGAATAAAAAATCGCGCGATTTTTAATTCCAATTTTTCGTTTTTTTTTTTAAATATAGTGTATTATTATTAGAAAAAGCGCCGCAGCCGAAAAATTGGAATTAAAAATCGCGCGATTTTTAATTCCAGTTTTTCGTTTTTTTTAAATATGATGTATTATTATTGGAAAAAGCGCCGCAGGCGGAAAATTGGAATTAAAAATCGCGCGATTTTTAATTCCAATTTTTCCATTCTTTCAATTTTTTTAAATCCCCTTCTAAATATTCAAATACTCAATCAAAATAAACAAAGCTTCAGTAAATTTCTATAATCATTTATTAGTAACAATTTTCAAGGTCTCTAAGTAAGTAAATATTTAAATACGCAATAAAAATAAACAAAACCTCATTACATACATATTGGCACATTTCAGACCACAATCTAAACAAATACTCATATAGAGTTTTCAACAATTTGACGACAAACCGGGCACAAAATATTTCTATTGCCATTTACGATTGCAACCTTACTGTGCTCTCCAAAGCAATCCGCACAAAATTTAAAGTGATTGCATGCGCTTAAGAGAACATCGCGGGGCTTGGTAAAATAAATAACACACAACAACATGCTTTGACTCTCGCAAAAATTGTCCGCCGTTTCTTCATAGTCAGAACAATCCATTTCGGATACATCAATGTCTTCTGTGTCACATGTCTTATTTTCGGGATTACTCATTTTATTCGCCTGCGGCGCTTTTTCCAATACTAATACACCATATTAAAAAAAAAAAATAAAAATGGGAATTAAAAATCGCGCGATTTTTTATTCCAATTTTTCTCCTGCGGCGCTTTTTTCAATACTAATACACCATATTTAAAAAAAAAAACTAAAAATTGGAATTAAAAATCGCGCGATTTTTTATTCCAATTTTTCGCCTGCGGCGCTTTTACCAATACTAATACACCATATTAAAAAAAAAAAAAACGAAAAATTGGAATTAAAAATCGCGCGAATTTTTATTCCAATTTTTCGCCTGTGGCGCTTTTCCCACTAATACACCATATTTAAAAAAACCCCGTCTGCGGGGTTAATTGCCCTTTCGAAAGAGAAATAAAGCCCACATCGCCGAATATTGCGCGCGGGCGTTCTTTCCCCTTTCTGAATGGAAATAAAACCCACGGGTTTAATTTCGTTCTATTCGCAGGCGCTATTTCTTTTTCAAGAAAGGAAAAAACGCCCACGGGCGTTATTTCCTTTTTTTTGGAAATAACGCCCGCGGGCCTTAATTCCACGGGGTTATTTCTCTGCACCTACAAGATTGTATGCTAATACACGAAGTATAGGGAGTAATAGAGTATCTATTTGCAAGTACTCCCGGATTAATAAAGCGATGATCCCAAGTCCTACTGCGTATTTTAATGCTCTAATAACACTGGATCACAAAATGAAATTTTTTGTCTGTACTTTGGACGTGACTATCCTATCTATATGTAAAATCGGTCTCTGATTCCGAAAATCGGGTTCATTTTTAATTCTATGGGAAGGTTTTTGAGATATCGGCAATTTACCGTTATTTGGCCAATGGGTCCACTTAATCCAGTATATCTCTTTAACACAGTGAGTTATCTTCCTTAGGGTGACACCAAACGAAAGAAAATTAAATTTCCTTTTTACGTTTCCTATAACATTTTTCTCTAACTCGTATAGTTTCTGAAATATTGACGATTAAATTTGAATTTTTTCGATTTTTTACGATTTTTTGAAGAAAAAATTGACTTTGTCAGACAATATCTTTAAAACCAATGTCTTCACCTTCGGTTTTACTCTTTTACGTGAAGCTCCATTCTATTGGGAAAAAGATAAGCTATCAACGAAGAAAATCCATGGTAAAATGGAAAAGTTATAGGCGATCAAGTAAATACAGCCAAGTCGCGCAGTGCCTCTGCACGGGTATATTCTATGCATGTTATACCCGTAAACGCGCTTGTATCTACTGCGCTGCCAATGTGCTGCTACTGCAGATGTGTAGGTATTGGTACAATATGCATAGAATGTACCCGTGCAGAGGCATTGCGCAACTTGGTTGTATTTACTTGATCGCCTATAACTTTTCCAGTTTACCATGGATTTTCTTCGTTGATAGCTTATTTTTTTGGAAATGGAATGGAGCTTCACGCAAAGGAGTAAAACCGAAGGTGAAATCATTGGTTTTAAAGATATTGCCTGACAAAGTAAATTTTTTCTTCAAAAAATCGTAAAAAATCGAAAAAATTCAAATTTAATCGTCAATATTTCAGAAACTATAAGAACTAGAGAAAAATGTTATAGGAGCCGTGAAAAGGAAATTTAATTTTCTTTCGTTTGGTGTGACCCTAAGGAAGATAACTCACTGTGTTAAATATATACAGGATTAAGTGGACTCATTGGCCAAATAACGGTAAATTGCCGATATTTCAAAAACCTTCCCATAGAATTAAAAATGAACCCGATTTTCGGAATCAGCGACCGATTTTACATATAGAAAGGATGGTCGCGTTCAGAGTATTTTTTGGCTGTAGAGCAGTGTAATTATTATATAGGTGATTTCCCGTGGCAGTAATCAGGACCAAAAAATTTGCAAGCAACTGCAACAACCATTTTTTGATCCCGATGTTTATCTGGCTAAAAAATGCATGTATAGAATATGCGGAAGTAAACAAATTGGATAGCTGTCGAAAAAGAACAAGAAGTCAGCTGATCTGAAGATGTGTTTAGCAGAGCCTGCATAAGTTATTTATTTTCATATACTATATGTAAATTTGGGTGCAGTGAAATAACGCCCGTGGAAATACCGCCCGCGAGCGTTTTTTCCTTTCTTGAAAAAGAAATAATTCCCGCGGGCGTTATTTCGTTTTAGGCATGGGCCCAATTTCTCTTTCGAAAGGGCAATTAAGCCCGCAGACGGTTTTTCTTTTTAAATATGGTGTACCTATTATTATGGTGGGGCGTCACAAGGCCATGGGACATAAAACCATATGGCGTAAAGTCACATTAGATTGAGACATAAGGCCATATGCCATTAAATCTCAATATAATGGTATTTAACGTCATAAATTTTTTCCCGAAAATGAGACATTTTGCGCATGTCATCCTATTTCATGTAAAAAATCCATTATTGTTTCATGTCGCCCTCTTTTATGTCAACAAAAATGCATTTGTCTGTCAAAATGTTGCTGGCAACGTGGTTCGATAATAAAGATTTATTTTACAGAAGTCAACACTCTTTAAAAGAGATAAATATAGTAGAAAAAATTTAATATTCAGCTTTTTAGTAAGTTAACCGCGCCGGGCCGTTTTTACAGGAGGCGTGGCACTGCCCCCAATCCTATATCTGAAGTCGGTACGGTTCGGAGGCCTATAGTTTCCGAAATATAGGCATTTAAAGTTGCAAAAAATGCCGTACTTAACCCCACTTTTGGGAAGGAATTTTTTCCGGAGTAGGTAATATCTATGGCTCGGTCCACAGTGCTTTTGCACAGAACACTTTTCTGCGTTGGCGGCTTCGGCCGTGCTTATAAAAAATAGCCCTGGACTGCGCCATACGTGGGTAAAATTTTATCACTCTAGCTATATTAGTGGCTGAGATATCAAATTTCCGATTTTTTCTATATAGGAAAAGTGGGCATGGTCATGGTCCAATTTCGCCCATTTTCAATACAAACCGTCTCAGTCTCGATACCAACTTGCATTCCAAATTTCATCAAAATATCTCAATTTTTGCGCGAGTTAGATTGCGTACGGACGGACGGCATGAGTTCCACAATAGACCGGAAAAAAAATGGAAGCATACAGCTGAGTATCTAATGTTAGATTCCACTCGAACTTAGGTTTCCTTACTTGTTTTTTTAAGTTTTAGTTGTTTCACAGGTCTCTAGCAGTGTTGCCACAGCCAAAACAAAAAATTTACCAAAAATTAAAAAAAAAAATTACCAAAAAATTCCCATTTTCTTTATAAATAATAAAAATCACATCTCTGACTATAAGTTTTCATTATAGTTCACAAATATCGCATATTATATATCAAACCCTTTAACTAACTTATAATAATAGTACACTGACGAGTTTTATGGTCGAGCTTCTACAAATTCGAGGCGTGCTTCTTAACTTTTGTTTTTTCCTACAAATGGGATGGACCTACAGTTTTATTCCGGCTCCAACGGTGAATTCATTTTTTGTGAAAAGCTAGTTCATGGCAGAAATACACCCGGTGGTAATGCCTTCCACTGCCGAGAGGTGACCGCTATTTTAATTAATTAGAAAAATTTGTTTGGTGTTTTTCCAGACTGGGGTTAGAACGCGAGACCTCTGGTATAGCAGGCGAGCACTCTACCCACTACACCACAGCCACTAACTTACTTATTTCAAAAGTTATACATTTAATTCTGGAAAGCTACGGTTACAAAAGCACACAACCCCACCAACATACTGGTGACAAACGTCGAAAATGTCGGCAAATCCAAGCAAAATGCAAGGTGGCGGTAGCCTAATGTTTATGTCATTAGCTTACCAACTGAAAAATCCGAGGTTCGAATCTCGGCGGACGCCCAGAAAAAAGTATTCTGAAGAAGAGATGTGGTGATCTCCGAAATATATTTAGGTATAACTTCTACCAAAAAAAATTAAATTTTTAACACCACAATTTTTCTTATAAGATTGTAAAAAAGCTGAACATTGCAGTACTAAATTAATAAAATTATATATTTTTTTATCTGCAGGATGGCATCCTGCTCTATTTGGTTATCCTTATATCCTTATCCTTATCCTTATACATATATGTTCCAAGTAGTTTAGTTTGTCATCTATATATTAATACGCAACCATATTTTTTGTCGTACCAAAATGAAGGTCTTATAGGGCCGTCAGAATGAATACTTTTCCGTCAATCCGGCAATCCGTTTAACCAACAACAGAGTAAAATTACATGAATTTGAATGATGATCGACACATTCAGTACTTCAACTTTTCCGTAACAAATATATGAAATTGAAGTATGTGTCAGTTAAACGTAGCCGGAGTGACGGAAAAGTATTCATGCTGACGGGTCCATTAATGTCATCGTGTCGGAAAAAAATGCATATACACACACACCCCAGTGCAAAAATGCGGTATATTATTTTCTAGCGCAAAAACGAACTTTCGTACAAATAAAAGACGCGAAAACTCGAAGCTCAAAAACATGCCGACAAAACTTTTTAGTTCGTTTTTCCCCTAAGATAAAAGGCCAAAAGCGACGCAGACGAAAAATTGGAATAAAAAATCGTATGATGTATTATTATTAGAAAATGCGCCGCAGATATATATTTATCTATATATATAAATACCTAATTAAACTAAGCCTCTTTGTCTCAGTAATAAACAGAGAGGCTTAGTTAAATGGAATATTATTTAAAAGAGAAGGCGGAGTTTCTACATATAGGTACCTTTATATATATATAGATAAATATATATCTGCGGCGCATTTTCCAATAATAATACACCATATTAAAAAAAAAACGAAAAAGTGGAACTAAAAATCGCACGCGGGCGTTATATCACTGCACCGTAAATTTGTAATTCAGTGTCAATAAAAATAACGAAATGTTAAAAAAAAATGTTTTACATTCAAATAATGGTAACTATGATGGCTGTATGTATGTATATGAGGAGTGAGCAGCGCTCATTTTTTGGGGAGTTTTAGTAAATAAAAAAGCTAAAAAAAGCCAAAGCTAAATCAGAATTTTTGCAGCTAAAAGACAAGAAAAAAAGATAAATCTAGCTTGAAAAAAGCTAGAATGGCAACGCTGCTTATATTTCAAATGGATTTAGAGAGAATGCTCACACAGATGTCATTTACACGGATTTTAGTAAAGCTTTTAACAAAGTATGTCATTCATAGTGGCCGCTGTGGTACTGTGGGTAGAGTGCTCACCTGCTATGCCAGAGGTCTCGGGTTCAAACCCCAGTCCGAGCAAAACACCAAAACAATTTTTCTAATTAGTAAAAATCCAATTATTGGGTTTTTGAAAAGAAGCGGTCACCTCTCGGCAGTGGGCGGCATACCCTCCGAGTGGATTTCTGCCATGAAAAAGCTTCTCACAAAAAATGCTATTCATTGATGATATTTCGTCTGTAATAAGACATTCTCAGATCTTATTATATACTGATAATGTAAAACTATTTAAATCATTTTCCTCTATAGAAGATAGATCTTTCTTACAGGCGGATCTTAACAACCTTGTTCATTGGTGTAAAGCAAATTACATGCCTCTAAACTTAAAAAAATTTAAAGTTATGTGCTTTTCACGAAGAACAGTACCACCAGCTTCTTATAAAATCTCACAGCATAATCTAGAACAGGTAACTTATCGATCTTGGTGTCACAATGGACTCCAAACTCACCTTCAACCTCCATATAAAGCCCACTGTCAACAAAGCTAAAGCTGTCCTTGCGTTTATAAAGCGATGGTCTAAGGAGTTCAACGATCCTTACGTCACAAAAGCTCTATTTATAAGCTTAGTTTGACCTACATATATTGGAATACGTATCTATTATTTGGAATCCCCACTACCAGTATTTTTCAGATAAAATATAATCTGTCCAAAAGCAGTTCCTGCTCTTTGCTTTGCGTAACTTTCGTTGGGACTCAGATTATAATCTTCCACCTTACACTTCTCGTTTAAAACTCATGAATTTGCCTTCACTTTCTAGTCGTAGATAGGTGCTTGGTATAGTTTTTATGGTTAAATTAATCACTGGACCTATAAATAGCCCACGCCTTCTAAGTTTTTTTTTTGTTTTTTTTTCGGATATATTTTTTATTGTAAGCTTCTGAATGCTGGGGAAAGCTTCTGACTGCCATCCACCTGGGGGTGGCCAGAGCGATTCTTTTGCATGCGGAGCAAGCAGCTCACGACTTCCGCGCAGTGTCCTCTGGATAGCCACCGAACACCCGTTTGGTGGTGAACTAAAGTGAAACAAGTGAGTCGACAAGGCCACTCCGACATATTCGGTTTAAGGGCTTTTTGAGGGGAATAACTGCAGCGTCTGTTCACCAGAAGGTGCGGCTGCGAGCGGGCGTCTGTCTTGGAGCAAGCGGCTCGCTATATAAACGTGTAACAATATCCAACTCCCGCAGGGCGGGTTGTGCGTCGGGCTTGGGACCCACCACGTAAAAATCCTATCCAATGAAAACAACAACAAAGCCTCGGATGAGACCACCCCTTTCTGATGACGACCATGGCAAACGTTTAAAGGACTATGATTTGAGGGTAAGCACCTGGAACGTCCGGACCCTTAATTGGGAAGGTGCCTCTGCCCAGCTGGTTGATGTCCTCGGAAGAGTGAAAGCTGACATCACCGCCATAAAAGAGATGCGGTGGAAGGGGCAAGGCAAGAAGAAATGCGGGCCTTGCGCTATATATTACAGTGGCCATGCAGAGGAGCGTATATTTGGTGTTGGTTTTGTGGTGGGAAAGAGACTCAGCCGCCGAGTACTGTCGTTCACGCCAGTGAACGAGCGTCTAGCCACCATCCGCATCAAAGCGAGATTTTTCAACATATCTCTCATCTGCGCCCACGCCCCGACGGAAGAGAAGGACGATGCGATCAAAGACACTTTTTATGAGCAGTTAGAGCATGCCTACGACTGCTGCCCCCGTCACGACATTAAGATTGTGCTTGGCGATTTTAATGCCAGGGTGGGTAAGGAAGGTATCTTTGGCAGCACAGTCGGAAAATTCAGTCTCCACGACGTAACCAGTCCCAATGGGACGAGGCTGATCGACTTCGCCGGGTCACGAAACATGGTCATTAGCAGTACCAGATTCCAGCACAAAAAAATACACCAAGCCACATGGCTGTCTCCTGATCGAAAAAAGCGAAATCAAATTGATCACGTCATGATCGACGGCAGACACAGCTCCAGCATCCTAGATGTGCGTACAATCCGTGGTCCCAATGTCGACTCGGATTACTATCTTGTAGCAGCCAAGGTACGCACCCGCCTCTGTGCAGCAAATAATGTGCCAACAGGACAGCAAGGAAAGTTGGAAGTCGAAAGGCTGCACATGACGCAGACAGCCAATGAATACACCACTCGGCTCTAACTCCTGCTCTCTGAGAGCAACCCTTCACCAAACGATGTATCTGAGGAATGGGAACACATCGCTCGTTCACTTCGTATCGCCGCTGAGGAATATATAGGATACAAGCGAGCCCGCAAAAGCACCTGGTACGACAAGGAATGTCGCGATGCCTCGGAAAGAAAGAACGCCGCCTACAGAGCTACATTGTGTGCGGGCGCAACGCGAAGCGTATGGGAGCGTTATCGAACGGCGAGGAAGGAAGAGAGGCGCCTTTTTCGAAAGAAGAAAAGGGAGGCTGAGAGACCCGAGTGTGAAGAGCTTGAGATGCTGGCGGGTAGGAACGATGCTCGAAAATTCTATCAAAAAATCAGGCGGATGACTGAAGGTTTCAAAACCGGGGCAAATTCCTGCCGGAAGGATAACGGCCATCTGGTAACTGATGTCCAGGGCATACTTAAATTGTGGAGGGATCACTTCTCCTCCTTGCTAGATAATGGCAACAGTGAAATTGCTGAAGGAGAAGATGTACGACCCGAATCCCCAATAGCAGATGATGGTAGGCATGTTCCACCACCCGATCATGACGAAGTGCGAATAGCAATGTCTCGGCTTAAAAATAACAAGGGCCCGGGCGCTGACGGTTTGCAGCCGAGCTATTCAAACATGGTGGCGAGGAGTTGATAAGGAGCATGCATCAACTCCTATGCAGAATATGGTCGGACGAGCGCATGCCCGACGATTGGAACTTAAGTGTGCTCTGCCCAATCCACAAAAAAGGAGACTCCAGAGTACGCGCCAATTATCGTGGGATAAGCCTCCTGAATATCGCATATAAGGTCTTAGCAAGTGTATTGTGCGAAAGACTGAAGCCCACCGTCAACAAGCTGATTGGACCTTATCAGTGTGGCTTCAGACCTGGTAAATCTACCATCGACCAGATCTTCACAATACGCCAAATACTGGAAAAAACCCATGAAAAAGGAACCGACACACACCATCTCTTTGTCGATTTTAAAGCCGCTTTTGATAGCACGAATAGGAATTGCCTATATGCCGCAATGTCTGAATTTGGTTTCCCCGCAAAACTTATACGGCTATGCCAAATGACGCTGACTAACACAACCAGCTCCGTCAGAATTGGGAAGGACCTCTCCGAACCGTTCGAGACCAAACGAGGTTTCAGACAAGGTGATTCCCTTTCGTGTGACTTCTTCAATTTGATGCTGGAAAAGATAATACGAGCTGCAGAACTTAACCATACAGGAAGCATTCTATACCACAAGAGTGTACAACTGCTGGCGTACGCCGATGATATCGACGTCATTGGCACTAACACTCGCGCCGTATGTTCTGCCTTCTCCAAGCTGGATAAAGAGGCTAAGAAAATGGGTTTGGCGGTTAACGAGGACAAGACGAAGTACCTCCTGTCATCACACAAAGAAACAGCACGCCTTGGCAGCCACGTCAATGGTGATAGCTACAAATTCGAAACTGTTAAGGACTTCGTCTATTTGGGAACCAGCATTAACACCAAGAATGATGTCAGCACGGAGATCCAACGAGGAATCACGCTTGCCAATAAATGCTACTTCGGACTAAGTAGGCAACTGAAAAGTAAAGTCCTCTCTCGACAAACAAAAATCACACTCTACAGGACGCTCATCGTTCCAGTCCTCATGTACGGCGCAGAAGCATGGACAATTTCAAAATCAGATGAGATGGCACTTGGAGTATTCGAGAGAAAAGTTCTTCGTAAGATTTATGGACCTTTGCGCGTTGGCGTGGGCGAGTATCGACGGAGATTTAACGATGAGCTGTACGAGCTTTACACAGACATCGACATTGTTCAGCGAATAAAGATCCAGCGGCTGCGTTGGGCAGGTCATGTCGTGAGAATGGACGAAGGCGCTCCGGCCAAGAAAGCATTTCTATCGAAACCCGCTGAACGCAAAAGAAAAGGGAGACCTCCACTGCGTTGGGAAAATCAGGTGGACAGCGATGCTGCCTCCCTAGGTGTTCCCAAGTGGCGCCATGCTGCACGAAACAGAAGCAATTGGCGCGCTCTGTTGGACTCGGCCAGAATCGTCTAGACGGTTAAGCGCCAATCAAGAAGAAGAAGAAGAAAAAGAGTATCCTTCTTGAGAATATAACAATTTTTATAAAATCTTAACCTAGAATACAACTCGTTATTCGTTGCCACTGCTTCAAATAACATTTGGATGAAAAGCAATTTTATTTAATACTAGCTGACCCGGCAAACTTCGTTCTTCCCAAAACAGATTTTTATTAATTTCATTTCAAAAATTGTTATTACACCGGTATTATTTTTAATAGAAAATTAACGATTTTTCACTACTTAATTGTGTATACAACTTCAAAAATATATAATTTTAGTATTCAGTTTAAGGCTGCACGATACACAACAAAAAATTGTCCGCCGTTTCTTCATAGTCAGAACAATCCATTTCGGATACATCAATGTCTTCTGTGTCACATGTCTTATTTTCGGGATTACTCATTTTATTCGCCTGCGGCGCTTTTTCCAATACTAATACACCATATTAAAAAAAAAAAAAACTAAAAATGGGAATTAAAAATTGCGCGATTTTTTATTCCAATTTTTCTCCTGCGGCGCTTTTTTCAATACTAATACACCATATTTAAAAAAAAAAAACTAAAAATTGGAATTAAAAATCGCGCGATTTTTTATTCCAATTTTTCGCCTGCGGCGCTTTTACCAATACTAATACACCATATTTAAAAAAAACTAAAAATTGGAATTAAAAATCGCGCGATTTTTTATTCCAATTTTTCACCTGCGGCGCTTTTTCCAATACTAATACACCATATTAAAAAAAAAAAAAACGAAAAATTGGAATTAAAAATCGCGCGAATTTTTATTCCAATTTTTCGCCTGTGGCGCTTTTCCCACTAATACACCATATTTAAAAAAACCCCGTCTGCGGGGTTAATTGCCCTTTCGAAAGAGAAATAAAGCCCACATCGCCGAATATTGCGCGCGGGCGTTCTTTCCCCTTTCTGAATGGAAATAAAACCCACGGGTTTAATTTCGTTCTATTCGCAGGCGCTATTCCTTTTTCAAGAAAGGAAAAAACGCCCACGGGCGTTATTTCCTTTTTTGGAAATAACGCCCGCGGGCCTTAATTCCACGGGCGTTATTTCTCTGCACCTACAAAATTGTATGCTAATACACGAAGTATAGGGAGTAATAGAGTATCTATTTGCAAGTACTCCCGGATTAATAAAGCGATGATCCCAAGTCCTACTGCGTATTTTAATGCTCTAATAATTATTATATAGGTGATTTCCCGTGGCAGTAATCAGGACCAAAAAATTTGCAAGCAACTGCAACAACAATTTTTTGATCCCGATGTTTATCTGGCTAAAAAATGCATGTATAGAATATGCGGAAGTAAACAAATTGGATAGCTGTCGAAAAAGAACAAGAAGTCAGCTGATCTGAAGATGTGTTTAGCAGAGCCTGCATAAGTTATTTATTTTCATATACTATATGTAAATTTGGGTGCAGTGAAATAACGCCCGTGGAAATACCGCCCGCGAGCGTTTTTTCCTTTCTTGAAAAAGAAATAATTCCCGCGGGCGTTATTTCGTTTTAGGCATGGGCCCAATTTCTCTTTCGAAAGGGCAATTAAGCCCGCAGACGGTTTTTCTTTTTAAATATGGTGTACCTATTATTATGGTGGGGCGTCACAAGGCCATGGGACATAAAACCATATGGCGTAAAGTCACATTAGATTGAGACATAAGGCCATATGCCATTAAATCTCAATATAATGGTATTTAACGTCATAAATTTTTTCCCGAAAATGAGACATTTTGCGCATGTCATCCTATTTCATGTAAAAAATCCATTATTGTTTCTTGTCGCCCTCTTTTATGACAACAAAAATGCATTTGTCTGTCAAAATGTTGCTGGCAACGTGGTTCGATAATAAAGATTTATTTTACAGAAGTCAACACTCTTTAAAAGATATAAATATAGTAGAAAAAATTTAATATTCAGCTTTTTAGTAAGTTAACCGCGCCGGGCCGTTTTTACAGGAGGCGTGGCACTGCCCCCAATCCTATATCTGAAGTCGGTACGGTTCGGAGGCCTATAGTTTCCGAAATATAGGCATTTAAAGTTGCAAAAAATGCCTTACTTAACCCCACTTTTGGGAAGGAATTTTTTCCGGAGTAGGTAATATCTATGGCTCGGTCCACAGTGCTTTTGCACAGAACACTTTTCTGCGTTGGCGGCTTCGGCCGTGCTTATAAAAAATAGCCCTGGACTGCGCCATACGTGGGTAAAATTTTATCACTCTAGCTATATTAGTGGCTGAGATATCAAATTTCCGATTTTTTCTATATAGGAAAAGTGGGCATGGTCATGGTCCAATTTCGCCCATTTTCAATACCAACCGTCTCAGTCTCGATACCAACTTGCATTCCAAATTTCATCAAAATATCTCAATTTTTGCGCGAGTTAGATTGCGTACGGACGGACGGCATGAGTTCCACAATAGACCGGAAAAAAAATGGAAGCATACAGCTGAGTATCTAATGTTAGATTCCACTCGAACTTAGGTTTCCTTACTTGTTTTTTTAAGTTTTAGTTGTTTCACAGGTCTCTAGCAGTGTTGCCACAGCCAAAACAAAAAATTTACCAAAAATTAAAAAAAAAAAATTACCAAAAAATTCCCATTTTCTTTATAAATAATAAAAATCACATCTCTGACTATAAGTTTTCATTATAGTTCACAAATATCGCATATTATATATCAAACCCTTTAACTAACTTATAATAATAGTACACTGACGAGTTTTATGGTCGAGCTTCTACAAATTCGAGGCGTGCTTCTTAACTTTTGTTTTTTCCTACAAATGGGATGGACCTACAGTTTTATTCCGGCTCCAACGGTGAATTCATTTTTTGTGAAAAGCTAGTTCATGGCAGAAATACACCCGGTGGTAATGCCTTCCACTGCCGAGAGGTGACCGCTATTTTAATTAATTAGAAAAATTTGTTTGGTGTTTTTCCAGACTGGGGTTAGAACGCGAGACCTCTGGTATAGCAGGCGAGCACTCTACCCACTACACCACAGCCACTAACTTACTTATTTCAAAAGTTATACATTTAATTCTGGAAAGCTACGGTTACAAAAGCACACAACCCCACCAACATACTGGTGACAAACGTCGAAAATGTCGGCAAATCCAAGCAAAATGCAAGGTGGCGGTAGCCTAATGTTTATGTCATTAGCTTACCAACTGAAAAATCCGAGGTTCGAATCTCGGCGGACGCCCAGAAAAAAGTATTCTGAAGAAGAGATGTGGTGATCTCCGAAATATATTTAGGTATAACTTCTACCAAAAAAAATTAAATTTTTAACACCACAATTTTTCTTATAAGATTGTAAAAAAGCTGAACATTGCAGTACTAAATTAATAAAATTATATATTTTTTTATCTGCAGGATGGCATCCTGCTCTATTTGGTTATCCTTATATCCTTATCCTTATCCTTATACATATATGTTCTAAGTAGTTTAGTTTGTCATCTATATATTAATACGCAACCATATTTTTTGTCGTACCAAAATGAAGGTCTTATAGGGCCGTCAGAATGAATACTTTTCCGTCAATCCGGCAATCCGTTTAACCAACAACAGAGTAAAATTACATGAATTTGAATGATGATCGACACATTCAGTACTTCAACTTTTCCGTAACAAATATATGAAATTGAAGTATGTGTCAGTTAAACGTAGCCGGAGTGACGGAAAAGTATTCATGCTGACGGGTCCATTAATGTCATCGTGTCGGAAAAAAATGCATATACACACACACCCCAGTGCAAAAATGCGGTATATTATTTTCTAGCGCAAAAACGAACTTTCGTACAAATAAAAGACGCGAAAACTCGAAGCTCAAAAACATGCCGACAAAACTTTTTAGTTCGTTTTTCCCCTAAGATAAAAGGCCAAAAGCGACGCAGACGAAAAATTGGAATAAAAAATCGTATGATGTATTATTATTAGAAAATGCGCCGCAGATATATATTTATCTATATATATAAATACCTAATTAAACTAAGCCTCTTTGTCTCAGTAATAAACAGAGAGGCTTAGTTAAATGGAATATTATTTAAAAGAGAAGGCGGAGTTTCTACATATAGGTACCTTTATATATATATAGATAAATATATATCTGCGGCGCATTTTCCAATAATAATACACCATATTAAAAAAAAAACGAAAAAGTGGAACTAAAAATCGCACGCGGGCGTTATATCACTGCACCGTAAATTTGTAATTCAGTGTCAATAAAAATAACGAAATGTTAAAAAAAAATGTTTTACATTCAAATAATGGTAACTATGATGGCTGTATGTATGTATATGAGGAGTGAGCAGCGCTCATTTTTTGGGGAGTTTTAGTAAATAAAAAAGCTAAAAAAAGCCAAAGCTAAATCAGAATTTTTGCAGCTAAAAGACAAGAAAAAAAGATAAATCTAGCTTGAAAAAAGCTAGAATGGCAACGCTGCTTATATTTCAAATGGATTTAGAGAGAATGCTCACACAGATGTCATTTACACGGATTTTAGTAAAGCTTTTAACAAAGTATGTCATTCATAGTGGCCGCTGTGGTACAGTGGGTAGAGTGCTCACCTGCTATGCCAGAGGTCTCGGGTTCAAACCCCAGTCCGAGCAAAACACCAAAACAATTTTTCTAATTAGTAAAAATCCAATTATTGGGTTTTTGAAAAGAAGCGGTCACCTCTCGGCAGTGGGCGGCATACCCTCCGAGTGGATTTCTGCCATGAAAAAGCTTCTCACAAAAAATGCTATTCATTGATGATATTTCGTCTGTAATAAGACATTCTCAGATCTTATTATATACTGATAATGTAAAGCTATTTAAATCATTTTCCTCTATAGAAGATAGATCTTTCTTACAGGCGGATCTTAACAACCTTGTTCATTGGTGTAAAGCAAATTACATGCCTCTAAACTTAAAAAAATTTAAAGTTATGTGCTTTTCACGAAGAACAGTACCACCAGCTTCTTATAAAATCTCACAGCATAATCTAGAACAGGTAACTTATCGATCTTGGTGTCACAATGGACTCCAAACTCACCTTCAACCTCCATATAAAGCCCACTGTCAACAAAGCTAAAGCTGTCCTTGCGTTTATAAAGCGATGGTCTAAGGAGTTCAACGATCCTTACGTCACAAAAGCTCTATTTATAAGCTTAGTTTGACCTACATATATTGGAATACGTATCTATTATTTGGAATCCCCACCACCAGTATTTTTCAGATAAAATATAATCTGTCCAAAAGCAGTTCCTGCTCTTTGCTTTGCGTAACTTTCGTTGGGACTCAGATTATAATCTTCCACCTTACACTTCTCGTTTAAAACTCATGAATTTGCCTTCACTTTCTAGTCGTAGATAGGTGCTTGGTATAGTTTTTATGGTTAAATTAATCACTGGACCTATAAATAGCCCACGCCTTCTAAGTTTTTTTTTGTTTTTTTTTCGGATATATTTTTTATTGTAAGCTTCTGAATGCTGGGGAAAGCTTCTGACTGCCATCCACCTGGGGGTGGCCAGAGCGATTCTTTTGCATGCGGAGCAAGCAGCTCACGACTTCCGCGCAGTGTCCTCTGGATAGCCACCGAACACCCGTTTGGTGGTGAACTAAAGTGAGACAAGTGAATCGACAAGGCCACTCCGACATATTCGGTTTAAGGGCTTTTTGAGGGGAATAACTGCAGCGTCTGTTCACCAGAAGGTGCGGCTGCGAGCGGGCGTCTGTCTTGGAGCAAGCGGCTCGCTATATAAACGTGTAACAATATCCAACTCCCGCAGGGCGGGTTGTGCGTCGGGCTTGGGACCCACCACGTAAAAATCCTATCCAATGAAAACAACAACAAAGCCTCGGATGAGACCACCCCTTTCTGATGACGACCATGGCAAACGTTTAAAGGACTATGATTTGAGGGTAAGCACCTGGAACGTCCGGACCCTTAATTGGGAAGGTGCTTCTGCCCAGCTGGTTGATGTCCTCGGAAGAGTGAAAGCTGACATCACCGCCATACAAGAGATGCGGTGGAAGGCAAGAAGAAATGCGGGCCTTGCGCTATATATTACAGTGGCCATGCAGAGGAGCGTATATTTGGTGTTGGTTTTGTGGTGGGAAAGAGACTCAGCCGCCGAGTACTGTCGTTCACGCCAGTGAACGAGCGTCTAGCCACCATCCGCATCAAAGCGAGATTTTTCAACATATCTCTCATATGCGCCCACGCCCCGACGGAAGAGAAGGACGATGCGATCAAAGACACTTTTTATGAGCAGTTAGAGCATGCCTACGACTGCTGCCCCCGTCACGACATTAAGATTGTGCTTGGCGATTTTAATGCCAGGGTGGGTAAGGAAGGTATCTTTGGCAGCACAGTCGGAAAATTCAGTCTCCACGACGTAACCAGTCCCAATGGGACGAGGCTGATCGACTTCGCCGGGTCACGAAACATGGTCATTAGCAGTACCAGATTCCAGCACAAAAAAATACACCAAGCCACATGGCTGTCTCCTGATCGAAAAAAGCGAAATCAAATTGATCACGTCATGATCGACGGCAGACACAGCTCCAGCATCCTAGATGTGCGTACAATCCGTGGTCCCAATGTCGACTCGGATTACTATCTTGTAGCAGCCAAGGTACGCACCCGCCTCTGTGCAGCAAATAATGTGCCAACAGGACAGCAAGGAAAGTTGGAAGTCGAAAGGCTGCACATGACGCAGACATCCAATGAATACACCACTCGGCTCTCACTCCTGCTCTCTGAGAGCAACCCTTCACCAAACGATGTATCTGAGGAATGGGAACACATCGCTCGTTCACTTCGTATCGCCGCTGAGGAATCTATAGGATACAAGCGAGCCCGCAAAAGCACCTGGTACGACAAGGAATGTCGCGATGCCTCGGAAAGAAAGAACGCCGCCTACAGAGCTACATTGTGTGCGGGCGCAACGCGAAGCGTATGGGAGCGTTATCGAACGGCGAGGAAGGAAGAGAGGCGCCTTTTTCGAAAGAAGAAAAGGGAGGCTGAGAGACCCGAGTGTGAAGAGCTTGAGATGCTGGCGGGTAGGAACGATGCTCGAAAATTCTATCAAAAAATCAGGCGGATGACTGAAGGTTTCAAAACCGGGGCAAATTCCTGCCGGAAGGATAACGGCCATCTGGTAACTGATGTCCAGGGCATACTTAAATTGTGGAGGGATCACTTCTCCTCCTTGCTAGATAATGGCAACAGTGAAATTGCTGAAGGAGAAGATGTACGACCCGAATCCCCAATAGCAGATGATGGTAGGCATGTTCCACCACCCGATCATGACGAAGTGCGAATAGCAATGTCTCGGCTTAAAAATAACAAGGGCCCGGGCGCTGACGGTTTGCAGCCGAGCTATTCAAACATGGTGGCGAGGAGTTGATAAGGAGCATGCATCAACTCCTATGCAGAATATGGTCGGACGAGCGCATGCCCGACGATTGGAACTTAAGTGTGCTCTGCCCAATCCACAAAAAAGGAGACTCCAGAGTACGCGCCAATTATCGTGGGATAAGCCTCCTGAATATCGCATATAAGGTCTTAGCAAGTGTATTGTGCGAAAGACTGAAGCCCACCGTCAACAAGCTGATTGGACCTTATCAGTGTGGCTTCAGACCTGGTAAATCTACCATCGACCAGATCTTCACAATACGCCAAATACTGGAAAAAACCCATGAAAAAGGAACCGACACACACCATCTCTTTGTCGATTTTAAAGCCGCTTTTGATAGCACGAATAGGAATTGCCTATATGCCGCAATGTCTGAATTTGGTTTCCCCGCAAAACTTATACGGCTATGCCAAATGACGCTGACTAACACAACCAGCTCCGTCAGAATTGGGAAGGACCTCTCCGAACCGTTCGATACCAAACGAGGTTTCAGACAAGGTGATTCCCTTTCGTGTGACTTCTTCAATTTGATGCTGGAAAAGATAATACGAGCTGCAGAACTTAACCATACAGGAAGCATTCTATACCACAAGAGTGTACAACTGCTGGCGTACGCCGATGATATCGACGTCATTGGCACTAACACTCGCGCCGTATGTTCTGCCTTCTCCAAGCTGGATAAAGAGGCTAATAAAATGGGTTTGGCGGTTAACGAGGACAAGACGAAGTACCTCCTGTCATCACACAAAGAAACAGCACGCCTTGGCAGCCACGTCAATGTTGATAGCTACAAATTCGAAACTGTTAAGGACTTCGTCTATTTGGGAACCAGCACTAACACCAAGAATGATGTCAGCACGGAGATCCAACGAAGAATCACGCTTGTCAATAAATGCTACTTCGGACTAAGTAGGCAACTGAAAAGTAAAGTCCTCTCTCGACAAACAAAAATCACACTCTACAGGACGCTCATCGTTCCAGTCCTCATGTACGGCGCAGAAGCATGGACAATTTCAAAATCAGATGAGATGGCACTTGGAGTATTCGAGAGAAAAGTTCTTCGTAAGATTTATGGACCTTTGCGCGTTGGCGTGGGCGAGTATCGACGGAGATTTAACGATGAGCTGTACGAGCTTTACACAGACATCGACATTGTTCAGCGAATAAAGATCCAGCGGCTGCGTTGGGCAGGTCATGTCGTGAGAATGGGCGAAGGCGCTCCGGCCAAGAAAGCATTTCTATCGAAACCCGCTGAACGCAAAAGAAAAGGGAGACCTCCACTACGTTGGGAAAATCAGGTGGACAGCGATGCTGCCTCCCTAGGTGTTCCCAAGTGGCGCCATGCTGCACGAAACAGAAGCAATTGGCGCGCTCTGTTGGACTCGGCCAGAATCGTCTAGACGGTTAAGCGCCAATCAAGAAGAAGAAGAAGAAAAAGAGTATCCTTCTTGAGAATATAACAATTTTTATAAAATCTTAACCTAGAATACAACTCGTTATTCGTTGCCACTGCTTCAAATAACATTTGGATGAATAGCAATTTTATTTAATACTAGCTGACCCGGCAAACTTCGTTCTTCGCAAAACAGATTTTTATTAATTTCATTTCAAATATTGTTATTACACCGGTATTATTTTTAATAGAAAATTAACGATTTTTCACTACTTAATTGTGTATACAACTTCAAAAATATATAATTTTAGTATTCAGTTTAAGGCTGTACGATACACAACATTTTTAGTTTTCTGTTCCGGATATTTATTTTCACTGAGTATTGGCTATTTTACCCAATTAAGTAAGAGTATTGATACGTATAGTATACCTCCATAATGGTTTTCAGGCCCTTCCTCCAACCCTTTTAGATATATTCAGCCTCAAAAGTTTAGTACGTATGGGAGGTGCAATGCCCCATTTTTCGATAAATCTTTTTTTTTTTTGGGTGCACATGGTATTGATATCGTATATCTGCACAGTGATTTCTATGTACATGCCATGAACGCTTTTAAGGATATTTAGCCTTAAAAATTAAGAACGCATGGGAGGTACCACGCCCTCTTTTCCCAAAACTACTGTTTTTTTCATAAGCACGCTAATGATATCGTTAATCTCCTGATCAATTTTCAGGTCCCAACCTTAAACGCTTTTATAGATATTCAGCTTGAAAAATTAAGTTTGTATGGGCGGTGCCACGCCCCCTTTTCCAATAACCTACACTTTTATGCGCAAAAATTGTTTTGATATCATATAGCTCTGTACCAATTTCCAGGTACTTGACTTAAATCCTTTTAAAGATATTCAGCTTAAAAAATTAAGTGTTGTTGGGAAGTGCCACGCCCCCTTTTCGTATATTTTATTTTGCGTTAATATGGAATTGTTATCGTTTATCTCCACACCAATTTCCAAGCCCCTAGCGTAAACAATTTTAGAGATATTCAGCATGAAAAATTAAGTTTGTATGGGAGGTGCCACGCCCCTCTTTCCGATAACCCCCACTTTTATGCGTGGGAATGGTTTTGATATCATTTAGCTCTATACCAATTTTCAGCTCCCTAGCTTGAACTGTATTAGAGATAATCAGCTTTAAAAATTAAGGTTGCATGGGAGGTGCCACGCCCCCTTTTCTGATAACCCCCACTTCTCTGAGTGAGAAGGGGTTTGATATCACCTACCTCTATACCAATATTCAGCTCCCTACCTTGAACTGTTTTAGAGATAATCAGCTTTAAAAATTAAGGTTGTATGGGAGGTGCCACGCCCCCTTTTTTGACAACCCCCACTTTTCTGAGTGAGAAGGGTTTTGATATCACCTACCTCTATACCAATTTTCAGTTCCCTACCTTGAACTGTTTTAGAGATAATCAGCTTTAAAAATTAAGGTTGTATGGGAGGTGCCATATATAAAAATGATTTGGTATTTAATTGTAACGCTAAAACTTCAAAACGGCTGAACCAAATCAAATACTTCCTTAGAGGGGTTTGTTTGTTGTTACCCCGCGAAGGTTTAGACGAAGAAAAAATTAAAAAATGTTAGGGGGGCGTGGCATCTCCCATACAACCTTAATTTTTAAAGCTGATTATCTCTAAAACTGTTCAAGGTAGGGAGCTGAAAATTGGTATAGATATAAATGATATCAAAACCATTCCCACGCATATAAGTGGGGGTTATCGGAAAAAGGGGCGTGGCACCTCCCATACAAACTTAATTTTTCATGATAAATATCTCTAAAATTGTTTACGCTAGGGACTTGAAAATTGGTGTGGAGATAAACGATAACAATTCCATATTAACGCAAAATAGTAGGAGTTATACGAAAAGGGGGCGTGGCTCCTCCCAACAACACTTAATTTTTTAAGCTGAATATCTTTAAAAGGATTTAAGTCAGGGACCTGGAAATTGGTACAGAGCTATATGATATCAAAAAATTTTTGCGCATAAAAGTGTAGGTTATCGGGAAAGGGGGCGAGGCGTTTAAGGTTGGGACCTGAAAATTGGTCAGGAGATTAACGATATCAAAAGCATGCTTATGAAAAAAAAAACAGTAGTTTTGGGAAAAGGGGGCGTGGCACATCCCATGCGTTCTTAATTTTTAAGGCTAATATCCCTAAAAGCGTTCATGGCATGTACATATATAGAAATCACTATGCAGATATACGATATCAATACCATGTTCACCCAAAAAAAAAAGAAAAGATTTATCGAAAAATGGGGCATTGCACCTCCCATACGTACTAAACTTTTGAGGCTGAATATATCTAAAAGGGTTGGAGAAAGGGCCTGAAAACCATTATGGAGGTATACTATACGTATCAATACTCTTACTTACTTGGTTCAAATAGCCAATACTCAGTGAAAATAAATATCCGGAACCGAAAACTAAAAATTTTGTGTATCGTGCAGCCTTAAACTGAATACTAAAATTATATATTTTTGAAGTTGTATACACAATGGAGTAGTGAAAAATCGTTAATTTTCTATTAAAAACAATACCGGTGCAGTAACAATTTTTGAAATGAAATTAATAAAAAAAAATCTATTTTGGGCAGAACGAAGTTTGCCGGGTCAGCTAGTATATAGATAAAATAAATACTTTTTTTTTTTTTTTTTTTTTTTTTTATAGTAGGGGGAAGCATCGAAAGCCGAAGTGCGAGACTTTAACCCGCTAAACCTAACCTACTCCCACCCAAAGCCACTCCTACGGAACTACCGGACAGGTATTACTTCGTAGGAGGGCGGATAGACTAAAAGTCTTCTTTCAACGGACAGGACTATTAACGCCTACTACATTGGTCAGAGTATCTCAGTTGGGCTAATATTGACGCTGACGCGTCGCTAACTGCCTCCCACATAACAGAGGACTGACACATAAGTGCAGTCAAATTTTCCACCGAAACTCTTGTTCCCGCGATCTCGTTCAGCCGTGATCGCACAGCTGAGAAACGAGGGCAATGAAAAAACACATGTTCTGCGTCCTCTATCACGTCGGAACACTGAGGACAGAAAGGACTATCATTTCTCTTGAATCTGTAAAGATACGCCCTAAAGCACCCATGTCCGCTAAGGAACTGAGTAAGGTGGAAATTGAGGTCGCCCTGCTCTCTATCTGCCCAACTGTTTATATTAGGAATTAACCTATATGTCCACCGACCTTTAAGCGAGGTTTGCCAGCGTTCCTGCCACAATAGGCGACTTTTCTTCCTTTCTTCGGTTCTGTGTGAGTTTAGCACCGGTTTCGTTGCACTGTATATTTTGCTAGTTTCTTGGGCTTGAATGTCTATCGGCGGCATGTTTGCTAAAACTTCAGCAGCGTCACCAGAGACTGTTCGAAATGCGCTTATAACTCTGAGAGCGGCCATGCGGTGTACGGCGTGCAGCTCCTTTGCATATGATTTGCAGTTGAGAGCATCGGCCCAGATCGGTGCGGCGTATAAAATAGCAGAGTTTATAGCCCTGGCTAACAGGTGTCGACGTGTGGAGCGCACGCAGCCTTTATTCGTCATCATCCTCGAGAGGCCGCCACAAATTTTTTGCGCCTTTTCTGCGGCGTAGTTTATGTGCTCTTTGAAGCTCAGCCTGGGATCAAGAACCACACCCAGATATTTCAGTGATGGCTGGGAACTTATCTCGCACTCCCCGACCGTAATGCACATATTTTCTCGTACTTTCCTTGTGCTTACAAGCAGTACCGTAAATAAATACTTGTGAAGACATATCTGTAGTAGTATACTTATGTTAATTTTTTTTTGGCTTTACTTATAGTATGTACATATCGATGGCTGAGAATAAGATCGCCCTATTCCAAAAATTGTTTGAATAACATCCTATTTCAGGTTTCGCTTCAAGAACGCCCTATTTCAGAATTTGTTTCAATAACGTCCTATTTACTTTACTTATAGTATGTACATATCGACGGCTGAGAATAAGATCGCCCTATTCCAAAAATTTTTTGAATAACATCCTATTTCAGATTTTGCTTCAAGAACGCCCTATTTCAGAATTTGTTTCAATAACGTCCTATTTCAGACAAGTATTCAAAAACGCCCTATTTCAGAGAAATATATATGGAATTTTCTCTGAAATAGGGCGTTTTTGAAGCAAAATCTGAAATAGGACGTTATTGAAACATATTTTCAAATAGGGCGTTCTTGAAGCAAAATCTGAAATAGGACGTCATTGAAACATTTTTTCAAATAGGGCGTTCTTGAAACAATTTTTGAAATAGGGCGATCTTATTCTCAGCCGTCGATATGTACGTAATTTCATTTTATATTCGGCTTGATGTTCTTCATTTTCATTATATAGTATGTATTTATGCCGTCGGAATGGAGTGGAATTCCAATCAGCTGGTTATATAGTTCGACCGACTTGAGGACAGGATCCTCGAGGAAACAATTGTGTGTTGCAAAAGTAAATGCTGTTGCAGTTTACGGATTGGAAGGAATTCCAATAAGCTGCATGTATGAAATTCGGAGTTTTTACGGCCTAATGGGATAGGATCGTACGGAACAATCATGTATTAGTAAAGGCTGTTGCAGCTTTCGGAATGGAAGGAATTGCAGTAAGTTGTATTTTTCAAATTTGGAGGTTGTACGACCTAATAGGATAGGCTCCTTGAAGTTTTAATTTTAGTGGCTCTAGCCTTGGTCACAATTAAAGGCGCATTTCTGTCGTACCCAAGCATGAAAAGAATACTCGCTTATTCATAAAATTACCTTCAAAGCAACAACACCAACTCGACTATTTTAAAAATGAAATGAGGTAATTTGATGCATAAGCGAGTATTCTTTTCATGCTTGGGTACGACAGAAATGCGCCTTAAGCAGAATATCCTTTCTTTTTAACCGCTTAGGATACCTCGGTTCTAATAGATTCTTAGCCAATATGTTTGGATGGTTGACTAGCCTGCTTGTGTAATTAGATTGTGTTTTTGTTATTTCTTCACTCACAGTGTTTATCTTTAGGTCGCTATGGATAGCGGAATTTTTCAATACCAAGGCGCTCTACATATTGACCTTAACGTTTTTGATTGCAGTCGTTGGATTCTTTCTAAGGTGGATTTGGATGCTGAACCCCAAAGTTGCATTCCATATATCCAAGATGGTTTAATCACCAAGCAAAATAATAGTAATTTGTTCTCCAAGTTCAATTTGGATTTTGGACCAATTATCCATTGTAAATTGTTTATTTTCAACTTAGATTGAACTATTTTGATATCAATGTGATTTTTCCATGTCAATCTTCTATCCAGTGTGATACCAAGGTATGTTAGGAAGTCTTTCTGGCGTATCGTTTCACCATTTATTGTAACTGAAGGGCATGTGTCTCTTTTTAGCGTAAAAGTAACTTGGATGCATTTGGACTCATTGACTTTAATTCTCCAGGTCGAAAGCCACTCCTCTAGTGTTTTTAGATGGTGCTGTAGTCGACTTGTAGCCACGATGGGATTTGAGTGGACGCTTAGAATTGCTGTGTCATCCGCAAAAGTTGATGTTAGAGGATTTTCGTTTGTTGGCAGATCACTTGTAAAAATTAAGTATAGAATGGGACCTAAAACGCTTCCTTGTGGGACTCCTGCAGATATGTATATAGTAACTTCCTGTGGTATAGCTTTTTTGCCTTACTCGGAATTTTCTTTCAGTTAGAAAGCATTCTAGAATCGCGCAAATGTTATATGGAACTGTGCGGCTTAGTTTGTAGAATAGCCCTTCCAGCCATACTTTGTCGAAGGCATGTGCCACATCTAAGAATACTGCAGTGCAATATCGTTTGGTTTCAAAAGCGGATCGTATGTTTGATACGATTCTATGCACTTGCTCTATCCTACCATGTTTCTCTCTAAAGCCAAATTGGTGACTTGGTATGGTCCCATGCAATTCCAAGATGGGCTGCATTTTTCTCAGCAACAATTTTTCAAATATTTTGGAAAAAATTGAGTTTAGGCTTATTGGTCTATAAGAGCTCACTACTGTCGGGTTTTTGCCTGGTTTGGGAATCATTATTATTTCGGATAGTTTCCACGTTTCAGGAAAGTGGCATAGGTTTAGGAGACTGTTGAAAATATATAGTAATAACTTAGTTCCAACTGGAGGGAGCTGTTTTATCATTTCGCCCGTTATCCTGTCATACCCAGGTGCCTTCTAAGTGAGTTATATTTTAACGTTCCATGTAGAGTATCGAAACCTTTCAAAACAAATTTCGAATTAAATGAACCATTTCGCCGCTTATGCCATGACTTTAATAATCACTCCAGCACGTTTGACACTTCAGACTCGCTTTTTATTATGAAAAAAATAGTTCTAGCCTCACTTAATAAATGATATACAATCAGCTAATGAATTTTGTTCTATAGCTGAATAGTTTTAGATCTCGACACCTAGCAACCTTGCTGTACGACTCGGCACAAAAAAAAAAACGAAAAAAACCATATCCGTGCTAAAAAGTTTTGTCGGCATGTTTTTTTTACGCTTTGAGTTTTCGCGTCTTTTGTTTGTACGATAGTTCGTTTTTGCGCTAGAAGATAATATAACACATTTTAGCACTTTGGTGTACCTATGTACATTAGATGAGTTTTTTTTTTTGTATGGGATTCTTTAAACCTTCTCAGATCCTCCCTCCGGCACCGGAATATGAAAATAGGGTCTTTTGAAGTAAGTAAACTGAAAGAAAAATTTCACTTTTCCAAAAACTAGATGGAGCTACACCAAAAACCGCACAAATTCCCAGAATTTCAAGGTCTGTTTAGATTTATGTATGAAAAATGTTACGATTTTGCACAAGAAAAAAATTGATATCTACCCATACGTATAATTAACCACTTAATCGAATAACGTATTCAGTTTTTTGGTGCACTAGCCATTGAAGGTAATATCGCGGCCTAAAGTGATCATTTTATTTTTTTTTTTCTCATGAATCTTGAACTTCTTGCCCTATACTCTTCCCGAAAGCGGACATTATTTTTTAATTAAATCATACGGTAGGCTGCGTTATTTAATGCGCTTTCCAGAAATGTATAGTTATTAACAATATAATAAAATTTGGATGAGTTCATTAAGTTTAAGTGGACTAAAGTTGGGTATAAAAGGGCTGACATGATTTTAAATTTCTAAAAAATTTCAACAATTTTGTTCTTGAAGGCGGGTTTTTGGTTTATTAGTGACTGTTTTATGGGGTTGGATAACTCCACAAATGTAAAAAAAAAAATCGCAAGATCGAGACCGTGGATAGTGGAAAAAACGTGGACCCGGATGACCCCAAAATATTATTGGACAATATTGGTATCAAATTAAAGGTCTTAACTAGGGCTTCAATGTTTGAAAACCTGGATCATTTTAACCCTTTCGACCCCACATTTCTCCTGCCGTTTAAAAAATTTTTGTTCGATGTCAATCTTATTATATTCATACTATAATCTACAATTAAAGTTTGAAGTCGCCACTTCTTTTCGTTTAGTCGCTAGGGAACAAGGCCGTATTTGGGGGGGGGAGGGGGTTTGGGTGTTTGAACCCCCCACGAAATTCTGCTAGATAAATTTTACTTCTATCATATTCAAAGCTATATGTTGAAAATACTAGTTAACAAATAATTAATTTGAGAAAATACCAAGAATTTCAGGTATAGGCGTGAACCTGCTGAGGTCAAACCCATTTTTTTATGGTTTGAGATAACGTAATTTTGTTTTTTTTGGTTACAACTTCAATCAAAAATTCTTTTCGCAGAAGTTACAAATACCCGCAAACCGTATCTACTCCGTTCGAAAGATAATTAAAGTACGCTTCTAACGACATACCACTTATAAATGAAATTATGTTACCACTCCGGAATAAGGCTTTTATCATCGCACATTTTCTAAAATTTTAGCAAATTTCCTTATAACTGCATAAAGTCATTGCTTGGCTGATAATTCATTACTCGGGTTATATTAGTGTCTGAATTATAACATTTTGTGTGTTATTCGAAAGATCCCATATATGGGATGTGTGCGTTGTTATAGTCCGATTTCATCTACTTTCAAAGTCAACATTTTATTGATTTTTTGCAATTATTGAAAAAATGTGGTTTTTATTGGGATTTTAATAAAAAGTTGTAAAAATCAGGAAATTTTTATTCTTTTTAAAATTATTCTGTTTTATTGCAAACATTTTATGCGTAATATTAAAAAGATTTGATGAATACTTTATTTTTGGAGATTTTTTCCAAGTGAAACAAAAAGGATGTTTTATGGTCGAAAAACTCGGTTAGGTGACCCAACTGTATGAAAACGACTTCACAGAACAAAGTACATTAGAGGGAAATATAAAGCTTCCCAAGCATGATACAAACAAACAAGGTAGTTCCATTTCACTTTGACATTGTCATTTTTGATTATAATATGGATTATTGACGTCTTATTTTAACCCTAGATAGATAACGCTATTTTATACCCCTGCAAAGATAAACATACGTCATAATGACGTATCTTCATTTAATGGCTTTTAAGGAGGAACATTTAAACATAAAATTAAAGATAATATGAGATTAATAAAGAAATTCATTTTTTTTGACAAAAAGCTACAAAAATTAGACAGCCTTCACAAAAAGGTGCAAATTTCATTCTTAATTCTAAATTCATAGAGGTTTTTTTGTTTACTTAACAAAACAACCCTTTAAATAATATTTTAAAACAAAAAAAAAAAAATCAAGCAAGATTATATGCATGTGTTACAAACTTGGTTTTGGTGTTGTCCACACAGAGGTGTGTTACCTTGAAACATTATTTTTTTGACATGCGTCTTATTTTAGAAGGACAGCACCAACAGTATTTTATTTTCTGGGAAGAGCCTGATTTCTACTGCCTTCGAGATCATTGCTGGTGTTATTTTTTGTCGTCTTCTTGGGTATCACTAACTCCATCTGAATTTTGTAGGGCAACTTGTATGGTGTTGCGCAAAGTTCTTTGCAAAGAAGATATTTTAAGTCTTGTTTTCATCCGTAGATTTGTTAACAAATTAAAACTAAAAAAAAACAAAAACAACATATTAATCTAATAAATTGAAACACAAAAGTAATAAAAAATTCATGCAATGGAAAAACCAAAATGTCACACTAAAGATAAAGCTACGTCGTTTTGACGTACGTTGTGATCATAACTCAGATAAAAAAAAACTTATGGCAAAAAATCGAGCACCAGCAATGACCTACAACCACCGAATGAGAAAACTGAGCGTATGAAGTTGCTTCGGAAATAAATGAAAGTCTGAGAGAGTAAAAATAAAAATTAATAAGTCATTTCGACGTGCATTATCTAATTAGGGTTAAATCAAAAATTTAGGATAGCGTTGCCCAATCCAAATTTTTTGGCTGAGGGTATATTTGAACAAAATATTGGGCATTTTAAATGAAATGGTGTTTTTCACATATGCTAATCAACAAAACAAATAAAAGACAACAATCAGCCGATGTAATGAGTATATTTTAACATTTTAAAAAACTAAAAAAAAACCTTTCCAAAGAAAATAAAAAGTAAGTTATTCATAAAAAATAAAATAGATTTATGCAGTTATTAAAGTCGAAAAATATTATCAAAACGTCCATTATACAATATTTGAAAACTGTTCGATTTTTTAAGAATAAGGTAAGAGTTCTTGATTTTCTTTATATAGTCGCTATAGAAGAAAAAAGACGCAAAGTGTTTTGTTGAGGAAGAAAGACGCAAACGTTTTTTTTTTAAAAGAAAGACGCATTAAAAATATTTTTCGAAAGAAAGACTTTATTTTTGTTGATAACGAAGAAAGACGCTTTATTTTTTTTACTATAAAGAAAGAAGCATTTAAATATTTTTTAGGAAAGAAAGACGTATTCGATTTTTTATTTTTCTTCGTCAATATTAATGCTAATGCGTCCTTCTTCGCAGTTAATTATGCTAATGCGTCTTTCTTCGTCGAAATATTTTATAATGCGTTTCTGTTCGTCGAAATATTTTTAATGCGTCTATCTTCGTCGACATGTTTTGTAAAACATCTTTCTTCCCCGACATATTTTTAATGCGCCTTTTTTCGTCGACAAATTACTGACATGCGTCTTTCTTCTTCCGGATCGACGATATATATATATATACATATTTCGTTTCAATGTTTTATACAAGAATATTTCCACATTTAAAAAATATATTTATTAATAAAATTGTTTAGCAGTTATATAAGAATGTAAATTTAATTTAAATTTTTATGTTGCAGTTTTCTTAAGTTTTTATTTACGTTACTAATTTTATTTTCTTTTATTTTATTATTTAGGTACCTAATTCTGAAATAGATTCTTCGCAAAAAAATCTTTTTACTATCTTTTCATCTAAATTAAATATTTTATTTACTAATAAATTTTGCATATAACTAGAGCCCTAGATACCCGGGTATCGAGCAATTCGATCTGATCGTTTTTGTTTGAAGCCCGTTTGTGGTTCAAATGCCCGTACAAACATACGGGTAATACACAAACAAACAACTGTTCGAGCATTTGAACAACAATTGTTCGGGCTACTGAAAATGTTCAAAAAAAATCGAGAGCTCTACATATAACCATGCCATCGACCGCACTTGTTTTTTCGGTTACAAGCACATAAGTCGTGCCAATATTCATAATTCCTAAATCACTGAAATTTTTCAATGAAATTCACAGGAGGTGTGTGGGATTGTAGTATGTACTATATTCCACAAACTTGCCGCAACTTATTTTAAGAATAAATCTTATTTTTTATATAATTATTTGTGATCTGATATTATGAAGAATTTAATACGTAATTGTACGTATTTATATATATATGTATATATCAATATTCAAATTAAAAAAATTCGTTTTGTTGCAATTGATACTATGGTTACCATGGAAATAAAAAATAACATAAATGGAGGATTTTTAGCACTGAGTATGGCAGCACGAAATGTCATAATCCATATAATTGTCAGGTGGTTAATATGGCGACAAAAATTTGACGTTTACACTACCTTCTTTCTTGTATCATGTTCCCAAGCACTTTATGCCAGCATAACACCAACAGTCTCAAAAAAAAAGCTTCTGCTGTTCTGCGAAAGTTATCATAATTTTTTGAAAACTTGAATTTCGATTTCATTTGAAAATATTGTTTATATTTGCTTTTATTATATTTGTTTGTTTATTTATTTCAAACAGATCAGTCGACAGCAAAGCAAAGATAAACAGAATTTTTGTTTTAAGTGCGGCTTTTTATAGGGTCTATACACGATGCGTCTGATTCAAGACTCAGTTTATGTGTATTAGTGAAAATGTGAGTGTAGTAGTTTACACCGACATGACTCTGGCATGACTCAAGAAAATCAAAATTAGTTTGATATTTTGCTGTGACGCGGCGAGTCAACACGTACACAGATGACTCGCGAGTCAGACGCACTGTGTATAGACCCTTTTAAAATTGGTAGAACTTTTTATTTTTTATGGGGTCTATACACAGTGCGTCTGACTCGCGAGTCATCTGTGTACGTGTTGAATCGCCGTCATTAAAATTTGACAGACGAGTCACAGCAAAATATCAAACTAATTTTGATTTTGTGGAGTCATGCCAGAGTCATGCACATTTTCACCAATACACCTAAACTGACTCTTGAATCAGACGCATCGTGTATAGACCCTATTATACTTCTGCTGCGCTGTTTATTTTTTAATTTTCAAATGAAAATGAAATTCAATGGAAATGAAAAAAAAGTTGAAAATAATTTCAAACCCTGCTCATATCTATCAATTTTAAAAATCGGATGTCAAATAACAAAGTTGCAAAAAAAAAACAAGTTAGAGTCTTAACATAAGCTAAAAATCTTGGGGCGGAATTTTACAGCTGAAAACAGCTGGGTAATCTAACCGAGTTTTTCGTCCATAAAATATTATGGCTCCGTGAAGCTGGACCCCCCATTCAATGGATTTGAAAATTAATAGGCTAGGAATTATGTGCTATTTATGTGCTAATTTGTTCCAAAAAAAAAAAAATTTTAAGGGGTTTTTTTTATACGTCAAAATGGGGGGTGCAGCTTCACGTGAAGCTGGACCCCCCCCTCAACGGATCGAAATTTCAATATGCAAAAATTAATGCTAGATTTATGTGCTAATTTCGTCCAACCTCCAAATTTTTTTTTTTTTTATTTTTTAAAAAATTTTTTTTTAAATTTCAAATTTGGGGTAAATTTTTATAAAATTTAATAAGCCTAAATGAACGCTATGATAACGAACTGTCATCTACCAAAAAGATTTTTTTTGTTTTTTGAATTTTTAAGACTTTTTTTTCAATTTCAAAGTGGGGGGTGCAGCTTCACGTTTTTTGAAAAACTCCCCCCTTCAATGGATCTAAAATTCAATATGTAAAAATTAATGCCACATTTATGTGCTAATTTCGTCCAACCACCAAATTTTTTTTTTGTTAATTTTTTAAAAAAATTTTTTTTTAATTTCAAATTTGGGGTAAATTTTTATAAAATTTAATAAGCCTAAATGAACGCTATGATAAAGAACTGTCATCTACTAAAAAGATTTTTTTTGTTTTTTGAATTTTTAAGACTTTTTTTTTTCAATTTCAAAGTGGGGGGTGCAGCTTCACGTTTTTTGAAAAACTCCCCCCTTCAATGGATCTGAAATTCAATATGTAAAAATGAATGCCAGATTTATGTGCTAATTTCGTCCAACCACCAAATTTTTTTTTTTTTGATTTTTTAAAAAAATTTTTTTTAAAGTTCAAATTTGGGGTAAATTTTTATAAAATTTAATAAGCCTAAATGAACGCTATGATAACGAACTGTCATCCACCAAAAAGATTTTTTTTGTTTTTTGAATTTTTAAGACTTTTTTTTCAATTTCAAAGTGGGGGGTGCAGCTTCACGTTTTTTGAAAAACTCCCCCCTTCAATGGACCTGAAATTCAATATGTAAAAATGAATGCCAGATTTATGTGCTAATTTCGTCCAACCACCAATTTTTTTTTTTTTAATTTCAGATCCATTGAAGGGGGGAGTTTTTCAAAAAACGTGAAGCTGCACCCCCCACTTTGAAATTGAAAAAAAGTCTTAAAAATTCAAAAAAAACAAAAAAAACCTTTTTGGTGGATGACAGTTCGTTATCATAGCGTTCATTTAGGCTTATTAAATTTTATAAAAATTTACCCCAAATTAGAAATTTAAAAAAAATTTTTTTTAAAAAATTAAAAAAAAAAAATTGGTGGTTGGACGAAATTAGCACATAAATCTGGCATTCATTTTTACATATTGAATTTCAGATCCATTGAAGGGGGGAGTTTTTCAAAAAACGTGAAGCTGCACCCCCCACTTTGAAATTGAAAAAAAGTCTTAAAAATTCAAAAAACAAAAAAAATCTTTTTGGTAGATGACAGTTCGTTATCATAGCGTTCATTTAGGCTTATTAAATTTTATAAAAATTTACCCCAAATTAGAAATTAAAAAAAATTTTTTTTTTTAAATCTGGCATTCATTTTTGCATATTGAATTTTCGATCCGTTGAGGGGGGGGTCCAGCTTCACGTGAAGCTGCACCCCCCATTTTGACATATAAAAAAACCCCCTTACAATTGGAGCACAAAATTTTTTTTTTGGAACAAATTAGCACATAAATAGCACATAATTCCTGGCCTATTAATTTTCAAATCCATTGAATGGGGGGTCCAGCTTCAATGGGCTAAATATTATTATTTTTTCACTTGGATAAAATCACCAAAAATAAAGTATTGATCGTGTTTGCAATCGAACAGTCTAATTTTTAAATGAATAAAGGTTTACTTATTTTTAAAACTTCTTATAAAAATCCTAATTTGAAAATCAAAAGTTTTGTAAAAAAATTATTCTTCTAAATAGCACTTTGGAAACCAGATTTTTTTTTTATTATTGCTATTTAGTACACGAAATAAGTTAAATATTTTTCTAAAAAAAAACAAAAAAAAAGACAATCCACAACGATGAAACCCCCCACGAAAAAATTTCTGGCTACGGCCCTAGGCATGGGTAACACTGCGCTGCGCCGCGCAATTGGGGCTAACACCAACCCTGGCGTTATTGCGCTAACTCCGATTTGGAAAATGCGCCAACTCAATATAGCGCTAACTAGGGACACGATATCGAATCAAAAGCATCGATCTGGTACTCATTTAAAATATCGGTTAAAAAGAATCGCGAACCCGATAATATCGAGACTAAACTACTCGATACTCAAAGTATCGGTATCGAAAGCGGTAATTTTCTACACCTTTTTCAGTTTATATTCAGAAAGTTGCAATTGATATTCAGAAAATTAAAATTCATATTCATAATTTCCATTTCATATTCAGAAAATTACAATTCATATTCAGAATTTCCATTTCATATTCAGAAAGTTGCAGTTCATATTCAGAAAATTAGAATTGATATTCAGAAAATTACAATTGATATTCGGAAAATTACAATTAATATTCAGAAAGTTACAGTTCATATTCAGAATTTCCATTTCATATTCAGAAAGTTGCAATTGATATTCAGAAATTTACATTTCATATTCAGAAAGTTACAATTCATATTCAGAAGCTTCATTTCATATTCAGAAAGTTACAATTGATATTCAGAAAATTACAATTGATATTCAGAAAATTACAATTGATATTCAGAAAATTGAAATTGATATTCAGAAAATTAAAATTGATATTCAGAAAATTACAATTGATATTCAGAAAATTACAATTGATATTCAGAAAATTAAAATTGATATTCAGAAAATTGTTCAGGTATTTTTTTATACCTTGCATTCAAGGAAAATCTAACATGTTGGATGCATTGTATAGCTTCACATGGATGCAGGCTTTATGTATGTCGGACTTTTGGAAAAACTGATTGGACCTGGAGGGAGAGGAAGAGGATGAAGAAGACAGCCCCGGGGAGAAAGAGAGTCAGAAATGAAAAACCTTTCCACAAATAAACACGGCAACGAACACTATAATTCTTTATTTTCATACAACGCAAAATATTCACATAGTAACAATATATGTAGAAAGTGTAAAAAAAATTATGTTAAGTATTTAGCGGAGGGTAAGGCTACAATTAACTTTCAGCCAGGTTAGCACCTGCTCAACCTGGTCTGCTGTGAGCTTTCGCGGCTTTTTACCGCCGGCACTTTGTTTTTCCAGTCTTCCACTTACAGCCCAAGTGTAGGCCGTTTTGTAGCGATTTGGCTAGGGTTGGCCAATCCTCCCCTTTGTTAGCGGCATTGACAATGCGCTCCCTGTCCATCAAGGAGTAAGACTTGTAAGTGCTCCTTTCAATATCTTCGGTGTCTGGAAAAAAACAATGAATTGTTAAAAACGGTTCTGAAAAACCTTGCTCAAGTTGAAATACTTACCATTAATTGAAGCTCTGCATATTGCGCCGAGCTTGGGAATTGTCATGAGCAGCACATACATATGTATACAATATATAATTTACACTCGTACAGTGAAATTTTCTGAATATCACTTTTAATTTTCTGAATATCAATTTTAATTTTCTGAATATCAATTGTAATTTTCTGAATATCAATTATAATTTTCTGAATATCAATTGTAATTTTCTGAATATGAATTTGAATTGTCTGAATATCAATTTTAACTTTCTGAATATGAAATAAAAATTCTGAATATGAATTGCAACTATCTGAATATGAATTGTAACTTTCTGAATATCAATTGTAACTTTCTGAATATCATTTGTAATTATCTGAATATTAACTGCAACTTTCTGAATATCAATTGTATTTTTCTGAATATCAATTGTAAATTTCTGAATATAAACTGTAACTTTCTGAATAAGAATTATAATTTTCTGAATATGAAATGGAAATTCTGAATATGAATTTCAACTTTCTGAATATGAAATGGAAATTCTGAATATGAATTGTAACTTTCTGAATATCAATTGTAATTTTCTGAATATAAATTGTAACTTTCTGAATATAAACTGAAAAAGGTGTAGAAGGTGCAACCTTAAAATTTCCTCTAAAATAGTTAAAAGAGGTACCAATCGACGCGTTCTGACCTCTAGATTATGAATTCGAAAGCGGAGATAAAAGATTTTTCCACATTTAAAAGATATTTATTGAAACGGTTTAAAGTTGCACCGTCTTCTAGAAAGTTACCAAAAAACGCAACAAAACTGCATACTGAGGCATACGCATATCGCTGTATTAGTGCTAGTTTCATGGCATAATATGCCATGGCTGGTTCCAAAGTTTTGATTTTGACGTAAATCATTTTCCAACTCATAAGAATAGTTCAAGCTGATTAAAAAAATTATACAAGTTTATTAAGTTCTTGAAAACATTTTTTACAAACCAACAGCTTTTACAAAACAACAGGTGTTTTTAAGACAGTTGTAAAAAGATATTAGCAAAATATTTAGTATTTTAAACAAGTAAGGAAGCCTAAGTTCGAGTGGAATCGAACATTAAATACTCAGCTGTATGCTTTCATTGTTTGTTTGCGTTTGAGGGAAATACGGTGTGATTTATATAAAGCGAGTGCCGTATAAAGTGGGCGTAGCCACTCCCATTTCCAACTTTTTTATCAGTCATCCAACTAAGCATATGAATATTATCTATTCTTTGTGCAAAATTTCATTCCTTTTTGACTTCTAGTTACAAAGATGTCACGTTACAAATTCCCAAAGGGTATTCCAGAAATATCTTTGTTAAAAAGTAGGCGTGGTCATAAACCGATTTCAATAAATTTTTGCGTGTCTATTAACACAAATTATAAAAGTGTATAAACCAAGTTTCGTTATAATATCTCAATTATTTGTCGAGTTATAGGCTAAGAAATCTCGTATATTCCTTTGTTTTAAAGGAGGCGGTGCCACGCCCATTTTCCAAAATTTTTATATTTTTTGTTTCCGGTCTATTGTCGAACTCATGCCACAAAATTTCTATGAATTATCTCTATATTTGACAAAGATATCGCTTAAAATGTTTTTATTAGGCCACTTTATAGTTCCCATGTATAAAAGTGGGCGTGGTCGTCAACCGATTTTGGAAATTTTTCGTCCAAACATTTGCCTAAGTAAGTATATCACGCGTACCGAATTTCATCGATATATCTTCAATGTTTTCTGAGTTATGACATATAAAACTTTCAATGTTTGACCCTTAATAAGTGGGCGTGGCACCGGCCATTTTCCAAAATTTTTGTGGTTTTTGTTTTATGTCCATAGTTGGACCCACGCGACAGAATTTCAATGATAGATCTTTATATTTGACAGAGATATGGCTTAAAATGTTTTTATTAGGTCACTTTATAATATACATATATAAAAGTGGGCGTGGCCGTCAACCGATTTTAACTATTTTCCGCCCAAACGTTTGCCTAAGTAAGTAAATCACGCGTAGCAAATTTCATCGATATATCTTCACTGGTTTCTGAGTTATGACATATAAAACTTTCAATGTTTGACCCTTAATAAGTGGGCGTGGCACCGCCCATTTTCCAAAATTTCATCAAATTTCTTTCTAGGGGCCTGAGCTCAACACGTGGCTAAAATTTCATCGCTCCAGCTATATTAGTAACTGAGCTACCGAATTTCCGATTTTTTCTATATAGGAAAAGTGGGCGTGGTCATGGTCCGATTTCGCCCATTTTCAATACCAACCGTCCCAGTCTCGATACCAACTTGTATTCCAAATTTCATCAAAATATCTCAATTTTTGCGCGAGTTAGAGTGTTTACAGACGGACGGACAGACGGACGGACGGACGGACGGACATGGCTCAATCGATTTCTCTTTCCACCCTGATCATTTTGATATATATAAGCTATATATCTATCTCGATTATTTCATTCTGTTACAATCCACCGTTATGTGATTAAAACTATAATACTCTGTGTACTAATACAGCTGAGTATAAAAATAAATATCCTAAATAACATTAACAATTCATTGAGATTATACATATGTATCCATCATTGAATTTTTTTGGAAATTTCAATTTAAATTATCGAAACAAAAAAAAGATGAAACTCAAGTGGCAGAATAGCTGTGGATTCCATGTTATAAAGAGAAGCCATTGCTCTGTATGATTTTTCTACCGGACTTCTTTCCCTTTACGGCCAAAGCAGAAGCTTACAAGAGGCATATTTAAAATTTGTATTTACATATATTTTATATTTTAAAAATAATTTATTTTATAGTTGTCAAATTGAAACAATTGTCAGAAAAAGTGCCGAATGTCAAAAAACCTATCGTAATACAAGCTGGCTCATTGGTTTTTAACCGCCTAGATGGTATTTCGTTGGTTTTTTTCCAACATAGCTTACTCCCTTGCACCAACACAAAACTGTATTTGACCAACTCTTCCACACAAAAAACCTTGTAGAATACCAGGAAAAAATGTAGTGTCATATGGGCATTAATGGAAAACATACCCTTTTTTTGTTTATAACGTGTTTTTAGTAAAGTGAGAAAGAAAAAAACATATTAACGACTTTTTCGCTGAAATGACGATTTTTTATTTGCAAACGTCAAATTATCGTATGAAAATTAAAAATATATAATCCTATATCTCCAGTTATTATTATTTCTATCACATGGTAATTGCAAATTGTAAGCAAGTTTCGGTGGTAAGTGTGCGCCTCATTTAATGTTAAAATCAATAAACAGATTTGGGTAACTTCATACAAAAAACCTTACGAAGTAGCCCAAACCTGCAATTATTTCAGCACGTGGATCAGACCTATTTTTCGATATGTACCAGTGATTTAAAATTACTCATGCTTGTGCATTTTTCGGCCCTTTAGGAAGCAGCTTGTCACTTCTGCACACTCGACCGATTTTCAGCACTATTTTGCGTTGCACAATTTTTTGGACAAATATGACACACTTTTAATTTTCCATCACTGAATGTACTCATTTGTTCGATACCATGGTTGAAGTACTCGATACCAAAAAATATCGTTGCAAAAGAATCGAGTAAAAAGTATCGGTATCAAATGAAAAAAATATCGATTTGGTATCGTATCGTATCGAAATTCGTGTCCCTAGCGCCAACTCAATATTGCAATATGAAACCAACTCAATTTCGTGCGCTAACACCAGCACCGGCTCCAATATAGCGCTAGTGTAAAATGGCGCAACCACAACGCCAATAACAGCACCATAGTATATGTATATGTATAGTATGACAACGTCACAATTATGTGTGCTTGATAGTGATCTAAGTGACTCTAATTTCCAGCATATTTTCACATATATACGGAATATGTTTCCAAATAATTATGAAAATTAAAATTAATTGTGCCCTCGTATATGTAAGCAGAATTGCGCCAAAATAAATAAAACGGGGATGGTAAACAGTAACAAGCGAAAAAATGTTATTTATCGATTATTCCATGACAATTGCGCTAAAGGCATGGAGCAAAAATAAAGGAGAATGCATAAGATTAGCTGACTTTTTCTTCAATCTTCATAAACAGACGAACACAAGCATTTTTTTTGTTGACATATGCCACACACACACGCACCCTAGCATTTCTATAGGGGCCGAATCTGTCAAATTCTTCTACATTCCTCTTTGCATGACACTTATGGCCCCACTATGTATGAAGGTATGTCGTCATGCGAAAACCTTTATTGTTGAATCATGGCTAAAGGTGTTATTGCGCCAGTACCGTGAGTTGGCGCCACGATTGGCGCTGAAGTTATTGTATCAGCGCCAAAAAAATTGCGCCATTACCCATGGCTATACGGCCCTGCTAGAGAATGTTGATTTTGATTAAAATTGGGCAATTTTGGCAGTAAAATATTAATTTCTTTTTATTTTTTTCAACAAATGGTTAACCAAAATGTGCAGCTGGGGGTTTTTGGGGTCGGAGAATCCATTTTTGACATTTATGGTGATAAATATATAAGATAAATACATATATTGACTTTGTTTTCACTATGTTCTGATAATCGCATCATAACCAAGCTTATATCAGTTCTTTGTAAATAAAATTAACTTTAATCTAGTGATAGATATTATATAGATATAAGCGAAAGAAAATCAAACGATAGTTTCAATTATGAGATACGTAATTTGTTAAAGAATTGGCTAACCAAAATATGTATCTGTGGGTTTTTGGGGTAGGGGAATCCATTTTTGGCATCCATTTCTTCAAGGCACTTCCGTATTTGGATGGTTGCGAAAATGCACGATATTTCATTTTCTCATAATGCAATTTAAATTTCTAAATTCCCTAAAATATTCAGCGCTTAAAATTAATTTTGTTGTAAAACAAAAGTTCTTTTTACATTTGTTCTCTAAAGTGAGGCCACCTTTATTTTATATTCGCTAGATCTATGTAAATTTTTTCGAAATTTTTTATTGCGTTTTTTTGCCCACATTTATGCATTTGCAGTTTTTTCATATCTCGTTTGGCTTAGAAGTTATCAAATACAGCTATGTGGGTGTACCGCTTTGCATATTTCTGAATATTACTGCAATTCTCAGATTGTTAGTGAAGCATTTGGTATAAGGAGTTCACTATTTGCATCTTCATTTATATTAATTGAAATGTTGTCATTTCAGTGAACAAGTCCTAGGAAAATAGGTACTAGTTGACTAATTATGGTTTTCTAATCCCTTATGATTAGTTTTCATTTTCCTTATTTTTTACGTTTTTAATATTTTTAGAAAATTTTTACTTGATTATATATTTAATATTTTCTTATTTACTTAAGCTCGTATAAGAAAAGTTTTACTTGCAACAAAAAAAATTATTTCTTAATTATTTATTCCTAAAAACAAGAAAAAAACACTTACCGTAAGTAAATTATTTCTTATTTATTTAAAGTCCATTTTTGCTTGAAGTGAGAAAACTTTTTCTTATTTATTTAAAATCCGATTTCACTTGAAGCAAGAAAATGTTTACTTATTTATTTAAAATCCAATTTTCTTGGATTTTCTTGATATTAAGAAATTATTTTCTAAGTTCAAAATCAAGTCTAATTTTTCTTGTCTCGGCATTGATTCTAGTAAAAAATTCTTTCCGTGTAAGTTGCAATGATTTTGCAAAAATTTTCAAAATAGAGTTTATAAATTTTGCATTGAATCTTGACTCATAATTTTTGACAAAATTAGTTACAATAATTTTACGGAAGAAGAAATTGGTGAAAGTTGCAAAAAATAAGGTTGGCCAATACATAAGTTCGGCACTTTGAATTGCACTTGGAGCTTTCCGAAATTACAAAGTTGTGTAGCATATGTTCGTTTGGCATTTTTAAAAAAATTGTACTGATAACAAAAAATGTTCATTTTGTGAAAACAGTGAGCAGTTTCAATTAACAAGTACTGTAAACAGTACTATTCAGGACCTGGTTAACTAGATTTTGATGAATCATAATGAGTTTCAGAAAAGTTAGAGAACATTTAAATTTATGATGTATGGGTAGGGTTGCCAGATACCCTTCCCGAAAAAATCAGTACATTGCCTTCCAAAAAAAAGCAATATATGCGGAGAAAATCGTCTTTATTACTGGCATTTATTTCTTGTTTCCGTGTCGTTAACTGTCGATCATGTTTCTATGACATTTAACGTTCGCGTTGCTTCCTCCTTCTTAGTCATTTCATGGTTATGCCGTGGTTATGCTTACGAGCAAACCCACAGATGAAATTCGGACACATTTTCGTCATCGATAAGAGGTGGTTACGCTTAAATCGATGATTAGAGCGCCCTTACACAACATAACACAATATTACCCCGAAGCCTCGGGTGCTTGTTTCACCCAGCAAATTTGATCGATGTCCGAAATTTCCCTCACTCGTCGGAGTGCACAACAACAATTACACGTTGGTCGTCGAGTAATATCGCAGGGTGATAAAAATGATTTTTTTATTGTCGGCTAAAAATCAGTACAAATCAGTACACAATCCAAAAAATCAGTATTTCTTAAGGTTTTTACAACCATCAGTACGGGGTACGAAAAATCAGTATTGTACTGATCAAATCAGTACGTCTGGCAACCCTATGTATGGGTCTGGATATCTGTTTCAGCAAATATGTTTATCTTAGCGAAAAATGTATGTGAATGCAAACCAAAATTAAAAACCCCCCCAAGGCTAATTCCTGCGCACGGCCCTGATGCAATGTATTTAAACAAATGTAGAACAACCGGTAAAACGAATTGAACACCCTTTCTTTTAATAACAATGATGAATAATAACACTGGTCGACGGCCAAAATTTACCAGAGACGCCGTTATGAAATTCGTATGTAAAATCATCTCCTGATTTCGAAAATCGAGTTCATTTTTGATTCTATGGTACCGTTTTTGAGATATTTGCAATTAACCGTTATTCGAAAAATCCAAAAAGATGGTTCCCTTTAATTACATATATCACGAACGGGTCAAGCAATTGTAAAACAGTTTACAGAATCGGAAAGATGATAAAATTTTCTATAAATGCATCATACATTGTTTTTTGCTCAACCAAATAGTTTTCGAGATATTAGCTTATCATTTCAGTTTTTTGTTTTTTTTTTATGAAAAAATATGAAAAAAATTACTTTTGCGAGGGCAGCATTCCAAAACCTCAAATTTTTTTTCCAGATATTTTTTATTTACGTAAAGCTCTGTTTAATTAGAAAAAAGATAAGCTATCATCGAAGAAAATCGATGAAAACTACGTAAGTTATAAGCGATGAAATAAAAATACCCAGGTTGCGCAATTTCAACGTATACCCCAAAACGTATGTATTAAGGTGGAGTGAAAATTTTTTTTTGGAAATTCAATTTGTTCCAAAGCCAGAACGGCACCTTTCTAGCCCAGAAATAAGCCTGTAAAAATTTATTGACCTACTTGCATGTTTAGAGGTGCCCCCAGCCTCACAAAGTTGAAAACATAGCACGATCTGGTACAAAGGTGAAATATCTAAAATTTTAAAATCAAAAAACGAAGTATGAGGATTGATAAACATGGCTAAGCTGAGTACTAAAGTGAATTTTTTTTTTTTTTGAAACAACAACAACAAAAGTTATCAAAGGTCAAAGTTTATATTATGAATTTTTTAAATTGCAATTACTTAAAAACTACTGAACCGATTTCGAATATTTTTATACCATTCGATAGTTATTTTGATTCCCTTTAATTTGATATACAATTTTCCATTGGGTTCCATAAAAACCCCCTGCGGGGGTCAACCCCCCTTTTACCCCCCTTAATTTTCATATATAAAATGTACATGAAATTAAAGGGAATCAAGATTCCTATCGAAGGGTATAAAAATACTCGAAATCGGTTCAGTAGTTTTTAAGTAATTGCAATTTTAAAAAATCCATAATATAAACTTTGACTTTAATAACTTTTGTTGTTGTTGTTTCCAAAAAAAAAATTCAATTTAATACTCAGCTTAGCCATGTTTATCAATCCTCACACTTCGTTTTTTGATTTTATAATTTTCAAAATTTCATATTTCTACCAGATTGTGCTTATTGCTTTCAACTTTGCGGGGCTGGGGGCAGTTCAAAACGTCATCCTATCGCCATAAAATTGTGTGGGATTCATTAACTCGTATAAAGGCAACTTTTCATTGCTGGTACGTTCAAAAAAAAAAAAAAAAAAAAAAAAAAAAAAAAAAAATCTCCATATGTTTTCACTCCACCTTAGAATGTATGGTATAAAGAAGAGTGAAATATCTAGCTATGCTCTGTTTCTATTGAGTTAAAAGTTCAATTTATACTCGGAACAAGAATAAAATTGAAAAAATCAAATCTTACCTAGCCAGAAAGGTTCCTTTTTATACGAAGCCGGGAAAACAAAATACTACCTGCGTCTTATAATTTTGAAAATCTACCTGTATACTTACCCATAAGTGACGGAAATACATGTTTATAACTACATGCCTACAGCAGGTTTCGAACCCAACCACTCTTCCTTTCGATTCAACCACTCTACCTACTATAAAACGATTCGAGTATTAAAAGTATTATTTGATCTATTTAAAGAAAAAGTATTATCATTGTTATGGTGTTATTCGTTTATCCGGATAATATCCCATTTGCACTTTATACCTTTAATATACTATGTATGTATGTATACATACATTGAAGTTGCGCAACCTGGGTATTTTTATTTGATCGTTTATAACTTACGTAGTTTTGCATCGATTTTCTTCGATGATAGCTTATCTTTTTCCCAATTAAACAGAGCTTTACGTAAAGTAAAAATATCTGGAAAAAAAGTTGAGGTTTTGGAATGCTGCCCTCTCAAAAGTAATTTTTTTCATATTTTTTCATAAAAAAAACAAAAATCTGAAATGATAAGCTAATATCTCGGAAACTATCTGGTTGAGTAAAAAACAATGTATGATGCATATATAATTTTATCGTCTTTCCGATTCTGTAAACTGTTTTGCGACTGCTTGACCCGTTCGTGAGATATACGTAATTAAAGGAAGCCATCTTTTTGGTTTTTTCGAATAACGGTAAATTGTAAATATCTCAAAAACGGTACCATAGAATCAAAAATTAACTCGATTTTCGAAATCAGGAAATGGTTTTACATACGAATTTCATAACGGCGTTTCTGGTAAAGAGAAAAAGTTGAAATTCGTGGTCCAGTGTAATTTTAACAAAATGTTGTCTACAATATCCTATGAAAAAATCCTTTACATTACGCTCATATAATGCATAATCAAAACTTACAATTTTTTTTAATTTATTGAGATTTTTTTACAAAAGTAAAACATTATACATATAATCTTTATTTAAATATGCATGAACATTTACAATTTTTTAAAGATTGTTATTAAAATTGCCTTGGCTAACAACTTGGAAAAATCTACATTTGTACCCGTTGGGGATGAAAGCGATTAATCTACATTTGTACCCGTTCGGGATGAAAGCGATTGATCTACATTTGTACCCGTTCGGTATGAAAGCGATTGATCTCCATTTGTACCCGTTCGGTATGAAAGCGATTGATCAACATTTGTACCCGTTCGGTATCAAAGCGATTAATCTACATTGGTACCCGTTCGGGTATACAAGTTGAACAATTAGTCTCTTCATAGGACATGCTCGAACAAATGCGATCAATTCGCTCCATACAAAGGGATGTAAAATTGTATTAGTCGCATGCTCCCTTGCGATTGATCCCGGACACGTCCCGGATTAATCGCATTTTTTGCAGGGCATATATATAATATTTCTATATTGCTAACAACCTATCTACTCAATGTGTTTCAGTTCTGGTCACGGTGAACTCGTTTCTGACTACATATCGATGCCTTACTTTCTCAACCTCGTATCTTAAATAAGGAAACTTTTCAGGAAACAAAAAAACTGTTTATTTTTTTTACCGTCGTTTTTTATGTAAAAATTTTAATGCAATTATTAAGACATGAATTATAACTATGTGCACAATTAAAAATTATATACTTATCTATGTTAGTTTACGCATAAAATGAATTTTTTAAGATACGAGTTTTCTGCATTAACGATAATTTCATTTTTGAAACTTGATTTATAAGTTACTCGTTTGCTGCACTTATATGCATACAACGAAGATACTTCAAAACTATTAAATAAAAACAATATTTTGCTTAAATTCAAAGTTTTATTTGTTAGAGGATATTATAAAAAAAAAAACAAGTAAGGAAGCCTAAGTTCGAGTGGAATCGAACATTAGATACTCAGCTGTATGCTTCATTGTTTGTTTGCGTTTGAGGGAAATACGGTGTGATTTATATAAAGCGAGTGCTGCATAAAATAGGCGTAACCACGCCCATTTTCAAAAATTTTATCAGTCATCCAACTAAGCATATGAATATTATTCTTTGTGCAAAATTTCATTCCTTTATGACTTCTAGTTACAAAGATATCACGTTACAAATTCCTAAAGGGTTTTCCAGAAATATCATTGTTAAAAAGTAGGCGTGGTCATAAACCGATTTCGCTAAATTTTTGAGCATGTATTACCGCAAGTTATTAAAGTGTACAAACTGATTTTCGTCATAACATCTCAATTATTTGTAGGGTTATAGGCTCAGAAATCTCCTATATTCCTGCTTCTTAAAGTAGGCGGGGCCACGCCCATTTTCCAAACTTTTTCTATTTCTTGCTTCCGGTCTATTGCGGAACGCATGCCACAAAATTTCAATGAATTATCTTTATATTTGAGAAAGATATAGCTTAAAATGTTTTTATTAGGTCACTTTATAATATACATATATATAAGTGGGCGTGGTCGTCAACCGATTTTGGCAATTTTTCATCCAAACATTTGCCTAAGTATATCATGCGTAATAAATTTCATCGCTATATCTTCAACGGTTTCTGAGTTATGACTCATATAACTTTCAATGTTCTCCCCTTAATAAGTGGGCGTGGCACCGCCCATTTTCCAAAATTTTTGTGTTTTTTTGTTTTTTGTCCGTAGTTGGACTCCTGCCGCAAAATTTCAGTGATAGATCTTTATATTTGACCGAGATGTCGTTTAAAATGTTTTTATTAGGTCACTTTACAATACACATATATAAAAGTGGGCGTGGCCGTCAACCGATTTTGACAATTTTTCCTCCAAAAGTTTACCTAAGTAAGTAAATCACGCATACCAAATTTCATCGATGTATCTGCTACGGTTTCCGAGTTGGGGCTTGTAAAAGTTTTACAGTAAAACTTTAAATAGTTGACACTTAATAAGCGGGCGTGGCACCGCCCATTTTCCAAAATTTCATCAAATTTTTTCATAAGGGCCTGAGCTCAATACGTGGGTAAAATTTTATCACTCTAGCTATATTAGTGGCTGAGATACCAAATTTCCGACTTTTTCTGTATAGGAAAAGTGGGCGTGGTCATGGTCCAATTTCGCCCATTTTCAATACCAACCGTCCCAGTCTCGATACCAACTTGCATTCCAAATTTCATCAAAATATCTCAATTTTTGCGCGAGTTAGAGTGTTTACAGACGAACGGACGGGGGATGACAAAACGATTAATACGCCTTTAAATATAGGTTATGTTCAGAAACGCAGCATGAAGCGCAACAGCGGCAGTAATTATTATTTTGATGATTGTGATGAGCGACGCTTCATGCAAAATTTACGTTTATGAACGCTCTGCTTGTACTACAAAATCAGGTTGCGCCTCAAACTGAGTTTCTGAACAAAGCCATACATGTACATATATTAAGATAAGAGTTTGACGCAGTTATGAAAAAAGCATTGGGTGAGTTTCTAAGACTGAGCTGTTGTGCAACTGTTGAGTGTTTGTCTTAGAAACGCACTGTTGAGTAATTCCGCTCAGCTCAACAGTTGGCAACTTTTCGCCATTTTTTGCATCACAAATTTTCTTCGCTACTTGAGCTCAACATGTTGTGTAAAGCCAAACAGCTGATAAATTCATCAAACCGTTTCTAAGACGTAGCTGTTTAACTCAACTGCTACACAACTGTTGGCAACTGTTCAGCTCAACAGTTGCGGAGCAGCTTTTTCTTAGAAACTCACCCATTGATTGAGATACCAAGATATTTATTCCTATTTTTTTTGCTATAGACACAATCTATTGAGATAGGAATTTGTTGCAGTTATAGAACAGAAAAATAGGAATCGTTTGATGTGAAAATCTCAAAATCGCATTTTTTTTAAGATACGAGGTTGAGAAAGTAAGGCATCGATATGTAATTTGTGCGCATGCGTCAACACAAGCAAAAGTCGTATATGTGAATATATGTCACACACACATTTGTAAAATTGTAGTAGCATTACAAAAAAAAACAGAAGGGGGATTAAAAGGGGTCGTTATTCCTTTCATATAAAACTTTCATGATCGTTATAAAAACACAAAGCAGTAGATTAAACAATGAAATGCCAATCTTTCGAAAACAAAATTGTACACATGTATTTATTATTTCAACGTAGTTCACAACCAAATAACTTATGTATGCATACTTACATGCTAAAAATAAGGCAGATAATTTATATTTTCGTAAATTAAATAAAGTTACAATATATATATCGTCGTTTAAATTTCATAACCGCCTAAGTGAAATTGCTAACCGCCTAAGCGGTACTTGTATCAAAAATATAATTTGCCAATAATTCACTATGTTCCTACTTCTATACGAAGTTGATACTTTTTAAACTCATGCCCAATTGTTGAAATCTAGTTTTCAAACAAAATTATCTGAAAATCTTTGTTAAATAAAATACCTATGTATTTCATATTATCAAATTTTACTGCAGTCCCCCTTGTCTTTGAAAAGAAATGTTTAACGACGCCCATGGAATCTTGCTTCCCTTTCTTACAGTATATCGTTACTGTGAAGTTTGACCAACAAAACAATTGAATAGTAGCAATATAGAAGTATTATATATATGCTTAAAAGCATACAACAAAAAACGCTACGGCAAATTGTACATTGCGAATTCTTTAGCATGTCCATACATTAGGCTTGCCATAATTTTTTCACCCTAATGCCTGACTAAAGCGAAATGAAAACAGCCTAAAGTTAGAAAACCATAAAATTCATTCAAGTATATTTAGCAGTCTAAAAATTACAAACAATTCACAATTCACTGATATTATTTTGTCAAATATGGACTATGAATTTGTCTTTTTATGCTCATTAATTCTATTAGATTCTTCTGTTGATGACTTATCTAAATTATGTTGAAGGAAATAGCACCAAAAGCACAAGTATAAATGAAAAATAATTGTGACAATTCGAACAAACGGGGTTATATATTGCACCAGAAATTTATCTGGTTTTATAATAATAATAATACAATGGCGCTATTATAACTATGACGAGTTTTATGGCCGAGCTTCTCTCCCAATTCAAGGTGTGCTCCTTTTGTTTTTCCTACTAATTGGGTGGACCTACAGTTTTATGCCCGCTCCGAACGGCGAATGCATTTTTTGTGAGAAGCTTTTTCATGGTAGAAATACACTCGGAGGGTATGCCGCTCACTGCCGAGAGTTGACCGCTGCTCTTAAAAACCCAATAATTGGATTTTTACTAATTAGAAAAAATTTTTTTTGGTGTTTGCTCGGACTGGGGTTTGAACCCGAGACCTCTGGTATAGCAGGCAAGCACTCTACCCACTGCCCCGCAGCGGTCTGGTTTCATTGTCCTAAAATCGTAGTTATTGCATTCGCATGTAAAATTTTTAATCTGGCACAGGATCGGCGTTAAATGAAACAGGGCTAAAATAAATTACAGCGTGTGTGAACGCACGTAAATTCGGAAAGTAATTTCGGCTAATCAACGTAGTTTAAAATGTAGTCTGAATGTGCTTTTATGACACTGAATAAGAGAAAGAAAGAAGTTATCGATAATCGCACAAGACTTAAACTTACGCTGTGTTTACACTCGACAAGATTACATATCTAATGTTCATACGGCTTTGAATAAACGAAATGAAATTTATACAAAATATCAATGTACGCAAAAAAACTTTTCAAAATGCCTGACAAAATTCGTTAGGCGCCTGATTGCCTGACAAAGTATGTAATGCCTGACAATCTGGCCAAATGCCTTACGTATGGCAAGCCTATCCATACATGCACAGTGACACAGTTCTCTTGTGTTGAGTGCATGTAAAAACAACTCTTCTTCTTCTTGATTGGCGCTTAACCGTCTAGACGATTCTGGCCGAGTCCAACAGAGCGCGCCAATTGCTTTTGTTTCGTGCAGCATGACGCCACTTGGGAACACCTAGGGAGGCAGCATCGCTGTCCACCTGATTTTCCCAACGCAGTGGAGGTCTCCCTTTTCTTTTGCGTTCAGCGGGTTTCGATAGAAATGCTTTCTTGGCCGGAGCGCCTTCGTCCATTCTCACGACATGACCTGCCCAACGGAGCCGCTGGATCTTTATTCGCTGAACAATGTCGATGTCTGTGTAAAGCTCGTACAGCTCATCGTTAAATATCCGTCGATACTCGCCCACGCCAACGCGCAAAGGTTCATAAATCTTACGAAGAATTTTTTTCTCTCGAATACTCCAAGTGCCATCTCATCTGATTTTGAAATTGTCCATGCTTCTGCGCCGTACATGAGGACTGGAACGATGAGCGTCCTGTAGAGTGTGATTTTTGTTTGTCGAGAGAGGACTTTACTTTTCAGTTGCCTACTTAGTCCGAAGTAGCATTTATTGGCAAGCGTGATTCTTCGTTGGATCTCCGTGCTGACATCATTCTTGGTGTTAATGCTGGTTCCCAAATAGACGAAGTCCTTAACAGTTTCGAATTTGTAGCTATCAACATTGACGTGGCTGCCAAGGCGTGCTGTTTCTTTGTGTGATGACAGGAGGTACTTCGTCTTGTCCTCGTTAACCGCCAAACCCATTTTCTTAGCCTCTTTATCCAGCTTGGAGAAGGCAGAACATACGGCGCGAGTGTTAGTGCCAATGATGTCGATATCATCGGCGTACGCCAGCAGTTGTACACTCTTGTGGTATAGAATGCTTCCTGTATGGTTAAGTTCTGCAGCTCGTATTATCTTTTCCAGCATCAAATTGAAGAAGTCACACGAAAGGGAATCACCTTGTCTGAAACCTCGTTTGGTCTCGAACGGTTCGGAGAGGTCCTTCCCAATTCTGACGGAGCTGGTGGTGTTAGTCAGCGTCATTTGGCATAGCCGTATAAGTTTTGCGGGGAAACCAAATTCAGACATTGCGGCATATAGGCAATTCCTATTCGTGCTATCAAAAGCGACTTTAAAATCGACAAAGAGATGGCGTGTGTCGGTTCCTTTTTCATGGGTTTTTTCCAGTATTTGGCGTATTGTGAAGATCTGGTCGATGGTAGATTTACCAGGTCTGAAGCCACACTGATAAGGTCCAATCAGCTTGTTGACGGTGGGCTTCAGTCTTTCGCACAATACACTTGCTAAGACCTTATATGCGATATTCAGGAGGCTTATCCCACGAGAATTGGCGCGTACTGTGGAGTCTCCTTTTTTGTGGATTGGGCAGAGCACACTTAAGTTCCAATCGTCGGGCATGCGCTCGTCCGACCATATTCTGCATAGGAGTTGATGCATACTCCTTATCAACTCTTCGCCAAACAACTACATACTTTTTCTAGTCTTAAATAACCCACAGAACTGAAAGTATAAATTAAAGAAATTCAAGACAGCCACGCTCTTACTTGTGTTCATTTACATTTAATATGTAAAAGAAAAAAAAAAAATAAAGAAAAAAATATTAAAAAAAAACTAAGAACATAAATACTTATCTTATAACTCAAGCCACCTGGGTTTCTTTTGCTTATATATTTATTATTTTAAGTGCTAGAGCCATGAAACTTGCACCAGATTAAAGTTCATTTTATTTGCGATTATCAGAACATAGTGAAAACAAAAGTCAAATATATTTATCTTATATAATTATCGCAAAAAAGGGGTCGATTTTCGGAAAAAAGGCAATAAATTGAATGCCAAAAATGGATTCCCCGACCCCAAAAACCCCCAGATACACATTTTGGTTAGCCACTTGTTGAAAAAACTACAAAAATTGAAAAATTGAAAATTATTGACCGCAAAAATAGCTGGCTGGAAATTCATTTTCGACATCTGGTTCCTTGGGCAGAAATGATTAAAATTATCCAAATTTTCATAATCGCGATGAGCCTTTGGTGCAAAAAATTTGACTAGCCCTAGTATACATATGTACATAGAATATGCCCGTATAGTAGCATTGCGCGACATTAACTTGATTTTCGGAATAAGCGACCGATTTTACATATACATATGTACATAGATAGGATAGTGTAGCAAGTAGAGTAAAAGATCGCCCTATTTCAAAAGTTGTTTCAACAGCGCCCTATTTCAGAATTTTCTTCAATAACGCCCTATTTCAGAATTTGTTCCAATAACGTCCTATTTCAGAAAATAATTCGAAAACGCCCTATTTTAGTGAAATATATATGGAATTTTCACTAAAATCGGGCGTTTTTGAACCAAAATCTTAAATAGGCAGTTTTTGATCGAATCTTTAATCTTTCATACCAATTTTTCCTTAAAAAAAACAAAAAAAAAAAAAAAAAAATGGTCTTGAGAGCTCAATAATAAAGTAGTTATCAAAATAAAAACGACCAAAAAACCAAAAGTAAAAAAAAAATGTGTTTTCTAAAAAGAAGGCGTGACAACGCCCTTTCTCGAAAATATTACCATTTTTTGATATATGTATGTAACACATTCCTTCTATTGCATTTAAGATTTTTCACCCCTATGGCTTTATTAATTACTGAGTTACCATATTTAGCATATTTTTCAAAATATGCTGTAAACCGAATTCCTTCAAAATTATCAAGCGCAAGTTAGAGCGTTTACAGACGGACCGACGGACGGAGGAGAATGGATAAATCGATTTCTGTTTTTATAATTTTGATATATGAAAGTCTGTATCAACTAACCGTTATGCTATCAAAACTATTATAATATTTGCATTACGCACAGCTGAGTATAAAAACGACTGAAGAAAGTGTGAATTTCTTTTGCAAATCAAAGTATACCCAATGAACTAGGAATAAGACAGCAAGAATTAATGAATGACACGAAATTGAACTTATTTGATTATATATAAAAGTTTAACTATACACATGTATACATACATACATACGTATATAAATGTATGCCCTGCAGCGAAACAGCTAACTAGTATGACAAAATTGTAGTATAATAACATACCATACCAGTTTATTTTGTCTAGTATTATACCAGTTAAATTGAACCACAAACTAGTTATCAAAATCCTAGTTTATCAACTGGTATCCAAAAGGCAGCATCATACCAGTTTATTTTATCCAGTATAAAGAAATTTGATGAAGCCCAGCTAGGAAAAGCATTGCAATTGAACAAAAAGGGGTATTTTTAAAAAAAAAGCAAATTAATTGAAAAAACGGACTGCTCGAATTTTTATACAATGAGTTTTTTTTTTTTAAATTACTGAATATGTCGTCGTCCCAGAAAACGAACGTCGTATGTGAAAATTGACTATTTTCAGGTTTTGATGCAGAATAACTAATTCGGGCCTGATCTTTTCATTTCTGAAATCCGTTTTTTTATATCTTCTTTAGTTTTTGAGTTATTTACTGTGCGTTTTGTCGTATGTTACAAAATTGAACAATTTGGGTATGCTTTTTATCGTATGTGCAGAAATATATCACATACGACAAATTTCCATAGAAATTCATTTTTTTTATCCTTAGAAAACATTTGTCGTAAGTGCCGCTAAACTGCCTACATACGACATTTGTATACAGACAAATTGTAAGCATTTGTCGCATGCATGCGTAGCTTAACCTCAGTAAAAGTTGTTTATAGTTCCCAAAAATAAAAAGTACTATAACTCCCCGATTTCAGCTTGCACTGAATCTCCAACGCCAAAAAGGAAGCGACAAAGAAATCCCAGCTTGTGGAAGCAAAATATAAGGAAAATTTGAGAGAAAGGGGCAAACCGTACACGGATAGAAATGGTAAACACAGAGCTGCAGCAAAGATGGGTTTGCCTTGCGGGAAGAAGTGTTTTTATCAATGTGCATACAATTTTAATGAACAATCCCGTGCAGAACTTCACGAAAAATATTGGAGCCGAAACGACGCAGAAAAAAAGTGATATTTTTTTTCATTTGTTAAGCCATCTGAAGCAAAGCGTCGTCGAAAGTCCTCGGAAAGATCGTTCGTACTCCGTAAAAAAAGGTCATTCCATTATTATTTCAAAACTAATGACACAACTTTTCAAGTTTGTAAAAAGTTTTTTCTCAACACCCACGGAACATCCGAACGAAAAATTTACTATTTATTCAACGTTTCTGTAGATGAGGAAGGAGCCGTCAATTCTACACGAAAAAACCATGGTCGATCGAAAACGAGCGTTGCTAAAGTTGAAGAAGTCAAGGCACACATACGTAGTTTCCCCACTATTGACTCTCATTACTGCCGCTCGTCGACTTCTCGTAAATATTTAGAAAGCCATCTAAATGTACAAAAAATGTATTATTTGTACAGAGAAAAATGTATGGAACCGGTAGCTCCAAATATTTACAGGAATATTTTCAATAATTCATTTAACTTGTCATTTTATTCTCCAAAGAAAGATCAGTGCGATCGTTGCGTTTGGTACAAAAACAACGAAAAAGCCTGTTCTGAAGAAAAAAGACAAGAAAATTACAAGCACATTGAAGAAAAAAAGTTTTGTAAAGCTGAAAGAGAAAAGGACCGTCAAAATATTGTTGAATCGCTTGCTATTCTTTGCTACGATCTAGAAAACGTAATAACTTTGCCCAAATGTTTCGCTTCAAATTTTTATTACAGGCGAAAGCTTAATACATTAAATTTAACAGGGACATTAATTAAAGCAAATGGAGTCAAAGAAACTTATTGTGCCATATGGTATGAGACTTGCGGGGGAAGGGGAGGAAATGACATAGAAAGCGCATTGATCAAAATTTTGACTGCTATAGAGAAGGATCATCCTGAAATTTTAAAAATTGTATTGTGGAGTGACTCATGCGTTCCTCAAAATCGAAACCAAATAACGGCAGCTGCCCTGTTATACTTTTTAAATAAGTCTTCAATTATAAGTATAATTCAAAAGTTTTCAGAGCATTCCGGACATTCCGTAATTCAAGAAGTGGATTGCGTGCATAGCACGATCGATAAAGCTTTGAAACATTTACAAATCTCTAGTCCTCTAACTTTAATTCGTATCTTAAAAAATGCAAAATATCCTAACACTAATTTCAAAATTCTTCAAATGGTCCCTGAAGACTTTAGAAACTTTTCACAAAAAGCAGGGCTGTTGAACTATGTCATAATACCTTTCTCAAAAGTAAAGTTTTTAGAATACAACAAAAGTAATTTGTGGACCATTGGATTTAAAATAAGTCACCAGGGGCGTGACATCAGTTTTAAGTGTATTAAAAAGGAGTCTAGAGGACGTTTCGTTTAATTTGTTTGAACAAGCTGTGCTTGTATTAAGCAAACCAAAATTGGACAAAAACAAAGCTAAAGACTTAAGTCAAATGATACCGTACCTTGAAACTGAGACTGATAAAAATTTCTTTAAAGCAATATTAGCAAACGCTTAAAGCGTGAAATGATTAAAGCGTTAAATGATTAAAATAAAACGCAAATATACAATGAATTGAATTCAGTATTAATATTTTTTTTTGTAATAAACGATTTTTTAATCATTTAAAAAAGTATGTACAAATATATTTGAATTAAATTTGTATACAAAGATATATAAGTTTTGAATATAAATAAAAAGACTGTGAACAAAAACTATGCCTTTCATTTAAAATACATTCATCGTGCTCATATTTTCTATGTAAAATATGTCAGACATAAAATAAGGACGTCAGATTAGAACCTTTTTACACAAAAATGGTAAGTAATTTTTTAAAAACCCATATTTTTTTAAGTTTATTATTAGTTATGTTGGCGAAGCCCAAGACTTTTGTCGTATGTGCTATGAGTCAAAAATATATTTGTGAGCAAACGTCACATACGACACATGCATTCTGAAGGAAAAGTCGTATATCTTCTAAAACTTTGAAGATATTAAACTTTTGAAAATGGGAAATAAAAATAAATTCCACCCTCTACAGCTCGTTAAAATTTCAGAAAAATCTAACCAACAGTTTTTGTATAGCTCCGCTCTAAACTTTAAAGTCGATTTTCTCGAAACTGTGTTTTGTAACATACGACGTTCGTTTTCTGAGGCGACGATGTATCTTTCTATCTTTTTTTAATCGTTTTATTTTTGCTTGTAAAACTGAACTGCCACCTATGTATATCTAAGCAATATTTATTTTTATTGAATGAATGAATGAATATAATGAATTACATATGAAATAAATAGACTTCAAAATTAATTTTTTTTGCATACCTAAACTGGTATTCGCTGATGTAGATGCTACTACTATTTTTCTGACCCATACAAACTGGTATTTAACGGGTATGACCTTATGCAGAGGAAGACAATTGCCATTTCGTAGGACATTAACACATGAAAAATACCAGATGTTTACATGGAAAATTTACAGTCAGGTACCCTGCAAACTGGTATAATTCTAGTTTGCAACTGGTTACTTTCGCTGCAGGGTGTAGATGCATTTAAAAGGAGAGAAATTACAAATCTCACAATTATATACTTGTAGGGGAAGTTCGGATATTTTGGTTACCTTTTTCTTTTTCGGATATTATGGCAAAACTTCAACTGCAATTTAAATTTTTTCTGGTGCAGGGCAACAACCAGTGTCAGCAACCGTACAATAATTATTGTACACGTTCACTCTGACAATACAAGAACGAAATACCTACAAGGTTACGCATATAGAGCAGCAATGGGCACACGAGCTCCCATGATGACGTCACTCTACATGTAATTAACGAAAGTAAAGAAAACAAGGAGATCAAAATTGATGCCAAAGCGGTTGGTACGTTTGGTTTGTAAAATTCGTTTGTTTCGAACTTCTCAAATGCGTATTTACAAAATGCGGCAGCTTTTCGAAAAGCTATCTTCGAAAATGCAAAATGTTGCATTTCAAATCCTGCATGAACATAGTATTAGGCCGCAGGCGTAATTTTGAAATGTACAATAATTTTGTTTAAAATACAATAATTTGACGGCTCTGGTACAATAATTTTTCTTCTCCGAGTTGCCAACCCTGGCAATAAAGGTCGCGGAAATAACGCCCACGGGCCACAGGCATTATTTCGCTTTGGATATGGGCTTTATTTCTTTTCGGAAGGGCAATTATTTTCATTTCATTTTCATTTCTTTATTTAAGTCTATGATTACAATAACCTTACAGACTAGATATACAATTTACTTAGTACAATATGTAACTTACAGTTTAGAATTATTTATAGTGCGCCTCAACTCTAGAATAAAACATGGATCTTGTCATGGTAAAATCTATATCTAGAGCCCTGTAAACAAGATTTAACTCAGCAAGTGCCCGGTTAATGGGGGCAAAGTTATGATAATTGGACTTAACTGATTTAATATTGAACGGATAGTAAAAGCGCAAGGTTTTGTGAGGAACATTGAAGCTTATCTGTTCAAGTATTTCCGGGCAGTCGATGGTCCCACAAATAATATCATAAACAAACATAATAGACTGAATGGTGCGCCTATTCACCAGTGTTTAAAAAGCTGGCATAAATTTCATTTCTGTTGATTTTGATTTTGATTCCGCTTTTAAAAAAAACAGAAGTCGCAGTTAATCAATATGAAAAAATATGAAAATGAACGATTTTACCGGATTTTGATTTTGTCCTGATTTCATATTGCTCAAAATCAAAAGCGGCCTGATTTAAAAAATGCACGATTTTGCCTGATTTTCATTTTGCGCTGATTTCATATTGCTCAAAAGCGGCCTGATTTCAAAAGGTTGACAAAGGTAAACCCTGAATCAAATATTAAGTACTCCCAGATCAGAAAACTCGTTAACTTTCGAATGGGTAAAGTTGGAAAGTTTATATGATGATTCTATATTATTCAATAATTTTTAAAAAGTGACATGGAAACATTTCTTGAAGTTAAGAGAGAGTTTATTTTTGATGCTCCAATCTGAAAGATTGTTCAAGTCCTGAAAAGAAATGAGGAGACGTCAGAAGCGCAAGTAATTTTGTGGAACAGCTTTACGTCATCTGCATATAATAAAAATTTCGTGTCTTTAAAACATACCCCTATATCATTAATAAACAACGAGAATAAAATTGGACCCAGGATACTACCCTGTGGAACACCAGATGATGTTACAAAAGCATAGGAATTGATGTTTTCAACTTCTACAAATGATATCCTATTGGAGAGATAAGATCTCAACCATGACAGGAAAGTTGAATGAAATCCCAAGCATTCAAGTTTTTGCAATAAGCTATTATGCGAGACCGAGTCAAAGGCTTTGGTGTATAGATACAGTGTCAACTTGACAGCCACACTTAAACGCCGATATACAATACTGGGAAAAGACTGCCAAGTTTGTAACTGTGGAGCGCCCGGAAATAAAACCGTGCTGATTTGGGTCTAAAATGCTTTTAATTGCGAAAAGTAGTTTTTTTGACAACTTTTTCAAAGAGTTTAGAACAGGTCGTGAGTTTCGATATTGGTCTATAATTTCTGACATTATTTTTATTTCCAGACTTATAAATAGGTGTGATAGACGCAATCTTCCACCGATCAATAAACACACCTGTGGAAAGAGATGTATTAAAGATACAAACCAGTGGCACACAGACCGACGTGCAACATTTTTTTAGAAGAAAGGATGAAAGCCCATCCAAATCATTCTTCAAAGAGGATTTTAGAGAAATTATTCCGTTAATTATGTCTAATTCAGATACACTCATGGAACTAATATCAACAGAAAAAGAAATATTTGAATAATGTGGTGAATTGTAAATATTAGAATCAGAAGAAAAATTCGACTTAAAAAAGTCAGCAAACAAAGTTACAGAACCCGATAAGTCCTCAAAATAAATCCCATCGTAGGCTACATGTCGGAACATTAAGCCCCCAGACTTTTTTTTTAATATGGTGTATTATTGAAAAAAGCACGGAAGGCGAAAAGTTGGATTAAAAGGTCGCGCGATTTTTAACTCCAATTTTTCGTTTTTTTTTTTTTTTAATTCCAGTTTTTCGTTATTTTAAATATGATATATTATTGAAAAAAGCGCCGCAGTCGAAAAATTGAGTTATTATGACCAAACTTTGTGTATACACTTTTATAATTGTGGTAATACATGTTCAAAATTTTAATACATTCTCAAAATTTTAGCGACATTGGTTGACGACCACGCCCAATTTTAGACATGGGAACTATAAAGGGACCTAATAAAAACATTTTAAGCGATATTTTTGTAAAATATGTATAAAGATAGTAATTCATTAGACAGGCAAAAAAAGAAAAATTTTGGAAAATGGACGTGGCACCGCTTCTTTTTCGACAAAGGAATCTACGAGATATCGGAGCCCATAACTCGACAAATAATTGAGATATTATGACGAAACCTTATGTATAAACTTTTATCACATGTTCAAAAATTTAGCGAAATCGGTTTATGACCACGCCTACTTTTTAAAATCCATTTTCTGGAAACCCCTTTGGGAATTTGTAACGTAACATCTTTGTAACTAGAAGTCATAATGGGATGACATTTTGCACAAACAATAATATTTTGGATGGTTAATAAAAATAAAAAAAAGGCGTGGCACACCCACTTTATGCGGCACTCGTTTTATATAAAATACACCGTGTTCCATCAAACGCAAACTAGCATTGAAAGTATACAGCTGAGTATCTAATGTTCGATTCCACTCGAACTTAGGCTTCCTTACTTGTGTTTTTCTAAATCGGCGTCGCTTCCTGTATTTATAAACCCAAAAATCCTACATTAGCCACCTATACCACAATACCCGAACTTTCCCTACATACATGTAAGATGCACAATCATATCATATCGCTTTTCGTAATAATAGCAGATCAAATGGTCATCATCACCAGCGTAGGCACAAAACGTTTACAACTGGGAGTAATGAGTATTAATATGTACTATAAAACTAACTAATACCAATCATGGAAAATCGGAGATCAAAAGAGGTGCCTTTCAAGCTCCAACAATAAAAAAAAATATTCAAATGTAAAGAGAGAAGAAAAAAATGTTGGAAAATTAATAAGCAATAAAATTGCCATGAAATTAATATTCCCATGAATCTCGTAAGTATCAAGCTGTGCACATCAGCACAACTGCCGCGGTAACCAACATCGCTGAATTAAATGGGCAAACCATGATTCAATAATAAAGGTTTCCTTATGTGATCTGCTGACTTCTTCCCCTTCTTCAAAAAACAGACGAATACTAGCATTTGGTTTTTGTTAACCCGCTATTACTCGCGCCCCAACACTATTAATTACCGTAATACATTTTTTCTGGTTGTACCAGGGCCGCAAATTTTTTAATAGCTGAGTATATTTACACACTTTATTAGCAGGTTAATGCTGGTTAGTTTCAGTTTTACCGTTTAGCTAAACGGAGCATCTAAATTTCAATTGGGGTGTTCATAGTTCATATATGCAATATCTGCAAGGATTGCATTACCTTGGAGTGTGTTACCGTTCCACTTCTTTTTATTAATAAATAACTTATGTTCATTATTATTACCTGCTAAGAAGGCGAAAATCAGTTAATTTTTCACTCAGTTGAGGGTTTTTATAAAATGGAGTCTTATTTCTTAATTTTTTGTACCTTGTTTTATGTCTAAAATTGTTCAACAAAAATCATTGCTTATTTATTAAAAACATATTAATTCGTATTTTCGTGACCTTATATTCAACATGTATTAGTTATCGATCCGTAAGTTTTCACAATTCCAAGAAATAATGCATTTTAGCTTGGGGTGAGTAACGACGTCCTAAAATAAGTGCACGAGTAAGGGCGGGTTAACATCCATGGAGTGCTCGCTATGGATCAACCGATTACTCCATAACTTGCCACATTTCATACAAAAAAATATGGTCCACTTAACATTGCATGTCATTGAAATGGAGTATATACTCCAGTCCCGCATAACAATCAAATTAATCCATGGATTACCTACATTGGATTAATTAATAGAGTACCTAACAGTTAGCCGATCAAAAACCAAATGTTTATCGCAGCGACGATATGTATGTAGTTATGTATGTATACACATATCGTCGTCGTCGCGATAAACATTTGTTTTTTTTTTTTATGTTCGGCTAATTACGAACCGATGCAGATACATGAATCGGTCGCTTGGGCTATGTTAGTGGTCACTTTGAAAGTACTGTAACCTACCACAAATGGAGCATATAATCCAATGATTTTTACAGGGCACCCCCACACGCACACTAGCATTTCTGTTGGTGAAGTCCTGTCAAATTCTTTTACATTCCTATTTCCATGACATTTGATTTCGAGATGCCAAAACCTTTATTATTGAATCATGGGGCAAACCCAGCATGGTAATTCAAGTTTGAATTAAAATCAACCACAAAAGCGAATTGTGCCCATGCGATTAACACATCCATGCGAAGCAATGAAGCGCAAGTCACTCTGCGCTCTCCGACGCGATCGCTCTCCCAACTTCGCCAACCACTGATTCAAACCAATCTTGATTTTGTAGGTGCATTTGTAGCTTTTTCGGCCCTTTTTCACTTAATAGCAGCGTTGCCATTTTGGTTACCTTTTACCAAAATTGGTTACCGTTTTTTCGTTTGGTTACGTGTAGTGTTGCCAGAACTTTTCCAGAGTTCCAGCTACATTCTCAAAAAAAAAAACAACTAGTCCTGGATTAATAAAACAATGTTCCCAAGTCCTACTGCGTATTCTAATGCTTTAATATGTGATTTCCGAACAAAAAAATTGCAAACAACTGCAACAACAATTTTTTGATCCTTATGTTTATCTGGATCAAAAAAAGTCTATTACAATCTATACGAACCCGAACATATTATATGTAAATTTGTATTTAGTATCAATAAAAACAACGAAATGTTAAAAAAAATGTTTTACATTCAAATAATGGTAACTACGATGACTGTATGTATGTATGTATATGAGCAGTGAGCAGCGCTCATTTTTTGGGGTTTTAGCTAGGGTTGCCAGACGTACTGGTTTGATCAGTACAATACTGATTTTTCTTGCCCCGTACTGATGGTTTTAAAAACCTTAAGAAATACTGATTTTTTGGATTTTGTACTGATTTGTACTGATTTTTAGCCGACAAAGAAAAAAATAATTTTTATCACCCTGCACTGTTTTTAATTTTCCAACTGTTTTCATTTGACGTTTGTAATGCCGTGGGTATGCTTACGACAATACTCGACGAGCAACGTGTAATTGTTGTTGTACACTCCGACGAGTGAGAAAATTTTCACATCGATCAAATTTGCTTGGTGTTATGTTGAGTATGTGCGCTCTAATCATCGATTTAGGCGTAACCAGTTCTCACCGATGACGAAAATGTGTCCGAATTTCATCGGTGTTTTGCTGGTAAGCATAACCACGGCATAACCATGAAACAATTAGGAAGGAGGAAGGAACGCGAACGTTAAATGTCATAGAAACATTATTGACAGTTAACGATACGGAAACAAAAACAAAATGGAAGGCAATGTACTGATTTTTTCGGGAAAAGTATCTGGCAACCCTAGTTTTAGCAAATAAAAAAGCCAAAGCTAAATCAGAATTTTTGCAGATAAAAGACAAGAAAAAAGCTAAATCTACCTTGAAAAAAGCCAGAATGGCAACGTTGGTTACGTGGTTACTTTCTGCCGATTTTGGTTACATTCAAGGTCCATGTATTCAGTACACCATGGTTTCATTTGAAATTTCCACACTATAAAAAATTTGTTGTCTGAATTGTTTTGCTTTATTTATTTTTTGTCAAACAATTTATTTGACAGAATGCAGCGACCAAATTAGAAATAAATCTATTCTTGTAAAAGCATGAAATTTTCGCTCGCCAATTTTGTCTGTTCATTCTCATATACTGCCGTGTTTTTAAATGTCGATAGAACACTACGACCGGGCGATATTTTCCCCGTTGTTGATTCTGTTTAAGGCCCAAATTTGTAAAACAAGTGATATATTTTAGTTTTTGTTAACAATATATCTGGTTTTGGTTTGAAATAAATAGCTCTAACGTTAATGGCACATATACATCTATATATTAATACGCTAACATGAATTTTGTCGGCGACCTTTTGGCGATTAGAAAGGGAATTCCCTATAATAGGTCCATTCTCATTTTCATTAAAATCGATTGGAAAATACGTGCACAGTCGCCGTTGGAAAATTTCTGTGTAATTGTTGTTGTTGCAGAAAATTACCATGTTATTGTTATTGCAAAACACAATAGCTGTCATAGCTTTACCTATAATAATATTTATAATATTTTTTGTTGCCTGCTTTTAGGAGTAATAAATGGCCTGTCTCCAAACTAAAACAAAATAAACCAGTGCCATCCAATCCAAGGTAAAAAAATAATTTTGTATGAAAAATTTTAATTAATTACAAATAGAAAAGGGCTGTGCTTGAACTCCACTGGGTTTTAAATCAAATAAAGATAAATGTTAATAAAAAATATTAAGTTAAAAATATATTTGCATTCCGCAGTAGCTAAACTACTAGAAAACTGTCGATTTTCGACAGTAGCGGGAACTTCTAGTATATTATTGATTTATTTTGGTTACTTGTTTCTAGTTTTGGTTACTTTCATTTTCTATTTTGGCAAATTTATATTTTTTATTGGCAACGTGGAAGTACATTAGGTACTTTTGCTGGAAATTAGGCACTTTTGCATAAAGACAGAGATATAGATAAAAATAGGAGGAAGTAGGTTTGTTGCGTCAAGACATTTATGCAGAGAATTGACAATTTTTTATTATTCACATTAACATGGATTCTAAGATAATGCTGAGGAATACGGTAATCAAAGACTTTGTTTGTCTTTAGGCTTTATAGAAATAAATTTTAAGCAGAACAACATCTGCCGGGTCAGCTAGTTTTTATATACATATATCTGTGTTCATATGGAACAGTAGCTTAAGTTTACTTATGGAAAAATTTAGTCAGTTTCGAAAGAGCTGAAATAACGCATCTAAGAGAATAGATTCTGCTCTTTTTTTAACTCTTTCTCAGATTTTCAACCGGCTTCAGTTTCTGTTTTCTATTAAAAATCTTTTGAGAAGAACTGCTACGAATATCTTAAAAGTTTGCCATACGACATAAGCTATTGTTCGTATGAATACAGATATAGATAATCGGAAAGAAAGGAGAATTTCGAAATAAATTTTTATGTAAATTCCTACGAAGTAATTAAAGTACAAAACTATTTTTTTTAATATAAATATGAATTTCTTTAAAATAAATAGGAAATTTTTTGAATTTTTTTTTTTTATTTTAGGTACTTTGGGAACATTTTAGGTACTTTTTTGTGCTCTTTTAAGTAACTTCAATAATTTTTTTTGGTAGTTGGACTTTTTTGAATAATATTCCAAAACCACGGTTCCAAAATCACGTATTCTGAAAGCATGAAAATTTCAGTTTTCAAAAATTTGGTTTCAATTGATTTTGTTAAAGATTACCAAACTCATTTTTAGGGAACTAAGTAAAATGCAGTTATTTTCGAATTTATATAAATTTTTGTTTTGTTTTATTAGGAAAAACTTGTTTCACACTAAAAAAAGCATCTAGACAAGCTTAGCTATTATTACTGGACTTGAAAAATATAATTCGGTTAAAGACATATATTTACTTTTATTAAAAAGTGAATAAAAGTCTTGGTTCCTGTCAGGAACCCTAAAAGTCACTGTCACTGAAAAAAATCACAGTGACTTAAAAGTACAAAAATCACTCCGTTCCTCAAGAATCACTCCGTTCCTCAAGAATCACGGGATTGGCCATCTCTACTGTACATGTGTACATAGGTACTGGTAAGATACGCATAGAAAGTACCCGTATAGTGGCATTGCGCGACCTGGCTGTATTTACATGATCGCCTATAACTTCTCATTTTTACCATGGATTTTCTTCGTTGATAGCTTATCTTTTTGTTAATAGAATGGGGCTTCACGTAAAGGAGTAAAACTAAAGGTAAAGACATTTGTTTTAAAGATCTTACCTGACAAAATCAATTTTTTCTTCAAATTCAAAAAATGTTCAAATTGACTCATCTATATTTCATAAACTATAACACCTCGTTTGGTTTGATATACAGAATTAAGTGGAGCCAATGGCCAAATAACGGCAAATTGCCGATATCTCAAAAACCTTCCAATAGAATTAAAAACGAACCCAATTTTACATATGATGAATTTCATATCAAACCCAATATGCGTTGAACTCGACCCCTCAGAATTTGATGAAATTTTCCATAGAGGCACATCTTACCTACCAAAACACAACCTCATGTTTAGAAATTGCATTTTCTAAAAATTGTGGGCGTGGCAAGGTATCGAAATATTCGAAAATACTCGAAAAATGACGATAATAGGTACTTTTAAAGTGTGATTACTAGGGAATGGCTTAACCGATTTCAAAGATCTTCATACCATTAGAAAGGTATTGAAATTAGCTTTCAAAAAAATACACTCTAAAATTTTGTTTTGTTTTAGTACACTGAAAAAAAATGTTTTCCAAAATAAAATTTGAAACTGAAAAAACACTTCAAAGATCAAGCAATTTTGAAAAATGGGAATTTTTTTAGAAAGTTCTATTTAATATATATAACATATCCGAAATCTAAAATGGCCATTTTCTTTATTTTTTTTTTTAATTTATTTAAGTAAATGCATCTCTTTGCTTTCTTATATTTTGATATCACGCGTAAACTAATCAACCGATTTCAAACATTTTTATACCGTTAGAAAGATATTAAAATAACTTTTTTAAACTATACACTGTAAAAATTCTATATTACACTAAAAAAAATTTTTTTTTTCAAACTGGGAAAACACTTCAGCTGTATGAGCTGCGCAAAGTTGTATATTAAATCTAAATAAATAAAAATAAAAAAAATAACTTTATCAAGTGTAAGTCAATTTATTGTGGGTTTCTGAAAAATTTGATAATACGATTCTTGTTCGAATCTATTAGAATACTTAGTCATTAAAAGTGTATATGTAGTACTATCTAAACGAAGGGTGTATGTTTCTGCACTACTATGCATAGGATCTCGTGTTCCACCTAAACACCCTTCGTTTAGATACTATTTCTACTTGACTGTTAGCTTCATAGCGATATTCTAGGAATTTGTGTCAGTTGTTGCGGTAAACAGCACAACAAACAGGTAAAAACAATTATTTTCACTGTCTCCTTTGATGAGCGGTTAAATATTTGTGTTATATATTTTGAGAATGCCTGAAAAATTTAACAATAGGATTAAAAAAAATCTGTATAACTTCCAAAGTACCCTGTAGGAAATTTAATTAATTTTAAATCACTTTATAAACTACTTTATTTTCAATAACAACTAATTGAAAATGTGACTTTTTCCTTTGCAATGAACTGACTTTTTTAACACGGCGATGTCATAGCAAGCAGTCAATTGCCCTATCCTGCATTTGTTTTCAACTACTTTACTAGTAGTTTAAAATAAATAACTTTATCTTGAGTTTCTTTTCAACTACTTTACTTGTAGTTTAATATAAATAACTTAATCCTGCATTTGATGTCGAAATTAAAGAAATGGTAAAAATGCGAAACAAATCTTCCTCAAATTTCGCAAATTGTTCTCAAGTTGATAAACAATATTTGAGAAACAATTGAATTTATGTTAATTTCCAAATGATAAATATGAAACAATATTTTCTCCGTTTAAGAATTTCGTTTTCAGTGTTTAATGGGAAGTGAAGCTGAAAAACGGTAACCAAAAAAAGGAAAAAACAATCTTGGCATACTTAGATCTGAAAACATGTGTTTGCATATAAATATGTACATATACAAGAAACTGTCCCGCGCTGCATTTGTTTAAAGCTACTTTAAAATTAGTTGAATATAAATCACTTTTTAATTTATTTATTTTTGCAACTAACTTTTTTTTTCCGTGAGGGTATAGCTAGGTACCTTTTTTCACACAATAATATCAAAATAAAAAAACTTAACAAGAGATGGTTTTACTTAAAAATTTTTTAAAAAGAAAAGAAAAAACACCATTCTACTTTTTAGATATGTTATATATATTAAATAGACCTTTCTAAACAAATTTTTTTTAAATCGCTTGGTCTTTGAAGTGTTTTCCCAGTTTGGAAAAAAAATTTCATTTTCAAATTTTTTTTTTTTCAGTGTAATATAGAATTTTTACAGTGTATGTTTTCAAAAGGTGATTCTAATACCTTTCTAATGGTATAAAAATTTTTGAAATCGGTTGATTAGTTTACGCGTTATATCAAAATATAAGAAAGCCAAGAGATGCATTTACTGAAATAAATTAAAAAAAAAAAATAAAGAAAAAGGCCATTTTAGTTTTCAGATATGTTATATATATTAAATAGAACTTTCTAAAAAAAAAATCCCATTTTTCAAAATCGCTTGATCTTTGAAGTGGTTTTTCAGTTTCAAATTTTATTTTGGAAAAAAATTTTTTCAGTGTACTAAAACAAAAATATTTTACAGTGTATTTTTTTTGAAAGCTAATTTCAATACCTTTCTAATGGTATGAAGATCTTTGAAATCGGTAAAGCCATTCCCTAGTAATCACACTTTAAAAGTAACTATTATCGTCATTTTTCGAGTATTTTCGAATGTTTTCGAATATTTCGATACCTTGCCACGCCCACAATTTTTCGAAAATGCAATTTCTAAAAATGAAGTTGTGTTTGGGTAGGTAAGATGTACTTCTATGCAAAATTTCATCAAATTCTGAGGAGGTCGGGTTCAAAATGTTCGTTTTTTTCAGCCTTTGATATGAAATTCATCTATAGAGAATTTTTTCGCTGTAGAGCAGTTTAGCTATCCGAAAAGAAATGACACAAAGGTAAAGCAATTCGTTTAAATGATACAAACGGATTCGATTCGTTTTGCATGCAAATGGTGGGTTCGATTTTTATAAAGAAAGAATTTTCTATTGATACAATTTCACTATTGAAAAATTACCGTTAAATCAAAAATCGAACCGTACAAAAAATAAAAATAAATAGTTTTGAGCTCAGGGGCCCATGTCAATTATCCCATATACCCCGATTTCTTGATATTTTTTGCTGTAAACTGGTGTTATTTTTATAGTGGATTACATTTGCCAGATTTGGAAGTTTTTTCGTTATAACTCCGTCACTTTAACGATGATTTTAATTATTTTTGCTTTGTTGGAAAGGGTATTTCATCCCTCAAAACCAAATTAAATAACGTAAAAATTGAGATGGTAATGGCGGAGATATTGATAGATGGGTAATCATACTTTTTTTCTTAGCTCAAAAACTGAAATTTTAAAATATCTCGAAACTGTTCTACTTTTGAACCATCTGAATACATATTTGGGATCAGCAGAAAATTCTGCAATTATGTATCAAATGTCGAGAATATTTTTTTGTCGGGTAGAGTAATTTTTTATTTTTGTTTTCACATAAATACATATATAAAATAACGTACAAATCTATCTTATAAATACCCAACAAGCATTCCTGTAAGTGTTTTCGAAAATAACTTAATGTAATTTTGCTACAATAAGCGTTTTATAAGCGTTTACATTGTTACGATTACTTTAAGTTTTTTCAAATAGACCTTCTGTTTATAAAATACTTAAATTTAAAAGTGAAAAGCAAGTGTTAGAAAAATAGCTAAAGTAAGTTTACTGAAATAAGAGTTAAATAAGCTTTTACAAAATAAGGTTATTATGGGGTTTTCAAATAAAATCTTTTGTAAATGCTGATAGAAATTTCTTTGTAAAACACTAAACAACTAACTAAGAAAATTTTTTTTCTATTAATATAAAATTTTTTTCTTGTCTGAAGCAAATTATTTGCCTCCGTTTAATGAACAATTATGTATCTGATGCGGTATTTATTTTTTTTTTAGCATCCAATATATTTTGCCAACTTTATATGTAAATAAAATACATCTAACAATTTTGTGGTTCGTTTAAAGTAATTAGAGATTATTTATTATTTATTTGTTCATTTATTATTTTACCTACGAATGTCTTCTGTTTGTATATCTCCATATTTTCTAATATGTATGTTAGCCTTCTTCCCTTATGTTGTATGTGGACAATTTTAGCTGTTAACATTACTTGTTTTCTGCTGTTTCAAAATATACTATAGAATTCGACCGAAAAATCGTACAGAATAGCATAATCGCAAAAATGATCGCAAATTTACGATACCGATCCCAAAATTGTCGCAAATTGTTTACAGAATAGGCCCACTGTTGTTTTGTAAAAGATGTTGGTTTGTAAAATATTTTTTCAAGAACTTAATAAACTTGTATAATTTTTTTAATCAGCTTGAATTATTCCCATGAGATGGAAAAGGATTTACGTCAAAATCAAAACTTTGGAACCAGCCATGGCATACTATGCCATGGAATTAGCACTAATACAGCGATATGCGTATGCCTCAGGATGCAGTTTTATTGCGTTTTTGGTAACTTTCTAGAAGACTTTAAACGTTTTAATAAATATCTTTTAAATGTGGAAAAATCTTTTATTTCCGCTTTTGAATTCATAATCTAGAGGTCAAAACGCATCGAATGGTACCTCTTTTAACTATTTTAGAGGAAATTTTAAGGTTGCACCTTCTAGAAAATTACCGCATTCGATACCGATACTTTGAGTATCGAGTAGTTTAGTTTCGATATTATCGGGTTCACGATTCTTTTTAACCGATATTTTAAATGAGTACCAGATCGATGCTTTTGATTCGATATCGTGTCGCTACTAGCGACTAAATCGATTTAGGGCCTTTTCACATTACTCGGTACGACTTCGGATCGACATTTTTTCCTCGGTATTTTTAGCTTACCGAAACGATTCCGCGTTGCTGTATTTTTCACACTTGTGGGAATACTTTCGGTGCGTAATCTTCAGAAAATAAGAAAACAAACATCGAAGTTTACAATATAAAACTTTAAAATTCAACAAATCACTCAATAATAACGAAAATGTCTTCTAGCGAAGACGAAGACATTATAACTTGCTACATTTATTTACCAAAACGAGTTTTTTACTGACTTTGCTCTTCTTCTTTTATTACGCCGCAAAAATGTATGCAGTAATTCCTCAAATTTTACTGACCGGTCTTACCGCGTTGCGGTATACCGAAATCAATCCGCTCCGATTTCATGTATGCAACACTAATGTGAAAGTGCCAATTGAAATACACGTGGTCGGCAAGGTTTCGGTATACTTTCGGTAAAAACCAAAAATGTCGATCCGATACCGCACCGAGTAATGTGAAAGCGCTCTTAGTCGCGCTGGGCTGTAGTATTCACACTACGCAAACTATTTAGTCAAATCGGTGACAGCTATTCACACTGCAGACTAAATAGTCGGGCAATTGCTATGGCAACGCTACATGAGCATAAATGCCCTGGGCAACTTACAATATGGCATGTCAAACAGTGTTTATGTATGAGTGTTTTTGTGTGTGTATTAGTGCAACCGGCAGCCCTCGTCAGCGTCGCTACTTTGGTTACTTTTTACCAAAATTGGTTAAAATTTTTCGTTTGGTTATGTGGTTACTTTCGGCAGATTTTGGTTACCCTCAAGGTCCATGTACTGATTACACAATTTTTAGGAATACGCTTTTAATTTTTCCAAACTATAAAATATTTGTTATCCAAATTGTTTTGTTTTATTATTTTTTTATCAAATTCCAATTAATTTATTGTTGGGGGTAAATGGAAAAAATTCAACAACTATTCCCAGCGAATGTTGAGTGTATAGCTGTTTCAGGAAAATTAATAAGGCAAAAGTGGGAAAATTTCAACAGCTTTCAGAGTCTCAATGGTCGAGCGTGTAAAAGCGTTCGCACATTGCGGTTGAAGATGGAATGTATCACGGGTTCGATCTTTGTGAGGAGCATTCACTTCCGAAAAATGTGCTAATGATCAAAAAGGTTTTTCGGGAAATAGCTATGTATACTCAACCTTCGCTGGAAATAGTTGTTGAAATTTATCCCCAATAATAAAAAAATTAAATTAAATAATTTTCGCACTAAGCACTAAAAATGACAGGAGCGAGCGACCACATTAGAAATAAATCTACTCGGGCGAATTTTCGTCAGGCGATTTTCTTCAGCTTTTTCGTTCTGTTCATTCTCATATCTGGCCGCGTTTTTAAATATTGATAGAACGCTACGACGGGGCGATATTTCGCTCGACGTTCGATCTTTTAAGGCTTAAAGATGTAAAATAATTGATATGTTTTAGTTTTTATTAACCGTATAGTTATATTGTTTTGCTTCCAAATAAATAGCCCTAACGTTAATGGGAGATATGCCTATATTATATTAATTTATTTTGGTTACTTGCGTTTATGAAAATCAAAACTTTTAGATATTTGCGTCAATCACCAGACACTCACACATATACACTGCTTGAAATGCCAGATTGTATGTTGCCCAGGGCCTTAAGCTCTTTCCACTACGAATATCAATGTTATTGTAGTCGGCCAACTAATTGGATGTAGTGCAGGGATGGGCACACAAACCCATTCAAACAATCTCCGAAAATTAGTGTGTATAGGTGCGCCTACTGTAGGCCAAAGTGGAAAACGACAAACAATAATCAGTCTGCATGCAGATGTTGAGTGAGCAGGGTCATGCTGCGCACGCCTTGCGAAATTATGAAACAACGTACGTATACAAGTACATACGTATGTTATATGCAAACTCTTGATAGTTTTGTTTGTTGTCTGGCTTCTGCAAATAAAACAAAAGAATTTCAAGCGACGACCACTTGCTTTCACGACAGTCGAAGGCAAATTAATTATTTTTGCTAAGCGACGATCGCCTGGTCCCATCGTAAGCGCTCGTTTTACGCTCTTTATTTGTCTGTATTAGTGACAATCGGTGAGTATACGTGTGAATCGCAAACAGCTGGTCTGCCCGCGGGCAAGAGGCTGCGCATCGCTGATGTAGTGTAAATACGTAGAAGGACGCCTTGTTGATCAAGCAGTTGGCCGACTGTTTCAGTTGGAATGGAATCGGGCTGCAAATCCAACTGTTTCAGTCGGTCGACTAATTGGTTGTAGTGTGAATGCTTTCATACATCCCCATGCAAATCAAAGCCCGACTAAATCGATTTATTCGCTAATGTGTATAGGCTCTAATAGCTGGTGTAAGTTTGTGCAGCAAATGAAAACATCTGTTTTTAATAGTTAAGGCGGCAAAATAATAGAAAACCAAAAGTAAAGAAAGTAAATTTTAAAATATGGGATTTTCTTCTCTGCATGGCAGATTATATTCATTTTTGAGCGATGTGGATGAAAATATTGTAGAAAGTATAAGTATAAAAAATGCGATTTTGTCCTCGAAAATTGTTTTATAATTTAGATGAAAACATATTTAATCCTGGGGATTTGGTACAGACCGAAAGCGTGGTCAAAGTCATATGGGTAGGCAACCAAACGAAAGTGCTCATACATTTTTGAAGGAGTACCTACAAAGCGCGATTGGGGAAAAGTTTACAAGTGAAAACGAAGCAAAAAATGTGGCAAGTTACCCGATCAAAAATGGAAAATTTGTGTAAATTTAATAGCTATAAATTTGAACATTGAGAATTGTTTGTTTACATAAATCGGAATGTTTTGTTTCCATAAAGCAGCTGGTTTGCACTAAATCACCATTTTCGTTAGTTTTAGTTCGTTGACGCCTTTGCACTAAATTGCTCTGACAACTGTCAGATGTTGTTCAGCCCTACACTGTTCTACACTTTCAACCTAGTCTTAAAGTTGCAACTTTCATAATTAAATAAATAAAATAATTAAATAAATAAAAAAAATAAATAAATAAATACCTACTTACTTCCTAAACCATTTTGGTAATAAAAGCCGGCAAACGGAACAAGACTGAAATAAAAAAATTTAAATGGATTTCTTAAAATAAATGCTGCCTTTTTAGCTTCTTTGTTTTCTAATTTCATCCTTTTCTAACTATGTTATTTTTGCAAAGTTAGCCTCACTTTTTATCATCACCTGGTCACACTGCTGGTCTGTCCTCGGGCAAGACACTGCCTAAGTCTGATCTACATACATAAATATGTACATATCTACGGATTATTTCCGCCGAAAGGTGCAACCGATTACTTCTAACCGAAAATAATTAACAAGAATATAATGAAGATATTTTTAAATTTTATTACGATAACAACCGCTGCCAGTTCATGAATAAAATCGCTGTTGCTCTTCACGCGCCGAATTCACAAGCTAAAACCGCAGCGCACCCAGCGGTGAGCGTCGGCTACGCCCGAAGTAAATTATGTACATATGTACATATATCCAAAACTAACTTGCTTGCCATTCTTATGTATGTGTTCTCAATATCTTAATTCGATTAAGACATAAGTACATATCGTTGGCTTCGTGAGCAAATGTGCTAAGTCCATTTATGTTAACTCTTCAGGAGAGGCAAAAAACCTCCTAACTTTTTTTGTTGTTACTATTTTAAAAATCTGAAAATGCAGTTTTCTTCCTCAGATGGTCGTGCTAAAATACCAGTTATCGGCACATTTTAATATAAAGCTTGTCCAAAGTTATGAGCTTCTTTAGGACTTAGCACATTTGCTTTCTATGATGTTGTTTTTTTAGGTGGACTTAGCACATTTTCTCAAAAATTATTATACTCAACTGTACGTAGTAAAATTGAAATATTTTGATGAAATTTGGTACAGAGGCTCCTAACTAGGCAGGGAAGGTTGGTATTGAAAATAGGCGAAATAGGATGATAACCACGCCCACTTTCCCTATATAGTATATATCGAAAAACACGCAAAAGGTGATAATGGATGAAATTCCATCCATGCAATGAGCTTAGGCCGTTAAATATTTTTAATAATAATGTGGCGGTGCCACACCCACTTATGAATGGATAAATTCTAAAAGTTTTATAAGTGATAAGTAACTCAGAAACCGTAGTAGATATATAGATGAAATGTGGAAGGCGTAATTTACTTGCTAGGGCAAAGGTTTGGACGAAAAATTGTCCAAATCGGTAGACGACCATTGAAAGTTTTTGGCATGACTCCAACTATGGACAAAAACAGAAACCATAAATATTTTTGAAAATGGGCGTGGCATCGTGAATCTAATGCCGTTTTCTTTTCTCGAAAAAATGTTGCCCTTTTTGATTTTCTTAGCTATTTTGTAGGCTTGTATGGTAATTTTACCGAATATTGACCTCTAAGTAAGCAAGAGGGCACCATTATCTACAAATTTAGCCATTTTGTAGAAAGTTAGGTTACGCAATTCGATAATTGGGATATAGAAGGGCAGCATTTTTTTGCAGAAAAGAAAACGCCATAAGACATTTCGGAGCCCATAACTCAACAAATAATTGAGATATTACGGCGAAACTTGGTGTAGGTACATATGTACTTCAGGGCCGCCGAGAGAAAATCCGGGCCCGGGGTCAAAATAACTAAGGGCCCCCATACTAAATGAACAAATTCTCAAAATCAAAATTCAATGAATATATAGTTACGAACTTTAATTTATCTATACATGGCCGCTGTGGTGCAGTGGGTAGAGTGCTCGCCTGCTATGCCAGGCTTCTGTTTTAGCCACTCAAAAAAAAAAAAAAAATGGACGTGTTTTTGTAGCGTCCGGAACGCAGTTTAAGTGGCTAAAACAGAGGCATTAAACTAAATTTCTGTCACTAACATACTTTAATCATTAGCTGTGGCCTAAATCTTTCCTTTTATCATAAAACGATACAATATTTCGCGATATTTCTGCCTCAAAAGTTCAAAAAATCGTGCGAACATACCGTCCGAAACGCCCAGGATATACCCATATCGCTGTATAAGAATTTGCATCATACCGAATTTTTCTGTTGCAACAGAAACCAACAATTCCTTAAGTGGGGTGCAGACACTTTAAGAGATTTATAAAATTTGTTGAAATTTAAAATGATTGCTATCTACGAAAGGTGATTAAAGGTGTTGTTCGTTTATTTTCTGTAAGCAAAAACTTGGATATCATTTTGAGATTCCCGGGCCCTCTAAAGCCCGGGCCCGGGGCAATTGACCCCCTCAGCCCCCCTCTCGTCGGGCCTGTGTACTTTTATTATTTGTAGTAAAATTCTAGCAGAATCGGTTTGTAACCACGCCTACTTAAAAGAAATTGTAAAACTCCCTTTGGAAACTTTTGACGTGGCATCTTTGTAACTAAAAGTCATAAAGGGATGAAATTTTAAACTAACAAGAATATTTTACGCTTGGTCTGATGTGAGATAAAACTGTTGATAATGGGTGTGGCCACGCCCACATTATGCTTTACCCTCTCTATATAAAATAGGTGCACCGCCTTTCGATCAAACGCATACAATTATAATAAAAATGTAAGAAGTACCGCAAACTAGTTTGCTTATCGAATTGGTGGGAAAGCTAGCCACTCCCGGAAATTATTAACGTTTACAGTCCCAAGCCATGCTTATTAAAGCAATGTAGTAATAATTCTATGTATATCATTTTACAAAACAAATTAAAAAAAATCAATAATTTCTCATTTTCACCTGGACTTAGCACGTAGGTTTTTGAAAAAAAAAATTTTTTATGGACTTAGCACATTTGCATAACACTGCATTACACCGCGAAAAACAGACATTATGGTAACTTCTTTTTGGCAGACGATGTATTTTTAGTTGTACTATCTTACTGCATTAAAATCTCAGTTTTGATAAAAATTGGACTTAGCACAATTGCTCACGAAGCCAACGATATGTATGTACTCGTATGTAGGTATCAGTGTTGGAAAATGACTTGTGCCTGTGCTTTTCGGCCCTTTCGGTAGTAGGTGGCACATATGCACAATCGATCGATTTCCAGCACTATTTTGCGAATCTCAATGCAGAATATAAAAAATTGTCCATCACAAAAAATTTTAAATCCCGCCCATTTTCAAAATTTTATCTATTATATCTTAGAAATATTTTTTTTTAACTAGGGTTGCCAGACGTACTGATTTGATCAGTACAATACTGATTTTTCGTGCTCCGTACTGATGGTTTTAAAAACCTTAAGAAATACTAATTTTTTGGATTTTGTACTGATTTGTACTGATTTTTAGCCGACACTAAAAAATTCATTTTTATCACCCTGCACTGTTTTTATACTCAGCTGTACTAGTACACAGAGTATTATAGTTTTGATTTCCTAACGGTGGATTGTAACAGAATTAAATAATCGAGATAGATATGGACTTATATATATCACAATGATCAGGGTGAAAAGAGAAATCGATTGAGCCATGTCCGTCCGTCCGTCCGTACGCACTCTAACTCGCGCAAAAATTGAGATATTTTGATGAAATTTGGAATGCAAGTTGGTATCGAGACTGGGACGGTTGGTATTGAAAATGGGCGAAATCGGACCATAACCACGCCCACTTTTCCTATATAGAAAAATCGGAAATATGGTATCTCAGCCACTAATATAGCTGGAGCGATGAAATTTTATCCACGTATTGAGCTCAGGCCCTTATGAACAAATTTGGTGAAATTTTGGAAAATGGGCGGTGCCACGCCCACTTATTAAGGGTCAAACATTGAAAGTTGTATATATCATAACTCAGAAACCGTTGAAGATATATCGATAAAATTTGGTACGCGTGATTTACTTACTTAGGCAAACGTTTTGGCGGAATATTGTTAAAATCGATTGACGGCCACGCCCACTTTTATATGTGGGAATTATAAAGGGGTCTAATAAAAACATTTTAAGCGATATCTCTGCCAAATATAAAGATCTATCCCTGACATTTTGTGTCATAAGTTCCACAATAGACCGGAAACAAAAAATAGAAAAAGTTTGGAAAATGGGCGTGGCACCGCCTCTTTTTAGACAAAGGAATCTACGATATTTCGGAGCCCATAACTCGACAAATAACTGAGATATTATGACGAAACTTGGTTTATACACTTTTATAACTTGTGTAAATAGACACGCAAAAATTTATTGAAATCGGTTTATGATCACGCCTACTTTTTAACAAAGATATTTCTGGAACACCCTTTGGGAATTTGTCACGTGACATCTTTGTAACTAAAAGTCATAGAGGGATGCAATTTTGCACAAATTATAATATTTATATGCTTAGTTGGATGATTAATACAAATTTTGAAAATGGGCGTGGCTGCGCCCACTTTATGCTGCACTCGTTTCATATAAAATACACCCTATATCGAACAAACGCAAACAAACAATGAAAGCATACAGCTGATGTTCGATTCCACTCGAACTTAGGCTTCCTTACTTGTTAATTTTCCAACTGTTTTCATTTGACGTTTGTAATGCCGTGGTTATGCTTACGACAATACTCGACGAGCAACGTGTAATTGTTGTGAGGATGGATGAAGGCGCTCCGGCCAAGAAAGTATTTCTATCGAAACCCGCTGAACGGAAAAGAAAGGGGAGACCTACACTGCGTTGGGAAAATCAGGTGGACAGCGATGCTGACTCCCTAGGTGTTCCCAAGTGGCGCCATGCCAGAATCGCCTAGACCATTAAGCGCCAAATAAGTAGATGGTATCTATAGAAGTTTTTTAAATTGAGTGCACAATGACCTTCAAAAATGCACACTTTTTCGGAAAAGTTTGGCACAATTTGAAATTTTCCTTTTCCATCACTGGTAGGTATGCTTATATTTAAGTCTTCCACGATTGATCGTTATTTTTCAGCACAATGGATCTCCACTGGCTTTATTAATTAAATATTGATTTTAAAGTGTTGTTTAATTTGGCAAATTCGATTCGTTTGCTCTTGTTTGCGGCTTATGGTTTCAATGTTCTCACCACTATCTTTTATTACTATCTTTATTCTAAACGCCCGTAAGAAAAAAATTTAATTACTATCATAAAAATGACTTTCTAAGCAGAAATTGATTTATTTCAATTGAACGTATGAAAAATATTTAAGCAACAAATTCGATACGAGGACGAAATGTTGGTACCTAGCTAAATTTTATTTCTACCATATTCAAAGCCAACTGACCAACAGTGATTTCTCAACACGAACAAATGCTAGTAATTATGAAAGAGAATGCTTCCCAGACCAACTTTCCCGAACAGAGTACTAGTCCAGAGGGTCTGAGTTTTTTTGGAAGGGTTTAAGTTTTATGGTTTTAGCTGGAGGTGCAATTACTTTATTGAAAATATCTTACACAAAATTACCTCAAATGAAGTTTTTGAGCTCGGACTCCTTCTACAGAATTTAATTAGCATTTTTTTTTTCGGAAGCCTTTAACCCTCTAACTCCCATGAAAGTTGATTCAAATTTGTGGGAACTTTTTTGTACAGAGCCATCCTTTTTTAAAAATGCCCATAGATTTTCGATGGGATTAGGATCTGGGCTTTGAGCAGCCCACTTTATCACACCAAGTCTTTGAATAACCAGTTTCGCATGATTTTCACCTATTTTTGGGGTTACCGCCTTGCGGAAATAGCTCCTCGTCCTCGGAATATGCGCTTATTCCGGCGAACTTAGTCAAATCTATTCTTTAAATATGGAGATAATATTCCCTTTTCATAGCTCCACCTATTTTTGTTAATGGATCGAGTTCCCCTTGCTTTGCAGTTTTCTTCAATTGGTGTTCTTGGTGTTTCATGTGGCCAGTGCCGAAAGTATTGTTTACCATCAGACTGGAAACGAATTATATATGCTCAGACGAACCAAAAATAAATTGCTTCCAGTCGGACGGCAAACAATACTCTTGGCACTGGTCATATGAAACACTCCAAAGGCACCAAGTAAATAAAACTGTGGAAGAAATTATAGGGGTTGTGGGTGTTTCACCTAATGGAAACTTGATCCATTAATAAAGATAGGTGGATCTATGAAAAAGTTCGCAGATATAAGCGCCCATCCCGAAGACGAGGTGTTATTGATTTTCTGAGCAGAAAATAAAACTCAGAAAATAATGATTAAAAATCAATTTTTTTATAAAACTCGAAAAAATAAAAGTTAATGCACCTAGAGATAGTCTGCGTTACGGTGATTACATCTGTGTACTTCTTTTGCGTTTAGCATTTCTCCTTCAGTATGATTTTTTTAGTCAAAATTTAAAAAATAACAATTATTTGCAATCCCTGCTTATTATACCTTATAAATACCTTAGTAAAAATGAGTTTTTGTTTAGCTGCACAATTCACATTTTTTGCGCAATTTAAGCGTTGCGGCTATTTAATAATAAAAAATATATTCTGCTAGGGTTGAAACGTTATTATTCTTATATTTAGATATACATAGATGTAGGCTTGCCATACGTCAGGCATTTGCCTTATTGTCAGGCATTACATACTTTGTCAGGCAATCAGGCGCCTAACGAATTTTGTCAGGCATTTTGAAGAGTTTTTTTGTGTACATTGATATTTTGTATAAATTTTATTTCGTTCTATTCAAAGCCGTATGAACATTAGATATGTAATCTTGTCGAGTCTAAACACAGCGTAAGTTTAAGTCTTGTGTGATTATCGATAACTTCTTTCTATCTCTTATTCCGGGCCATAAAAGCACATCCAGACTACATTTTAAATTACGTTGATTAGCCGAAATTACTTTCCGAAATTACGTGCGTTCACACATGCTTTTGAGTAATTTATTTATTTACATGCGAATGCAATAACTGCGATTTTAGGACAATAAAACCAGATAAATTTCTGGTGCAATATATAACCCCGTTTGTTCGAATTGTCACAATTATTTGTCATTTATACTTGTGGTTTTGGTGCTATTTCCTTCAACATAATTTAGATAAGTCATCAACAGAAGAATCTAATAGAATTAATAAGCATTAAAAAGGCAAATTCATAGCCCATATTTGACAAGAAAATATCAGTGAATTGTGAATTGTTTTTTAAATGTGATAAATTTACCTACATGTATAAACTAGTAATTTACTTGAATATACTTGAAGAATTTTATGGTTTTCTAACTTTAGACTGTTTTTATTTCGCTTTAGTCAGGCATTGGGGTGAAAAAATTATGGCAAGCCTACATAGATGTATATAGGAAAGAGATACACGTGAATGTAAGTAGCAAATAAACTGAAGCAACGATATTTCCTTCGACAATACGCAATTTTTACGCTCGTCACATTTTGTACTCTCTTTGCCCTTGTTTGCTCATAAAATTCAATTCCCTTTCTCTCTATTTGGAATATGTGAAAATTAAGTATTAAAACATTTGGATCGGGGAGAATGAGTGCATAATAGCAAACAGCGCAGCCGCGTATTCCTGTTTCATAGCTGATGCGTCAACAATAAGCAAAACCTTTTTTCTGGGTATATATGTAAACATATACATGTGTGCTTACATTCATACCCTGCAGGGAACTCAATAACTAGTGAGCAAAATTTCTAGTTCAAAACTAGCGAAAAGGTGTCAAAGGGGAACTAGATCAATTGTAGTTAGACCCTCACCAGTTCAGAAGGAGTAAATTCAGTGACCATTATAGGACACACTTTGATTTGTATGCAATTTCGAAGTGACACAAATTCTATGAAAATTTTTCGTTCGTTTAATTTCTGCAATTCTCAGATGTTTAGTGAAGCATTATAAAGAGTTTTCTATTTACATCTTGTATGAAATGAAATGTTGCCCTAATTATGCTTTTCCGATTCCTCAGGCTTATTTTTATTTTTTTTTTATTTTATTACTTTTTAAATATTATTGTAAATTTTAAAAAAATTAAAAAAAGTTATCATCTACCTTGACACCGACAGGATTCGAACTAAAGACCTGCGCAAGCTCACTCGCTTTTCTTTGAACACTGTGTGATTCGGTGTCATTGCCAATGTTATGCTTGATTCGGTTTAACCAGTCTTGGGCACCACTACACTCAAGCCATTACTAAAAAATTAGTGTGTGTTGGTGCGCCTACTGTAGGAAAAAGTGAAAAATTACTAAAAATAATCAGTCTGCATGCAGATGGTGAGCGAGCAGGGTCATGCGCGCACGCTTCGCGAAATTATGAAACAAGCGACGAGCACTTGCTTTCACGCCAGTCGAAGGCAAACTGATTATTTTTCCTAAGCGACGATCGTCAAGTCCCATCGTAAGCTCTAGTTTTACGCTCTTTATTTGTCTGTAGTAGTGACAATCGGTGTGTATACGTACACGGGCGCTTACTCTCATTTAGCAGGTGCTAAGGTTTTGCCCAACGCTGGGTTTAACATACGATCAGCACTCGCACGACAGTATATGCTAGCATGAGTTGAGTGACAATGCAGTTTGCTCATTTCCATTTAGCCATGAACACACAGGCTTGAGTATATTTTCTGTGCCTTGCGAGTAGTGTGCGAGAGGACAGTAAAAGCACTAGAAAAATAAACGAATCAACCGAATCATTCTAGTTTGTTTGAGTGAATGCAGTGAAGTAAAACGACGCAGCAATGGAAGAAGTAAGTTTCTACTTATTTGTGTATACATACATATATGTACATTAATTTGATAGCTTGTACTTATGTATATATGTACATATGAACATATATATGTACATACATACATACATTTGTTTTATTGTAATTATATTGATTAGTTAAACTAAATGAAATATATGTATATGTGTGTATGTATATATTTTAATAAAATAAATATTTACTATTATAGTTGTAGTAATAGTATTTGGCTGATATACTAATTATATATGAATTTAGGTATGAGCTAGTATCCAATGCTACAATTTTACTATTTATTTCTTATTTCGCATTTTTTTAGTAAAGCGCTTTATGTATTTATGTATGTACATATGTATGTACATATGTATGTATACTATTATAATTCCTCTTTTACTCGCATTCGTTACGTATGTACATACATACATACATAGCTCAGTTGCATGTTTCAAGCCTTCCGAATCTATTGCCTTTCGAATCTATTGCCTTACGAATCATTTGTCATTCAACTCAATTGCTTTGCAAGTTATGAGTGAATGAGGGCATATCTCTTTTTGTTGACGTGCAGTGCAGAAACACTTACGCTCTATTTACAAGCTCTTTCGCTCACATGTTGAGCCAATGTTATGCAGATCGGCTCACGCCGTTTTATGCGAGTGGCTTACATCGGCAAATGAGTGAATCGTTGCAGGGGTTTAATTCGAACCCGCGCCCTCAGATTGAAAGGCACATGCGCTAGTCAGTCGGCCATCGCGCCACTTGCATGAAGTGTGTCAAATGCTGCACTTAAGCGGCAGATGTAAAACTATAGAATTTGTAGGTACTTGTAGCTAGTTCAGAACTATCGAAATTGTGCCAATAAATGAACTAGTGTAAACTGTAGAATTTAGTACTAGTTCGGAACTATCGAAAATGTAGTGCAGAGAGGGACAATTGACACCGCCTAGGACATCTCCGTGTTAAATTCGCCAGTTGATAACATGCAAAAGAGATTTAGCTCGCACTAGTAGTGTCGAAAAATGCACTAGAAGCGACCTAGTTCGGAACTAGAGATTTTCCCTACAGGGAAATATATATATGTATATCTACATACATATGTACGTATGCATAACGATTTTTCAACTAAGCGGACTTTTCTCTCATAAGACGTCAGATCAACACTTTAAATTTATAACTTTAATCCCTAAACCGTATGTAACTTAACAGGTCGGAAACTCTTGTAAATTCACTAATATGAATAGAAATCTGAACAGATTGTTGTAATTGTGTTTTCCCTGACCGCTACGTTGTGGAATTCTACTCCAGAGAGCGCTGACAACAGAGATTATAATAATGAAGTGTTTGGGGGTGAGTGACTTTTAATTTACTTCAAACCTTACCGCAGCTGAAATTCCCCGAGGAACACAACTCCGATACCTCTCAAAACACAAAAGTAGATAATTGCAATAACAACAATGGGAGGACTACATACAAGTATGCATGCGTATATTGAGTATCCAATATAAGGGTAAACATTTATGTACAGTGGCGCATGAAAGTCTACATGCAGTATCATTTTTGTGAAAAACTCATTATATTCAGCTGTACTAGTACACAGATTATTATAGTTTTAATCACATAACGGTGGATTGTAACAGAATGAAATAATCGAGATAGATATGGACATATATCTCAAAGTTAGGGTTGCCGGGCGTACTGATTTGATCAGTACAATACAATTTTTCGTGCCCCGTACTGATGGTTTTAAAAACCTTAAGAAATACTGATTTTTTGGATTTTGTACTGATTTGTACTGATTTTTAGCCGACAATAAAAAAAAATAATTTATTTAATTTAACGAGCACAGGCCCAGGTTATATTTTATTTTTTTATTTTTTAGAAACTAGAAAAAAACTTTTTAAGCATGGATGTAACTACAGCTGTTTCACCTTAGATCCCTCTAAGACTCATCAGGTTACTTTTGCTTCTGCCATGACTCGAACTTGCGCACCTTGCAGTACAATAACTACAGTTCTAACCGCTGAGCTATTGCCTGCCTTCGACATCTGATAGAAAATTTGTTGCTAGTTTCTTTCCTACCATAATTCGTTTCTAACTTATGCACATACGTATGTACATATTTACATATTATAGTATGATTAAACATAAGTAGCGAATAAAGTGTAGGGATGTTCAAATGAACTTAATTTTTTATTTTAATTTATTTAATTTAACGAGCACAGGCCCAGGTTATATTTTATTTTTTTATTTTTTCTAGTTTCTAAAAAATAAAAAAATAAAATATAACCTGGGCCTGTGCTCGTTAAATTAAATAAATTAAAATAAAAAATTAAGTTCATTTGAACATCCCTACACTTTATTCGCTACTTATGTTTAATCATACAATAATATGTAAATATGTACATAGGTATGTGCATAAGTTAGAAACGAATTATAGTAGGAAAGAAACTAGCAACAAATTTTCTATCAGATGTCGAAGGCAGGCAATAGCTCAGCGGTTAGAACTGTAGTTATTGTACTGCAAGGTGCGCAAGTTCGAGTCTTGGCAGAAGCAAAAGTAACCTGATGAGTCTTAGAGGGATCTAAGGTGAAACAGCTGTAGTTACATCCATGCTTAAAAAGTTTTTTCTAGTTTCTAAAAAATAAAAAAATAAAATATAACCTGGGCCTGTGCTCGTTAAATTAAATAAATTAAAATAAAAAATTAAGTTCATTTGAACATCCCTACACTTTATTCGCTACTTATGTTTAATCATACAATAATATGTAAATATGTACATACGTATGTGCATAAGTTAGAAACGAATTATAGTAGGAAAGAAACTAGCAACAAATTTTCTATCAGATGTCGAAGGCAGGCAATAGCTCAGCGGTTAGAACTGTAGTTATTGTACTGCAAGGTGCGCAAGTTCGAGTCTTGGCAGAAGCAAAAGTAACCTGATGAGTCTTAGAGGGATCTAAGGTGAAACAGCTGTAGTTACATCCATGCTTAAAAGGTTTTTTTCTAGTTTCTAAAAAATAAAATATAACCTGGGCCTGTGCTCGTTAAATTAAATAAATTAAAATAAAAAATTAAGTTCATTTGAACATCCCTACTTTATTCGCTACTTATGTTTAATCATACAATAATATGTAAATATGTACATACGTATGTGCATAAGTTAGAAACGAATTATAGTAGGAAAGAAACTAGTAACAAATTTTCTATCAGATGTCGAAGGCAGGCAATAGCTCAGCGGTTAGAACTGTAGTTATTGTACTGCAAGGTGCGCAAGTTCGAGTCATGGCAGAAGCAAAAGTAACCTGATGAGTCTTAGAGGGATCTAAGGTGAAACAGCTGTAGTTACATCCATGCTTAAAAAGTTTTTTTCTAGTTTCTAAAAAATAAAAAATAAAAAAAAAAAAAATAATAATAATTTTTATCACCCTTCACTGGTTTTAATTTTCCAACTGTTTTCATTTGACGTTTGCAATGCCGGGGTTATGCTTACGACAATACTCGAAAAGCAACGTGTAATTATTGTTGTGCACTCCGACGAGTGAGTGAATTTTCGGACTCACACATCGATCAAATTTGTTTGGTGAAACAAACACCCAGCACGCCGAGGTTTCGGGGTAATAATGTGTTATGATCTGTATGTGCGTTCTAATCATCGATTTAACTACCTCTCACCGATGATGAAAATCCGAATTTCATCGGTGTTTTGCTGGTAAGCATCACCACGGCATAACCATGAAACAATTAGGAAGGAGGAAGCAACGCGAACGTTAAATGTCATAGAAACATAATAGAAACATGATTGACAGTTAACGATACGGAAACAAAAACAAAATGCCAGTAATAAAGACGATTTTCTCCTTTTTTTGTTGCAAGGCAATGTACTGATTTTTTCGGGAAAGGTATCTGGCAACCCTAATCAGAGTGATCAGGGTGAAAAGTGAAATCGATTGAGCCATGTGCGTCCGTCTGTAAACAGTCTAACTCGCGCAAAAATTTAAATATTTTGATGAAATTTGGAATGCAAGTTGGTATCCAGACTGGGACGGTTGGTATTGAAAATGGGTGAAATCGGACTATGACCACGCACATTTTTCCTATATAGAAAAAGTCGGAAATTTGGTATCCCAGTCACTAATATAGCTGGAGTGATAAAATTTCACCCATGTATTGAGCTCAGGTCCTTATGAAGAAATTTTGGTGAAATTTTGGAAAATTGGCGGTGCCACGCCCTCTTATTAAGTGGCAAACATTGAAAGTTTTATAAGTATTTGGTAAGCGTGATTTACTTACTTAAGCTAACGTTTGGACGGAAAATAGTTAAAATCGGTTGACGGCCACGCCCACTTTTATATATGTGTATTATAAAGTGACCTAACAAAAACATTTTAAGTCATATCTCTGTCAAATATAAAGATCTATCATTGAAATTTTGTCGCATGAGTCCAACTATGGACATAAAACATAAAACACAAAAATTTTGGAAAATGGGCGGTGCCACGCCCACTTATTAATGGGCAAACATTGAAAGTTTTATAAGTCATAACTCAGAAACCGTAGCAGATATATCGATGAAATTTGGTACGCGTGATCTACTTACTCAAGCAAATATTTGGACGAGGAATTGCGAAAATTGGTTGACGACCACGCCCAATTTTATATATGGGTAGATATTATAAAGTGGTGTAGTGAAATAACGCCCGTGGAAACAGCGCCCGCGGGTGTTATTTCCAAAAAAAAGGAAATAATCTCCGCGGGCGTTATTTCGTTTTGGGCATGGAGTTTAGTTCTCTTTCCCAAGAGCAATTAAGCCCACATACGGGGTTTTCGTTTTTTAAATAGTGTATTAGTGAAAAAAGCGCCACAGGCGAAAAATTGGAATAAATAAAAATAAGTAAAAAAACCTTTTAAGTTAAACGGTTTTATGTTATACATACATTGCAATGTTTAAGATAAATGTATTAAAAACCAAAAAATAATAAAATAGATACAGTCGTGGGAATTATAAACATTTGCATAGACTAGACTAAAATAAAACCGGGGGGCACGTCAATTGTCTACAATCGTTGATTAAAATGTTTGTTTTGTAATGTTACACTATAATTACACAACATTTGTAAATTATTTAAGTAATGCACATGCTAAATATCAGCCAAATCGGTCCATAATTAGGATTTTCAGTTTTAATTACCCCGATCTCAGCTCCACCTAGCGGAATTTTTTTTAAGAAAATTTTTTTTTTCATGGTAGTAATACATGTTCCGAATTTCAGCCAAATCGGACCATAAATGCGATTTTTGTAAATATAGCGACCCACGCGCCACCTATCGGAAGTTTTTTTTTAGGAAAATATTTCCTTTCAAGGTAGTAATACATGTTCCGAATTTCAGCCAAATCGGACCATAAATGCGATTTTGGTAAATATAGCGACCCACGCGCCACCTAGCGGAATTTTTTTTTTAAGAAAATATTTCTTTTCAAGGTAGTAATACATGTTCCGAATTTCAGCCAAATCGGACCATAAATGCGATTTTTGTAAATATAGCGACCCACGCGCTAGAGCTGCAAAACCATCGATAGTCGGACCACTCGATAGTTTCGATAGTCAAAAAAAAAACTATCGATACTATCGATAGTTTTTTATGAATATTTCACTACAATAAAAAGAGGGATGGTTTTGTTTACATTTTTCTTTCCAAAAAGTGTTTAATTTTTCTTTTTTTTTACGCAAAACTATAATTAAATAAAAGATCAAATAAGAATTAAATACTTCACTTATGTATGTAGCATTTTCCGGTTAAATTAAACCTTAAAAAGAGGGATGGTTTGTTTACATTTTCCTTTTCAAAGTCTTTAATTTTTTTAACGCGGTACCGTCGGCGGTACCGAAATGACGTTTTCGGCAAATCGGCATTATGACAACCGACGGCGCGCCGAATCTTTCGAAGTTCGGTAAATCGGCATTATGAACACCGAATGAACGAACATTTTGACAGTTTTTCGTGCCGAAATTTGCCGCAAGTATTTGGTTGCGGCGATATTAACAAAATATCAAAAAATTACAATAAAAGTTTAAGTAAATTGTGTAAATGCATGTATGAAGTTGGAATAAGTGTTAATAAGTGTGAATATATGTAAATATATTAATCAACCGGTCGCGAGAAGCCACAAACATGGCGTGGGTCCATTGCATTTTCCAAAGAGATTGAATTGCTGTTATATGCAAAGAAAAACTTCAGAGAAAAAATTGTGAAATAATGATAATAACAGTGATTTAAATACGTGTGTATGTAGGTTTTGGAAATTAAAATATATTTTCACCAAAGAATAATAATGCATTTTCTGAAGTTGATAATTATTGTTTGACTACTATAAAAAAGCAACTAACGAATTATAAATGTGTATTACCAACAATTTACCATTTCAGTAAAAACTTTCGTCTCAATAAAGACGCATTCAAATAAATATTGCAGGTGGTGGAAGGTCGGCTTCAGTATAATCCGCCAGCCATATTTATTTTCAAACCACTAAGAATGCTTCAATGAATCCTTCAGGAAAAGTTCTGCGAATGATAATTTTACTAATTTTAAAACTCCCGACTACGCAAAATTACTGTAAATCTCTCCAGATCTAACTCCAGAAAGGGAGTTCTGTCGGCTGAGGGTTACTTTTCAAAGCGCGGCACAGTGTATAAGGGTGATCTACGCAAAAATACTGTGTTATTAATGAATTATAAGTTTCCGCAAGATTTCGTTTGCATTTTAGTGATCTATCGCCAAAAAAAAAGAAACGTAAAATTCCGGTGCCGGGTACATTGTTATTGAAATTTTCCCCTGTTTTTGTATACAATTTGCTTTTATGTAGTTCAAAATAATTCTATGAAAAACAGAAAAAAGGACAAGGTAAAGGTTTCTTTCACGCAAAATTAAGACTATTATTTTTATTTTCTCCTCTAATTAAATTACGCTTGTTTACTTAAAGTAAAAGGATTGCTATGATCCCTTAAAAACTTTCTCTCGTTTATTAGATTCCTTTGCTCTTCTTCCTCCACTAATATAGCTGCTATCGCAATAGAATCCATTATTTTATTATTTAAATAAATAGTTTTTATTTGTTGTTTGCCGGCTCCAGGTCGTAAGAAAAACAATCAAAAATTTTTTTATATATTTTTCATGCCAATATATTTCGATTACTTTCAGTAATCGTCCTCAGGGCCACTATTAACAATTAAATAAAACAATACATTATAAACAAATCACAACAAATCACAAAATTATAATTATAAACAAATACAAAATTACATACATTTATATGCACGTCCGTCCTGTATGACGTGGAGTTGTCAACTATCTGTTTTTAATAAATGTTTGTATATATGAGCACAATTATCTGTGTCCGTTTTGTAGTTTAATCTAATGTTTGTCGGTGTGTTAATTATATGTAACATTTCGAGGGTAAAACGCTTGCTGTAATGTTGTTCTTGTTGCAGTATTTTTGTCTTCTCAAAATTTGGCAAGTGTCCGCTACTTGCACAGTGGGCCATAAGCGCCGTTTTTTGGTTTATTATTTTATTGCAATTTTTTGCATCTGATTTATGTTGCGCTAGCCTAGTTTTTAGTTTAGATTTCGTTGTGCCTACATATACACTATTACATGGTTCGATGTTATTACCGTTACAGGGGATTTGATACACTACGTTACTTCTTTCAAATGGGGGAATATTTGACTTAACTCTATTGATAAATTGTTTTAATGTGTTTTCTGGTTTATGTGCGATTCTTACTTTGTCATTATTGTAGCAGTCTGATTGTTTTAGTCGTTCTGATAATTTTGGCACATAAGTTACTGACTTGAAAATCACTGGGTTGATGGCTTTTTGACTATTTTGCGACTTATATTTTCTTAATAAATTCTTTATTGTTTTTTCGGGGAAATCATTGTTTTTTAATAATAAAAATATTTCTTTTTGAATGTCATTGTGGTAAATTTCATCCGAAGTCTGCATCATTCTTCGTATACAGCCCATTGCTGTATTTATTATCATCATCTTAGGGTGTTTTGAATTAAAGTTGACGATTCGTCCTGATGCTGTCGGTTTTTTATACCACTTTAATTTCAACTGGTTTCCATGCTTATTGATAACTGAGTCAAGATATACTAATTTATGGTCTTTCTCTATTTCAAATGTGAATTTAATATTTTTGTCAAAAGAGTTAAGTGCATTTAGAGTTGTGTGTATGTCATTTTCATTAATTATTGCGAATAAATCGTCAACGTATTTTGTGAGCATTCTTGGCTTTCGTTGTAACTTTTCTATTGTGCTTTCTAGCAAATTCTCCATCACAATATCTGCTATTACTGGAGACGTCGGAGATCCCATTGGTAGTCCTTTTAATTGCGTGTATATATTGTCCTTATATTTAAAATATCTATTTTCCTGGATGCAAAATTGAACTACTTCCATACTTTTGTATTTGTTTATAATTATAATTTTGTGATTTGTTGTGATTTGTTTATAATGTATTGTTTTATTTAATTGTTAATAGTGGCCCTGAGGACGATTACTGAAAGTAATCGAAATATATTGGCATGAAAAATATATAAAAAAATTTTTGATTGTTTTTCTTACGACCTGGAGCCGGCAAACAACAAATATTAACCAATAAAGGTCGCCAAACATTACATATAAATAGTTTTTAGTAAAATAAACTAACGATGTATTTGCTTTTATCAAAAAGATAAGAAACGTCAGAAAATCCCGCTCAATTCCGCCAGCCAGATTTAGAAAGCTAGGCGCATACGTGAATTCAGAACTTTAATATTGTAATTGGTATAGTTTAATGTCAAAATAATGTTTCGCCTTGGTTAAAATATGTATTCGCTTGGGACTCGCCCATTCCTGTTGGCCATAGTGTGAATTTGCTTTGTTTTTGACATTACACTGTACCTTTCTAAATAAAAAAAAGTAGTTCCTGAATTCGGCGCTGCGCCTACCTGTCTTGAATTTCGCATCAGTACTTGGCAACACTGATTCGAACACAGTTCACATATTTGGCCACACTGAACTTCGAACCGTCGGGGTTGCTGATGCCATTTTCGATGAGTTCGGCGCCGTGGCTTTCGGCATTTCGGTACCGCCGACGGCGTTGGTGATACACACATAAATACTTCACTTATATATATAGCATTTTCTGGTTAAATTAAACCTTTTTCAATTGAAAATTTTCACTTGATTTGAAAAAGGTTTCATTTGAGTTGAAAAAGCTATAGTAATAAAACTAAAAGTAGTACATTTGTTTTTTTAGCATCGTTGGCGCTGACTAGTACATAAGGCACATTGTTTATTCATTTCATTAATGCAAAATACCGATAATCAAAAGGCACACTGTTTAAACATTTCATTAATGTAGAATACACTATGCTTTAAATAAATCAAAAAACAAAAAAATACGAAGAATTTCAGTTATGGGGGAGGATACATTTTATTATGTAAAAATTAGCCCGCTTAATTGTTAACGTAATATCAAGGATATCTGATAAAAACATTATTTTTAGCGATTTCTTTCATGTGAAACAAAAAGGATATTTTATGGACGAAAGACTCGGTTAGATGACTCATCCGTGAATAGACAAAAGATAAAATTTGTTTGTGACTTCACCCTCTCATATGGTTAGCGTTAATCAGAGGTTTAGTAAACGGCCCTTAAGCTAAAGATCATCCCTTGTGAAAAAATCGTTCCACAATACATCATATTCCTACTCCGCACAGTGCCGCGACTCCATACAAATGATGGACAAAATTCTTGCAGGTCACACAAGTAAATGATTTTGCGAATATTTTTCTGAATACGAACCAAGTATTTTCCCGAGCCCCAACCGAATATTTTTCCGAATACTTTCCCGAATTCGAACCCAAATACTCAACCGAATATTTTTCTGAATCCGAACCGAATATTTTACCGCATACTTTCCCGAATCCGAACCGAATATTCTCCCAAATACGAAACCGAATACTTTCCCGATTCCGAACCGAATACTTTCCCGAGTCTGAACCGAATACTTTTCCGGCTTCAAACCGAATACTTTCCCGATTCCGAACCGAATACTTTTCTGTGTTCGAACCGAATACTTTTCCGGGTCCGAACCGAATACTTTTCCGAGTTCGAACCGAATACTTTTCCGGGTTCACCCGAATACTTTTCTGAGTTCGAACCGAATACTTTTCCGGGTCCGAACCGAATACTTTTCCGAGTTCGAACCGAATACTATTCTGAGTCCGAACCGATTACTGTACCGAGTCCGGGACCCGCTGGCTCTGTAATTAACGAAGTTATGGTAAAAATGAAAATGTCCTTGTATTTGAATAGAACGGCGCCAAATTTCATTAAAAACCGATGACCAGAACATTATGACAACAAGAAACTACATACTTCTTTTGCTTATACATACAATGTACATACATATGTAAATACAATACCATAACTTCGTTAATTACAGCTGGTAATCGGTTCGGACCCGGAAAAGTATTCGGTTCGAACCCGGAAAAGTATTCGGTTCGGACCCGGAAAAGTATTCGGTTCGAACTCGGAAAAGTATTCGGTTCGAACCCGGAAAAGTATTCGGTTTGGACCCGGAAAAGTATTCGGTTCAGACTCGGGAAAGTATTCGGTTCGGAATCGGGAAAGTATTCGGATTTGGGAGAATATTCGGTTCGGATTTGGGAAAGTATTCGGTAAAATATTCGGTTCGGATTCAGAAAAATATTCGGTTGAGTATTTGGGTTCGGATTCGGGAAAGTATTCGGAAAAATATTCGGTTGGGGCTCGGGATACTTGGTTCGTATTCAGAAAAATATTCGCAAAATCATTTACTTGTGTGACCTGCAAGAATAATTTGAATAACGTGAATAAAAATTTATTCTTTATTCAAAATTATCTGAATGAAAAATAAAATTTTATTTTTTATTCAACCAATTTCGAATGAAGAATAAAAAATTACTAGCCGGACCCGTGCGCATCTTGCGCAAAAAATAACAAAACATACGTGGCGCCAGTCGGTATGGTTTGTGCTGTCACGCCCATTTTAAAAAACTTATTATTTATTTGGTTTGGTGGACCTTATGGAACTTTCAATGAATTACCTAGATATATGTTTGACAAAGATATCGCATAAAATGTTTTTATTATTCCTATATAGGTATGTGCAATATCTATATATATAAAAATGGTGTAAAAAATGTTACTAACCTCATCAGATGAGAACGGCTGGGCCGATTTCTGTAAAATTTTTTGTCAGTTGATCGTATTCTCGAGGAGATGGTTCGTACGGAAGAAAATTTTGGAAAATCTCTCCGGAAAAGTCCGAAAATTGGAAAAATCGGTGTGTATGTGTGTATGTGTGCATCTGTGGATGTGTGTCCTTTATAAACTCCCAAAGTAACCATCCGTTCTTTATGAAATATTCACAGTAGATTCATGTGGTGTTAGTGCACATAGCAGGGTATATAGAATTTCGAAAAAAAGGAAGCTTCTCGGAATACAGGCCTAAATGAAGACCCAGGTCGATCCAGCAAGTCTTTGACCAATATTGGTATCAAATGAAAGGTGTTGAACAGGCCTTCAACATAAAGTTATTTTCATTGCGATACCTAGACCGGGTTCCCAGATATGGGTTAAAACGTGGGACCGAGTGACCCTGGAAAGTTTCTGGGCAATATTGGTAGCAAATGAAAAGCGTTGAGCAGGCTTCCACATACAGCTATTGTCATTGTGATTTCTAAGGCTGTTTCCCAGAGATGGCTAAAGTAGTGGGCCCGGATGGTGATCGACGGTCCCAGTAAGGTAAAGGTAGGTAGCTATAGGGATAGGGGTAGGGATAGGGATAGATATAGGGATAAGGATAAGGATAGGGATGGGGATAGGGATAGGGATGGGGATAGGGATAGGGATAGGGATGGGGATAGGGATGGGGATAGAGATAGAGATAGAGATAGAGATAGGGATAGGGAAAGGGAAAGGGTAGGGATAGAGATAGGGATAAGGATAAGGATAAGGATAAGGATAGGGATAGGGATAGGGATAGGGATAGGGATAGGGATAGGGATAGGGATAGGGATAGGGATGGTGATAGGGATAAAGATTGAGATTGAGATTAAGATTGAGACCGAAATAGAGATAGGGATTGAGATAGAGATAGGGATCGGGGGAAGTAGGTTTGTCGCGGCGAATATAACTATAACTTTTATTCAGAGAATAGACAATTTTTTGTTATCATTATGTAGTCATTAAGATGGACTCTAAGATAATGGTTAGCAATACGGTAATCAAAGACTTTTCTTTAGGCTTCATGGGAATAAATTTTAGCAGAACAACGTCTGCCGGGTCATCTAGTATTTTTATATATTTTATATATATTTTTATGTGCGTACATATGTGGTTCTTGCCGACTTGGGTAATTTTTTTCCACACGTTTGCCTTGGCTTAATCGATTTATCTGCTACAGTTCCTGAGTTTTGACTTATAAATCTTTGAAAATTTGCTCCTCTTGGCCCATTTTTCAAAATTTCAGCACGTTTCCTCATAACTGCATAACGTAATTTCATCACTCTGGCTTTATTAGTGATTGAATTATCATGTTTTACGTGCTTTTCGAAATACATATATACATATGCCTTATTTTCAACCCCAATTTTCTCTGTTCCCATTAGAATCTATGTACCAAATTTCATTAAAATATTTCTATTTTTGCGCAAGTTAGAGTGTATACGGCCGGACGGACGGACATGGTTCAATCATTTTTTTCATCCTGATCGTTTTGATATACTCGTATATATTAAGGTGGAGTGAAATTTTTTTTTGGAAATTCAATTTGTTCCAAAGCCAGAACGGCACCTTTCTAGCCCAGAAATAAGCCTGTAAAATTTTATTGACCTACTCGCATGTTTGGAGGTGCCCCCAGCCCCACAAAGTTGAAAAAAATAGCACGATCTGGTACAAATGTGAAATTTCTAAAATTATGAAATCAAAAAAACGAAGTATGAGGATTGATAAACAGCCGAAGTTGAGTATTAAAGTGAATTTTTTTTTTTGGAAACAACAACAACAAAAGTTATTAAAGGTCAAAATTTATATTATGCATTTTTTAAATTGCAATTACTTAAAAACTACTTAACCGATTTCGAATGTTTGTATACCATTGGATAGGTATTTTGATTCCCTTTAATTTGATATACATTTTATGTGGGTTCCATAACACTCCCCGCTGCGGGGGTCAACCCCCCTTTTACCCCCCTTACTTTTCATATAAAGTACCACGCCCAATAAAACACCGTTTCGCATGCATAGCTAATTAATACCTTTAAAACGATGCCTTACTTATTAATTTTGGTAAATTATGTGAGCAGAAAAAGGGATATTTATAAAACACCAATTAGAAATAATATATATGATTCTTTATTCAAGGGCATCAGAATGAAGAATAAAAATTTATTGTTTATTCAAGGGTATCAGAATGAAGAATAAATTTTTATTCTTTATTCAAGGGTATCAAAATGAAGAATAAAAAATTATTCTTTATTCAAGGGCACCAAAATGAAGAATAAAAATTTATTTTTTATTCAAGGGTATCAGAATGAAGAATAAATTTTTATTCTTTATTCAAGGGTATCAGAATAAAGAATAAAAAATTATTCTTTACTCAAGCGCGCCGGAATGAAGAATAAAAATTTATTCTTTATTCAAGGATATGAGAATGAACAATAAAAATTTATTTTTTATTTGAATAAAAATTTATTCAAAACCGCCCATCCCTGGGTCAGAATTGGCTGGAACTTCACACCTAGAAGTATTATGCCACGCTAATTTCAAAAATGAAATCGGTTTTTCTTTATCGGTTACTCATTTCGAGAAAACCGACTTTTTCCTGCATTTTTATATGAAAATAGTCATTGTGAACATGTGTTGATATAAGTGGTAGCAGTCATCAGAATGGGCTGAAACTTTACACCTGAAAGGCTTATGTCACGTCAATTTCAGAAAACAAATCCGTTTTTCAGCATCTGTTACCATTTAATTAAAAAACAAATTTTTTTTACAATTTTTTCAAAAGGTAAGATAATTAATAATCATCGTAGACATATGAATATAAAAACCGAAATCGTATTCAAAACTTGTTGAAACTTTAAAACTAAAAGGACTAAGACATCCTAATTTCAAAAATGAAATTGATTTTTCGGTACCGGGTGCCCATTAAAAAAAAACTATTTTTTTACATTACTATATGAAAGACAAATAAGGCATAATCATTGCTGATTGTGGTGTTTACGAAAACATGAAGGAGTTGTCAGAATTGATTGAAACTTTACATCTAAAGTTTCTATATTACTCTTATTTTAAAAAAGTAATCGGTTTTTTCGTAACGGGTACCCATTAAAAAAATACCGAGTTTTTGCACATCATTATTTAAAAATGAAATATGGCATATCATTTTTGCTACGTGTTCAGAAAAATAGAGTTAATACTTAAAATTTGTCGAAACTTTACACCCTAAGTGAATACATGTTAACCTTTAGAAAAAAAAAATTCTTGAAAATAAAGCATAATCGCTGTTAAGTAAGTAAGTAATAATCGCTGTTATATGTTAATAATAATAACTCATCGGTGTTTTATATTTTAAATATTTTTTTGTGTATATGGGTAAACAATATGTCAAATACAATTTATTCATGAAAAAAGACAATAAAAAAATATATATAAAAAAATTGGACCTCCCTGATGTGTATACATTTGTACTATCATTTTTGCAAGCTGTTGTTTGCTTGTTTGGTGCTTAAGCAAAATATTACATGCATATTTAAGTATTTTAATTAGCTCATAATTTTTTCATTTCAAATCACCCTGTACCTCTAAAAATTTTTTTTGGCACTTTTACCTTTAATTCAACACTTTAATTTTGAAAAACGAACCAAAACTTTAGATCTTAGGGCATTCACAAAAAGTATTATAAATATAATAATAATATAATACAATGGCGCTATTATAACTCTGACCAGTTTTATGGCCGAGCTTCTCTCCCAATTCGAGGTGTGCTCCTTTTTGTTTTTCCTACTAATTGGGTGGACCTACAGTTTTAAGCCGGCTCCGAACGGCGAATGCATTTTTTGTGAGAAGCTTTTTCATGGCAGAAATGCTCTCGGAGGGTATGCCGTCCACTGCCGAGAGGTGACCGCTGCTCTTAACAAACCCAATAATTGGATTTTTACTAATTAGAAAAATTGTTTTGGTGTTTGGCTCGGACCGTGGTTTGAACCCGAGACCTCTGGCATAGCAGGCGAGCACTCTACCCACTGCACCACAGTGGTAGATCAGCCAAAATAATACCAAAAAAGGGCATTTAGTCACTTTTTCAAAATTGAAAATTTTCAAATATTGGAAAAAGGTGGAAGAGATTTCGACTGTTTCTGTTAGTAGGAGGTCCAAACTACCATAAACAAAAAAAAATTCACGGAATTTTATGATGTTTTTTTTTTGCCTCCAAAGTTTACGAATTTCCGGATTTTGGTATGTTTAATCATATATTTATTTATTAATAAAAAAAATATTTGTATATTTGTTTTTTTTTTTCATGAACCATACATTTTTTGATTTGTCGCATATATCTTTATCAAATTGCAAAAGTTGATCTTGCTAGGATTAAAAAATATATTTTTAACAAATTTTTAACTGCGGCCACTTTTATGTGCGAAGCGCCGAAATGAAATGGTATGTAGAAAATAGGTGAACTTTGAGGGGGTGTGTGAGGCTGAAAGTTGTTTTTATCACAAAATAACTTACGAATTTCTCTTAGATGGAATTTTAGCTGTAACTTGACATCAAAATATCTAAGTTTCAAGACAGCCGATTTTTGTATTTTTGTCCACCTTCGCTGCACTGTGCCCCGTCGGAAAACCAAGCAAAACAAGTAAGGAAGCCTAAGTTCGAGTGGAATCGAACATTAGATACTCAGCTGTATGCTTATTGTTTGTTTGCCTTTGATGGAAACACGGTGTACTTTATATAAAGCGAGTGCTGCATGAAGTGGGCGTATCCACGCCCATTTTCCAAAATTTTTCTATTTTTTGTTTCCAGTCTATTGTAGAACTCATGCCACAAAATTTCAATGAATTATCTTTATATTTGACAATGATATCGCTTAAAATGTTTTTATTAGGCCACTTTATAATACCCATATATAAAAGTGGGCGTGGTCGTCAACCGATTTCGCTAAAATTTTCAACATGTATTGCTACAAGTAATAAAAGTGTATACACCAAGTTTCGTCATAATATATCAATTATTTGTCGAGATATGGGCTCCAAAATCTCGTATATTCCTGCTCCTAAAAGGAGGCGGTGCCACGCCCATTTTCCAAAATTTTTGTGTTTTTTGTTTTATGTCCTTAGTTGGAATCTTGCCATAAAATTTCATTGATATATCTTTATATTTGACAGAGATATCGCTTCAAATGTTTTTATTAGGTCACTTTATAATACCCATATATAAAAGTGGGCGTGGTCGTTAACCGATTTTGGCAATTTTTCGTCAAAACATTTGCGTAAGCAAATATATCACGCGTACCAAATTTCATCTATATATCTTCAATAGTTTCTGAGTTATGACTCATAAAACTTTCAATGTTTGCCCCTTAATAAGTGGGCGTGGCACCGCCCATTTTCCAAAATTTCATCAAATTTCTTCATAGGGGCCTGAGCTCAACACGTGGGTAAAATTTCATCGCTCCAGCTATATTAGTGACTGAGATACCAAATTTCCGATTTTTACTATATAGGGGAGGTGGGCGTGGTCATGGTCCGATTTCGCCCATTTTCAATACCATCCGTTCTCGTCTTGATACCAACTTGCATTCCAAATTTCATCAAAATATTTCGATTTTTGCGTGAGTTATCGTGCGTACAGACGGACAGACGGACGGACGGACAGACGGACGGACGGACAGACGGACGGACGGACGGACATGGCTCAATCGATTTCTCTTTTCACGCTGATCATTTTGATATATATAAGTCTATATCTATCTCGATTATTTCGTTCTGTTACAATCCACCGTTAGGAAATCAAAATTATAATACTCTGTGTACTAGTACAGCTGAGTATAAAAAGGAATAATGAAAATTACTTAACTATTGCTTGTCATTTTATATCAGAAGAAGATTTCAAATTGCGAGTAGCTGTACTGTAGACACAAAAGCTGCTGTCAGATACAAATCATTCCGCAGCTAATATATTGGAAACCTTGCACGATGTTCCATCTGTGATCAAAGCATGCGAGTTACCGTGTTTTGCACCTTCATTGAATTTAGCTGTGCGAGCAAATTGTTTCCTATTTTAAAGGCAGTACTATTGAATATGATAAGTTTAAGGCCGCGCAAGAAGTCTATAGTGTTTTGCAAAAAAATGTTGTAAAACGACGCCCTATACACGGATGAGTCATATAACCGAGTTTTTAGTCCATAAAATATCCTTTTTGTTTCACATGAAAGAAATTGCTAAAAATAATGTTTTTATCAGATATCTTTGATATTACGTTAACAATTAAACGGGCTAATTTTTAAAAAATAAAACTTTTCTGATTTTTACAAGTTTTTATAAAAAACTTAATTAGAAAATCAAAACTTTCAAAAATCGCAAAAAATTAAAAATTTTGACATTGATCAGATGTCATTTAGCGAGGTGTGGTTCAATTACTACAAGTTGTATATCGTTAGAAGCGTGGATTTTAGTCGCCTCTTACGACAGGCATTCCTTACCACGGGTATATTCTAACCCCCTAACCCACTGGGGTATTAATTTGACCAATTTGATATCGAAATCCAACTCCTCCTCCCTCACATTCAGTATTCTTCTCTTGGGACAAAACTACAAGAATGAATAGGGATAACCATCGATAGTGGAAAAAAACTATCGATAGTGACACGAAAAAAAAACTATCGATACTATCGATAGTGCCATCGATAGTTTTGCAGCTCTACCACGCGCCACCTATCGCAAGTTTTTTTTTAGGAAAATATTTCCTGTCAAGGTAGTAATACATGTTCCGAATTTCAGCCAAATCGGACCATAAATGCGATTTTTGTAAATATAGCGACCCACGCGCCACCTAGCGGAATTTTTTTTTTAAGAAAATATTTCTTTTCAAGGTAGTAATACATGTTCCGAATTTCAGCCAAATCGGACCATAAATGCGATTTTTGTAAATATAGCGACCCACGCGCCACCTAGCGGAATTTTTTTTTAAAGAAAATATTTCTTTTCAAGGTAGTAATACATGTTCCGAATTTCAGCCAAATCGGACCATAAATGCGATTTTTGTAAATATAGCGACCCACGCGCCACCTATCGGAATTTTTTTCCATAATATTGCATTGTCATCGGGGTTATACATGCGTACAAAATTTCAGATTAATCGGTTGACAGGAAGAGGGTGAAATTTGAATTACTAAATTTGACCCAAGAATAAATAATAAATAAAAAAAAACAAACGGGGTGAGCTAAATAAAACCGTTTAAAAATGGCGCGATTTTTAATACCAATTTTTCGATTTTTAAATACTTAAGGTGTATTATTATTGGAAAATGCGCCGCAGGCGATAAATTGGAATAAAAAATCGCGCGATTTTTAATTCAAATTTTTCGATTCTTTAAATTTTTTTAAATCCCCTTCCAGATATTCAAATACATATTCAAAATAAACAAAGCTTCATTAAATTTCTATAATCATTTATTAGTAACAATTTAAAGGTCTGTATGGAAGTACGTAAGTAGATATTTATTTATTTACTAGCAAATACCCGTCCCGCTTCGCAGCGACGAAAAATTTTTTATGTTATAATGAGGGTTTCTCTCTACATATCCCTTTCCCTTTCTTTTTCCTTTAATTTTACCTTTACCTTTCCCTTTACCTTTACCTTTACCGGGATCATCCATTCGGGCTCACTACTATGAAATGAAACTATCTGTACATACATATGTTAAAGCCCTGCTCGACACCTTTCATTTGATACCAATATTGCTCAAAGGCTTGCAGGGTCACTCTGAGTCCACATTTGGGCCTATTTTCCGGGAAGTTCTGACTTTTTCGAAATTCTATATAAAGATCTGTTGATTACTTTTAGAATCCATAAACACACACACATATTCATTTTTATATAATAGATTTATTTATTTCAAACAAAAGTAATCAAGCGTACAATGGTACTTACAGACTACTTAGAGTTAAAGCATCAAATAATTATACATTTATTAAATCATTTAATAATATCTTAAAATTAGTTCTAGATACTCGTAATGAAAAATCAACCAAAAGGGAATTTTCGAGGTTATTGAACTCATTCATAGATATGTGTAAGAATTTGATTGTACATACATATTGGCACTTTCAGACCACCCCTGCAAAAGTCATTGGATTATATTCTCCATTTGTGGTAGGTTGGAGTACTTTCAAAGTGACCACTAACATAGCCCAAACGACCGATTCATTTACCTGCATTGGTTCGTAGTTAGCCGAACATAACAAAAAGCAAAAGTTTATCGCGACGACGACGGCATGTGTACACATACATAGTTATATATCGAAGTTCAAATGAATCCTGGGGCCATCCCCTTTCGTTTGATACCCATACTGTAGGGTAATTTTAATGTTTTTGGGCAATCAGATTTTGACCGATAACTCAGTTATCGATAAATTTATCGAAATATATTGAAGTTCAAATGAAACCTGGGGCCATCCCCTTTCGTTTGATACCCATATTGTAGGGTAATATTAAGTTTCCTAGCAGGGTCGGAAGCCCCAAAATAAAAAATAAAATTGCCTGTACTTCCTTCCGGGCATTACTCTGGTACCCGGGTATATGTATACCAGACATAGGCAGCCCATACCACAATTGTGGGAAGTCAATTCACACGTATTCTTACTCTCTTCATCATAGCCCCGTCACAATCAACTGCCGGATGTAGTTGCATTTTACCGCATGTAGGTGCGTCGTCACAATCATCTTGCGTTTCTTTGCGATCAGGGCATCGGAGCGAAAGTTTTTTTTTTTGTTAGATCCGCTCACTAAAGTTTTTTTCCTGGCTCCGCTCTTAACTCCCACTTTTTCTGTTTTGCGGTGATCAGGGATGCTGTTTGTGGGCAATTCTTACCAAACTGGTAAGAATGTAAGTTTATACTAAATGTATAAAAACTGTTAGTAGAGAAAATGTGAATGTGATATATATAAAGTGAAATTTTCATGTTGTAATGGAAATTCAAAAATATGATTGGTCATATTTCGACCGGTGCGCGATGATTTTTAATATAAATGCGATAATAAAAAACTATTCGCTGTCATCTTACGAGATAAATAGTTACGAATAAATTATTCGGAACTTTATTTGCTATTTCAAATAATGGGTTACATTAATAAAAGCCAAGCATTTGCTTTTGCTTCAGATTTCAGACCTTTTACTCACATTTTGAAATTTGGTTCATACAAATTAATGCCGAATTTCCGAAATCTTGAGTAAAAACATTTGCTATATTTTTATTAATACGACCCAATAAATAAAAATTCTGGGTAGAAAAAAACAGCATTTGAAGAACATATAGATACATACATACATATGTATGTACATGGTTTCGATTTTATCACAAAAATGTATGTAAATAAAAAATATCTATTATTCGAATAATTCTTTTTGCAGTAAGAGAAATTAATTATTCAAATAAGGATAAAAAAAATTATTCATCTACCTATTATTCGTTATTCGAAAAAATTTTGCTCAACTCTGATACATATCAATAAATATGTATGTAAGTAGGGATGGCAAAAAAAATGAAATAACCAATTAACTGCTTTTTAGGTTAATCGAAAGCGTTCGATTATTAATCGCGAATAATTGTGGGGTACTAACCGATTATAACCGTTTTTCGATTACAATTATTCCTTAAAAAAAATATATAATAAACCAAAAAAATCATCACTTATTAGGAAAAATCGTCAAAATGACGATAAAATCGTTTATTCGGGAACTGGAGGGAACATTTATTGCGGTACATTTTAACCGTTAACCGAAATAAATTAACCGATTATAATGGTTTTTCCGGTTATTGTTGCCATCCCTATATGTAAGTGATTTTAGCTCCAACTCCGCTATTTCCAATGATTTTAGCTCCTTGGTCTTCGCTGCGCTCCGCTCCATTGCCCCGAACAAATGTCAAATGCTTCTTCTTATGCCTTACATGCGGCAGAAGTTGAAAGTTGGGAACTTTTTTATGGTAGATGGCGCTAGTGCTGCCGGATCAGTCGATCCCCATGCAAATACATACATTCCACTCAGCTGTCAACGCATGCCGCTCCGTCAAACTTTCATTGTGACGGGGCTATCAGTCGTTTGCCAACTGTCGAACGATAAACATTGAGCCTGACTATGTCGCTTCGTGGTTGAACGCAAGCATTGACTTTATACAGGTAATGTATGTATGTATGTCCACAAATAAAATGCCCGGCGAGAAATTTTATATGATGGAAATGCCTTCGGCGATATGCAATGCCTTTTTTGCTATAAAGTGTTTAAAAATAACACAAATGATTATGCACTACAAAAGCATTGCGAAGTATTTCACAAAGAGTTTTTGTACTCTTATTTGGATGACTTTTGTATTTTAAACACTCTGTTTTACCTAACTACCCTTTAATATTTTTCATAAGAAATAATTTTTTTTCATTAAAAAGTTCTTTTCCTTTCAAAAGCAAAAAACAAAAACAACAAAAACAACAAAAAACAAAAACAACAAAAAAACAAAAATTCTGTTCTACATATACGTATGTATATTCCACTTGAAGCGGCTCAATTTCCTACTGGGGTGCGCTTGCGGAGAACTTGTTTTGTTCTCACCAACACAACCTCATTTCAGATTTCGCCGACCACTGATGTATACACATTTTCATAGTTGTTTATTGAGAAAATAACTGCGACTAAAAACTACAAGTTGCGCGCCGTCGCATTTGCTGCCGCAGTTACAAGCTGTTTGTTGGCCAACGACTATCTCATTTTCTAGTCAAGTTGTTTACTTTTCCTAGTCGTAGTCTAGTGAAGTTGCCAAAAAAAAAAAAAAACGACTAGAAACCGAATGAGCTAGTTGTTATTTCGGTTAAACGACTATGCGACTAGACCAGTGGTCGGCGAAATCTGAAATGAGGTTGTGTTGGTGAGAACAAAACAAGTTCTCCGCATGCGCACCCCAGTAGGAAATTAATCCGCTTCAAGTGGAATATATGTACATACGTATGCATATGTAGAACGGACATTTTTGGTTTTTGTTGTTTTTATTTTTTGCTTTTGAAAGGAAAATAACTTTTTAATGAAAAAAAAAATATCTCTTCTGAAAAAAAATTAAAGGGTAGTTGGGTAAAACAGAGTGTTTGGAACACAAAAGTCATCCAAATAAGAGTACAAAAACTGTTTGTGAAATACTTCGCAATGCCTTTAATCATTTATATTATTTTTAAATACTTTATAGCAAAAAAGGCATTGCATATGGCCGACGGCATTTCCATCATATAAAATTTCTCGCCGGACATTTTATTTGTGGACATACATACATACATTACCTGTATAAAGTCAATGCTTGCGTTCAACCACGAAGCGACGTAGTCAGGCGCAATGTTTATCGTTCGACAGTTGGCAAACGACTGATGAAGAGAGTAAGAATCAGGGATGCCACTTTTGGGCTTTTCCTACCAAAACTGGTAGGTTTTATTCCTTTTGGTAGGTTGGTAGGACGATTTGAATTTTGGTAGGTTTTTGCCTTCTTTCAACTAACATCAGTTTTGTCACAAAACTCTGCTAAATAGAAGCGTTTTCTTTAAGCTTCAAGTACACTTGCCCCCACAGACCCAACTGGAGGAGATTGAAAACAGAAAGGCATCTGACATTTTATGCTATATGAAGCAAACAAGGTTGTTCGTCTACATGGTGTGTAATAAAGAGCTCCATGTGTTATCACAACAGACCATCAGGCCTACCTAGGTAGTAAATGTGTTTGCTGTACCAAGTGGAAACAATGTCCGCTATTTCCCTCGATAAATCTTCTTACGTTTCCTTCAGGATCAGTTGCTTGCCCTCATTATTCCTGAGATGTTATTCCACAAAATGTAAATCCTGATTTCCTCCGCGATAGCAGCCACTAATACCCATCCAACCTGGTCCGAATGTCATTTAATGCGAACTCAAGTTTTTGTTTATCTGGAAACTATTGCTCCCTTCTCTTTTCCTTTACATTTTTATCGCTCATTCTAAAATTAATTGAAATTTTTACAAATAATATTAAATTTAATACTAAAGTATTCAAAAACAAAAAAAAAAATTTTTTTATTTTAAGCGGTAAACTGCAGGGTGGTCGGTTACTGGCACAGTTACCCTAAATGAATTTGTTGAATATATTAAATCTCACATTTAAAAAAAAATAAATTGGTAGGCTCGAAGCCGTTTTGGTAGGAAACAAATTTTCTAAGTGGCATCCCTGGTAAGAATACGTGTGAATCGACTTCCCACAATTGTGGTATGGGCTGCCTATGTCTGGACTACACCAGTGGTAGGCAAATTTGAAATTGAGATTGTATTAGTGCAAGGCCCGGCAAATCGACTCACGTGAGTTAATGAGTATAGCACACATAGGCTTACGCTCTGTGATTCAGTCGTTGTTTAGACAGCGAAGAAGCAACACAAGCACTGGCTGCGTTGCTTTGTTTGTTATGCGACAGTGTGCCATTGCGTATGTATGAATACGCAATAATGAATAATAAATCATTTTGTACTGCAACCAAATTTTCAAGTTGCAAAATTGCAATGCTTTATTTTTCAATTCATATAATAAAATTTGCTTATTCTTAAAGGTTCTACTAAATCTTCAGTTATAACTTACGTCCCATCCTTGCACACCTTAACAAGTTTAGTTATGTACTTTTGGAAAAATTTCGTAAATGATATCAACTCTCAACTATTTCTCAATGAATATTCTTCAAATAAATTTTTAATGTATATTTTTTATACTAAAAACTCCTTATAGATATTTTTTATTACTGGAATTTCCAATATTTTACATTGTTGAATCCAAATTAATTTATAAAACATTTTTTTAATTTAATTTCCAATATTTTAGATTGGTGAATCCAAATTAATTTATAAAACATTTTTTCAAGTTAAAAATTCCTAAGTAATACATTTTTCGTTATTATTCAAATATTTATTTTATTTTCAAAACGTTGCTATTTTGTACGTTTGCCCCATATGCTTAGTTCTTACACCACTGTTGCGTAAATCTCTCTGTTCTCACTAACACAATCTCAGTTTTAGTTTTGCCGGGGTCTGTATTAGTGAGAGCGCTATGGTCGTTCGAACGGATTGTGATCGGGCAAATGCAATGCGTAAATAATACATATATGCAAGCAAGCCTCAAATTGACGCACGCCCGCAAATTTTCCATATGCGTTGAACCGAAATTGACTTACGTGCGTATACAGATAAAGAAATTGAAAAATATAGAAAATCCGAGAAAATCTTGTTATTTTGTGGAATATGTACCTAACATACATGATATCAAAAGCAAATGTAAATTTTTTTGCAAATAATCATCCACAATGCTTAGTTTCAACTGTCAGCAAAACGAAAATTGGGAGTCGAATTTGCTTAATACGCACGCCGTTCAATTTCGGTTACAGACGTTATAGAATTTGTGTGGGTATGAGAAATTTTTGATAGCAAAATGACGACGTGCGTTGATATTAGGTAGCATAGTAAATTGTTTTCAACGTGCAAACAAGCGACAAGCACTCTCGATGTTGCTACGCCACTTGCTCAGTGACGACTAACTGCTTGCCCAGAATGTTGTACTACACTACAGTACAGTACAGTACAGTAGTAAACGGTGTAAAAGTTATGGTGTTTACAAAAAATCGCTTAGCGTAATATATATAAAGATATGGAAATACAAGTTTTAAATTGGCCTCTTATAAGCTTCTGCTTTGGCCGTAAGGGGAAAGAAGAAGTCCGGAAGAAACATTATACGGCGCACTGGCTTCTCTTTATAAAATGGAATACACATATACCCTGCCATTTGAGATGCATAATTTTTTTATTTCAGTAATTTGAATTCCAATTTCGAAAAAAATTAATTTTTGAAAAAAATGTTATTTTCATTTAGTTTGAAGTTTAATGTCAATCAAATTGTTTTTAATGGAGTACTCAGCTCTGTTCGTGGCCGCTGTAGTGCAGTGGGTAGAGGGCTCGCCTGCTATACCAGAGGTCTCGGGTTCAAACCCCAGTCCGAACAAACAGCAAAAAAAAATTTTCTAATTAATTAAAACTAAATTGTTGGGTTTTTAGAAACAGCGGTCACCTCTCGGCGGTGAGTGGCATACCCTCCGAGTGTATTTCTGCCATGAAAAAGCTTCTCAAACAAATGCATTCGCCGTTCGGAACTGGCATAAAACTGTAGGACAAACAAAAGGAGCACACCTCGAATTGGAGAGAAGCCCAGCCATAAAACTCGTCAGAGTTATATTTGCGCCATTGTATTATTATATTATTATTTAGCTCTGTTCAATAATAAAAAATTGTTACGAATTTTTCGTAAAAAATTACAGCTCTTTATATGAAAATGACAGTTGTTATGAAAAATAAGTTAAAAATTTTTAGTAATTGAACACAGGTTTTGTCTCTTTTCAAGAATTGTTTTTGTATTTTGACTTTCGGCGGGTTTTTCAAACCAAATATACCAGAGAACAAGTAAGGAAGCCTAAGTTCGAGTGAAATCGAACATTAGATACTCAGCTGTATGCTTTCATTGTTTGTTTGCGTTTGATGAAAACACGGTGTATTTTACATAAAGCGAGTGCTGCATAAAGTGGGCGTAGCCACGCCCATTTTATAAATTTTTATCAGTCATCCAACTAAGCATATAAATATTATTCTTTGTGCAAAATTTCATTCCTTTATGACTTCTAATTACAAAGATGTCACGTTACAAATTCCCAAAGGGTGTTCCAGAAATATCTTTGTTAAAAAGTAGGCGTGGTCATAAACCGATTTGAATAAATTTTTGCGTGTCTATTATCACAAGTTATAAAAGTGTATAAACCAAGTTTCGTCTTAATGTCTCAATTATTTGTCGAGTTATGGGCTCCGAAATTTCGTATATTCCTTTGTCTAAAAAGAGGCGGTGCCACACCCATTTTCCAAATTTTTCTATTTTTTGTTTCCGGTCTATTGTGGAACTCATACCACAAAATTTGAATGAATAATCTTTATATTTGACAAAGATATCGCTTAAAATATTTTTATTAGGCCCCTTTATAGTTCCCATATATAAAAGTGGGCGTCGTCGCCAACCGATTTCGCTAAAATTTTAAACATGTATTACCACAACTAATAAAATTGTACACACCAAGTTTCGTCATTATATTTAAATTATTAGTCGAGTTATGGGCTGAGAAATCTCGTATATTCCTGCTTCTAAAAAGAGGCGGTGCCACGCCCATTTTCCAAAATTTTTATGCTTTTCGTTTTATATCCGCAGTTGGACTCCTGCCATAAAATTTCAATGATATACCTTTATATTTGACAGAGATATCGCTTAAAATGTTTTTATTAGGTCACTTTATAATACACATATATAAAAGTGGGCGTGGCCATCAACCGATTTTGACAATTTTCCGTCAAAACATTTGCCTAAGTAAGTAAATAACGCGTACCAAATTTCATCGATATATCTTCAACGGTTTGTGAGTTATGACTCATAAAACTTTCAATGTTTGACCCTTAATAAGTGGGCGTGGCACCGCCCATTTTCCAAAATTTCATAAAATTTCTTCATAGGGGCCAGAGCTCAACATGTGGGTAAAATTTTATCGCTCCAGCTATATTAGGGACTGAGATACCAAATTTCCGATTTTTTCTATATAGGAAAAGTGGGCGTGGTCATGGTCCGATTTCGCCCATTTTCAATACCAACCGTCCCAGTCTCGATACCAACTTGCATTCCAAATTTCATCAAAATATCTCAATTTTTGCGCGAGTTAGAGTGTTTACAGACGGACGGACGGACATGGCTCAATCGATTTCTCTTTTCACCCTGATCATTTTGATATATATAAGTCTATATCTATCTCGATTATTTCATTCTGTTACAATCCACCGTTATGTGATTAAAACTATAATACTCTGTGTACTAGCACAGCTGAGTATAAAAAACGTAGTGTCATATAGGCCGAAGAAGCATTTTTTAACGTTTAGCTAGAAAAAATTAGGAATAATTTATTATTCCTTATTGAGATAATTTTGTATAATGAATACATTTTTGACGTTATTCAATTATTCTTGCTAGTCACACAAGTATACTTTTTCAAAAAGTGATTTTTCGAATACTTTCCCAAATTAGGAAAGAATATTTGCCCGAATTTGAACCGAATGTTTTCCCGAAACTGAACCGAATAATTTTCCAAATACTTTCCGGATCCTAAACCGAACCCCAATACTTTCCCAAATCAGGAAAAAATATTTGCCCGAATCTGAACCGAAGATTTTTCCAAATACCGTATCCGAAACCGAACCCGAATACTTAACCTATTATTTTTCTAATAATTTCCCGAATCCGAACCGAATATAAATAAACATGAACCCCTGGTAATAACTCAGTCAGTTTCCGAGCGAATTTAACAAAACTTTGCACGTGACTATATCCTACTATTACCCTAACCATTTCTAAAAATAATCGAAATTGATATATGATTTTGATCCTTCATTTGTTTCTAATTCCGAAAATAGTCATTCCGAGCAAAAAAGTAACATAATCACTTTCATTCAAAATGAGTACATAAACAATTTCTTCATATACGATTTCGACGTATCTGCAACATTTCATTCACTTTTGTGCAACCAAAGTTAACATTTCACAATGACCATTTTTTTGGAGCTCGTTAGCACACGTATTCTATTGAATGAATTAAATTAACTTTATATCATCTTACAGAGAATTAAAAGAAGTATTATCCAGTTTTGAAATCGTGAAAATGCTTACTAGCAATTGCTTTTTTTTATTCATTAGGCCCAATGTGTATCAGCCCAAGGCATGGAAAAATTACCAAACAGGAAAAAGAATTTCTAAATTACCAAAATTGTTTTAGAGGACAAAAAATTACCAATTATGGTTAAAAATAACCCAAGTGGAACACTGCTGGGTACATACACACATATGTATGTATGTACAGGTATATGTATGTATGTATGTACATATGTATTCTATTACCTTATCAATAATCGCAAATTTTTGGTTACAGTGAAAAGCACATACCCACCACCCTTGTGCAAATTTTCTAATAATAATAACGGGTACTTTATAATTTCCAAACATTTATTATTTCCCAGTATTTTATACCAAACATACGTATATATGTACATACATACATTTGAATGTATACCCATGTATGTACATATACAAACCACGCCTGAAAATATATCTGTCCTTGTCGACGCAAAGTTTTGAATGTGTCGGATTTTGCTTGCAACAAGAAAAAAAAGCAGTTAAGTAAACGCACCGCCAATTGTTCCTTAATTAAATTTCTTTACTACCCTGCAGTCAAATCCACTAGTTCAAAAATAAGGAATAAAGGAATTTTTTTCGTGGGGGTTTCATCGTTGAGGATTTTTTTTGTTTTTTTTTTTTTTTTTTTTTAGAAAAATATACAACCTATGTATTTCGTGCACTAAAAAAAATAATAAAACAAATTCTGGTTTCTAAAGTGCTATTTAGTTAGAAGAAAAATTTTTTTTACAAAACTTTTGGTTTTTATAAGAAGTTTTAAAAATGAGGAAACTTTTATTCATTTAAAAATTAGACTGTTCTATTGCAAACACGATGAATACTTTATTTTTGGTGATTTTATCCAAGTGAAAAAAAAAATATATTTTATGGACGAAAAACCCGGTTAGATTACCCAGCTATTTTCAGCTGTAAAAGTCCGCCCCAAGATTTTTAGCTTATGTTGAACTTTAATTTTTTTTTTTTTTTTTGTACAACTTTGTTATTTGACATCCGATTTTTAACCCTAATTAGATAAAGCACGTCGAAATGACGTATTAATTTTTATTTTTATTCTCTCAGATTTTCATTTATTTCATACGCTCAGTTTTCTCAGTCGGTGGTTGTAGCTCATTGATGGTTCTCGATTTTTTGCCTAAATTTTTTTTTTATCTGGACAACACCAAAACCAAGTTTGTAACACATGCATATAATCTTGCTTGATTTTATTTTTTTGTTTTAAAATAGTATTTAAAGGGTTGTTTTGTTAAGTAAACTAAAAAACTTCTGTGAATTTAGAATTAAGAATGAAATTTGCACCTTTTTCTGAAGGCTGTTTAATTTTTGTAGCTTTTTGTCAAAAAAAAATGAATTTCTTTATTAATCTCATATTATCTTTAATTTCATGTTTAAATGTTCCACATAAGACTGGAAATAAATGAAATAAATTATCTGTCAAAATACAAATAAGTTTTGTATTTTTCACCTCCTTAAAAGCCATTAAAGGAAGATACGTCATTATGACGTATCTTTACCTTTCTTCTTCTTCTTGATTGGCGCTTAACCGTCTAGACGATTCTGGCCGAGTCCAACAGAGCGCGCCAATTGCTTCTGTTTCGTGCAGCATGGCGCCACTTGGGAACACCTAGGGAGGCAGCATCGCTGTCCACCTGATTTTCCCAACGCAGTGGAGGTCTCCCTTTTCTTTTGCGTTCAGCGGGTTTCGATAGAAATGCTTTCTTGGCCGGAGCGCCTTCGCCCATTCTCACGACATGACCTGCCCAACGCAGCCGCTGGATCTTTATTCGCTGAACAATGTCGATGTCTGTGTAAAGCTCGTACAGCTCATCGTTAAATCTCCGTCGATACTCGCCCACGCCAACGCGCAAAGGTCCATAAATCTTACGAAGAACTTTTCTCTCGAATACTCCAAGTGCCATCTCATCTGATTTTGAAATTGTCCATGCTTCTGCGCCGTACATGAGGACTGGAACGATGAGCGTCCTGTAGAGTGTGATTTTTGTTTGTCGAGAGAGGACTTTACTTTTCAGTTGCCTACTTAGTCCGAAGTAGCATTTATTGGCAAGCGTGATTCTTCGTTGGATCTCCGTGCTGGCATCATTCTTGGTGTTAATGCTGGTTCCCAGATAGACGAAGTCCTTAACAGTTTCGAATTTGTAGCTATCAACATTGACGTGGCTGCCAAGGCATGCTGTTTCTTTGTGTGATGACAGGAGGTAATTCGTCTTGTCCTCGTTGACCGCCAAACCCATTTTCTTAGCCTCTTTATCCAGCTTGGAGAAGGCAGAACATACGGCGCGCGTGTTAGTGCCAATGATGTCGATGTCATCGGCGTACGCCAGCAGTTGCACACTCTTGTGATATAAGATGCTTCCTGTATGGTTAAGTTCTGCAGCTCGTATTATCTTTTCCAGCATCAAATTGAGGAAATCGCACGAAAGAGAGTCACCTTGTCTGAAACCTCGTTTGGTCTCGAACGGCTCGGAGAGGTCCTTCCCAATTCTGACGGAGCTGGTGGTGTTAGTCAACGTCATTTCGCATAGCCGTATAAGTTTAGCAGGGAAACCCAATTCAGACATTGCGGCATACAGGCAATTCCTATTCGTGCTATCAAAAGCGGCTTTAAAATCGACAAAGAGATGGTGTGTGTCGGATCCTTTTTCATGGGTTTTTTCCAGTATTTGTCGTATTGTGAAGATCTGGTCGATGGTAGATTTACCAGGTCTGAAGCCACACTGATAAGGTCCAGTCAGCTTGTTGACGGTGGGCTTCAGTCTTTCGCACAATACACTTGCTAAGACCTTATATGCGATATTCAGGAGGCTTATCCCACGATAATTGGCGCGTACTGTGGAGTCTCCTTTTTTGTGGATTGGGCAGAGCACACTTAAGTTCCAATCGTCGGGCATGCGCTCGTCCGACCATATTCTGCATAGGAGTTGATGCATGCTCCTTATCAACTCTTCGCCACCATGTTTGAATAGCTCGGCTGGCAAGCCGTCAGCGCCCGGGGCCTTGTTATTCTTAAGCCTAGATACTGCTATTCGCACTTCGTCATGATCAGGTGGTGGAACATGCCTACCATCATCTGCTATTGGGGATTCGGGTCGTACATCTTCTCCTTCCGCACTTTCACTGTTGCCATTATCTAGCAAGGAGGAGAAGTGATCCCTCCACAACTTAAGTATGCTCTGGACATCAGTTACCAGATCACCGTTATCATTCCGGCAGGAATTTGCCCCGGTCTTGAAACCTTCAGTCATCCGCCTGATTTTTTGCTAGAATTTTCGTGCATCGTTCCTACCCGCCAGCATCTCAAGCTCTCAAGTAGAAAAAATCGGAAATTTGGTATCTCAGTCACTAATATAGCTGGAGCGATGAAATTTTACCCACGTGTTCAGCTCAGGCCCCTATGAAGAAATTTGAGGAAATATCGAAAATGGGCGGTGCCACGCCCACTTATTAAGGGTCAAACATGGAAAGCTTTATATGTCATAACTCAGAAACCATTGAAGATATATCGATGCGTGATTTACTTACTTAGGCAAACATTTGGATGGAAAATTGTTAAAATCGGTTGACGGCCACGCCCACTTTTATATATGTGTATTATAAAGTGGCCTAATAAAAACATTTTAAGCGATATCTTTGCCAAATATAAAGATATATCACTGAAAATTTATAGCAGGAGTGCAACTATGTACATAAAAGTAAAAACACAAAAATTTTGGAAAATGGGAGTGGCACCGCCTCTTTTTAGAAGCAGTAATATACGAGACTTCTGAGCCCATATCTCGACAAATAATTGAGATATTATGACGAAACTTGGTGTGTACGCTTCTATTACTTGTGGTAATACATGCTCAAAATTTTAGCGAAATCGGTTGACGACCACGCCCACTTTTATATATGGGTCTTATAAAGTGGCCTAATAAAAACATTTTAAGCGATATCTTTGTCAAATATAAAGATAATTCAATGAAATTTTGTGGCATGGGTTCCACGATAGACCGGAAACAAAAAATAGTAAAATTTTGGAAAATGGGCGTGGCACCGCCTCTTTTTAGACAAAGGAATATACGAGATTTCTTAGCCTATAACTCTACAAATAATTGAGATATTATGACGAAACTTGGTTTATACACTTTTATAACTTGTGTTAATAGACACGCAAAAATGTATTGAAATCGGTTTATGACCACGCTTACTTTTTAACAAAGATATTTCTGGAACACCCTTTGGGAATTTGTAACGTGACATCTTTGTAACTAGAAGTCATAAAGGAATGAAATGTTGCACTAACAGTAATATTTGTATGCTTAGTTGGATGATTGGTACTCATTTTGAAAATGGGAGTGTCTACGCCCACTTATGCAGCACTAGCTTTATATAAATTACAGCGGGTTTCCCAGCCTTGCCGTTTGGGCCACTAAAGTGGCAATTTGAACCTTTTTTAAAGCCAGGCCACCTGAACCCAACTTTTTGAAAATATGCAATATTTGAACCTTTTTAAATTCGGGCCACTTTTGGTCCTATTTACTTTCAAAACTATAATTATTAAATAATTTTTAGTTTTTTCTTAAATATAAGAACAAAAAACCTCTTTGTTGCTATTTTACTTTGCATTGGTAACTCTCCGTTTCGAAAGGTTCTTTATTTAATTTGTTTGCCAACACTACCCTTGAATACTTTGAAATTTGGGCTGTTCGTTAAGATAATGAAAACGCACGGAGCAGCCCAGACACACACACACACATATAGCTAGGGTTGCCAGATACCTTTCCCGAAAAAATCAGTACATTGCCTTCAAAAAAAAAAAAAAAAATATATATATAGCGGAGAAAATCGTCTTTATTACTGGCATTTTGCTTTTGTTTCCGTATCGTTAACTGTCAATCATGTTTCTATTATGTTTCTATGACTTTTAACGTTCGCGTTGCTTCCTCCTTCCTAATTGTTTCATGGTAACAAACGTCAAATTTTTTAGTGTCGGCTAAAAATCAGTACAAATCAGTACAAAATCCAAAAAATCAGTATTTCTTAAGGTTTTTAAAACCATCAGTACGGGGCACGAGAAATCAGTATTGTACTGATCAAATCAGTACGTCTGGCAACCCTACATATAGCGTTCGTTGGTCCGTAGGAAAGTGCAAGAAACGTAGGAATTTTACCACAATTTACATTATTTGCACTCATATTCGCTCTTTTTTGGTAAAATTCCTACGGTTCTTGCACTTTCCTACGGGTCAACGTTTAACAGTTTTTTTTTTAATTCCTTGCCTTTCTCGGGTTATTCCATCTGCTCAACGAACGATCATATTAACGCTGCTCCCAGGGTGCACCTCGGAACCTTATAGAACCTACTCTAACCCCAGGAGATCTAATGACCTGGAGCACATAATTACTAACAGAAGGGTAAAATGGGCAATTAAATCCTTCAAACCCTTCAAATCTCCGGGAATAGATGGGATCTTTCCTGCTGAATTACAGGCAGCAAGTGATACTCTAATCCCTCTACTTGTTCCTATCTATAAAGCCTGCCTCAACCTGTCATACATTCCTCTAGAATGGACTAAGGCGAAGGTGATCTTTATTCCTAAAGGGGGCAGAGCCTCCTACAGCAGCTCAAAGGATTTCAGGCCGATAAGCCTGACCTCTTTTCTACTCAAAGTTCTTGAGAGATTGCTGGATGTCTATATCAGGCTCCGTGCGAATACTCTATCTCCTTTTCAACACGCTTATTCCAAAGGCAAGTCCGTAGAGACTGCTCTACACGCTATCACTTCCAAGATAGAAAAGGGGCTAGCCTTTAAGGAATTCACACTGGGCATCTTTCTCGACATAGAAGGAGCTTTCAACAATGTTCTACCGGGAGCCGTTACCACCGCCCTACGGGACTTGGAGGTAGAGGAGGCTCTCGTGAGGTTTGTCGAACTTCTTCTTAGTAGAAGAGCCATTATTTCTGAAATGGGTAATTCATCGATAACTAGGTATGCCAACAGGGGAACACCCCAGGGTGGAGTTTTGTCTCCTCTGCTTTGGAACCTAACGGTGAACACCCTGCTCTCTAAACTTCAGCACACGGGCTGCCAGGTCATTGCGTACGCCGATGACATCGCCCTGACAGCGACTGGCAAGCATATACCGGTGCTGAGCGACCTTTTGCAAAATGCACTCAACATTGTAAAAACCTGGTCTCTGAAATGCGGGCTCAGTGTCAGCTCTGAGAAAACGGAAATGGTTCTGTTTACCCGCAAACATAAGATACCTGAATTCAAACCTCCGTCCATAAATGGGAAGGAGATTAAACTCTCTACCGAGGTTAAATACCTTGGTGTTATTCTAGACAGAAAACTAAACTGGAAACGGAACGTAGAAGTACGATCCCAAAAAGCCATGTTAGCACTTTACGCATGTAAATCAGCGATAGGCAAGAGATGGGGACTTAACCCCCAAATCGTCCATTGGCTGTACACAGCGGTAGTGCGACCTATTCTCTTCTATGCAGTCACCATATGGTGGCCAGCACTGGAACTCGAAACCAATAAGAGCAAATTAACTAGAGTGCAGCGAATGGCTTCCATGCTTATTAGCGGAGCCCTTCCCTCCACCCCAACTAAAGCTCTCGAAACCATCCTATTTCTTCTCCCCACGGATATACAGGGGAAACTCATTGCCAGCTGCAACGCGGCAAGGCTCAATGCAACCGAACCCTGGAGGGACACCAGATTCGGGCACGCTCAAATTCTTAGTAACATCCCTGCCAATTTTCTAAAGCTGGACTATGCAATACCAGCCTTTTGTTGGGATAACAAATTCTCCACAAGAATCCCGGAGAGGAGCGAGTGGAAGAACTTAGGGGATCCCGACCCTAATACACTGCACCTTTACACGGACGGCTCTAAATTGAACAATAGAGTTGGAAGTGGGTTTTTCTGCGAAAAGCTTCATCTGAAAGTAAGTTTGCGCCTACCTGATCACTGCAGCGTCTATCAGGCTGAGCTCATAGCCATATGGGAAGCAGCTCGTCGCCTGACAGATCTGCCAGACATAAATTCTATCAAAATCTTCTCTGACAGCCAAGCTGCCATAAAATCCTTACAGAGTAACAATACTACATCTATAGTTGCAATGAAATGTAGGGAGTCTTTGAACAAACTAGCCGAAAGGTGCGACCTGAACGTCATTTGGGTTCCAGGCCATAGCAACGTTCGGGGCAACTGCATTGCAGATGAGTTAGCAAGGGAAGGCACAAGCTTGCAGGATATCACATCTGCGACATGGGTTGGCCCCCCGCTTAACTCATGCAAGCATTGGTTGAGATCTCGCTCCATTGAACAGGCTAACGCTAGATGGGCCAAGGAGTCAACTTGTGTGATTTCTAGGCAAATCTGGCCTAGACTGGATGAGGCTAGGTCTGTATCGGTGCTGCATCTGAATCGGCTCTCTATAGGTCCGCTGGTGGGACTTCTAACAGGCCATTGTCTTATGGGCACTCACGCCTCTCGCATGGGCCTATATAAAAACGACTTCTGCCGCAGCTGTAGGGACGTGGAGGAAATAGAGAGTGTTGAGCACTATCTATGCCACTGCCCCGCACTGTCGCTATCCAGGTACCTCTTCCTCCATAAACACTTTTTCGAGTGCCTGGCGGAGATGGAAAATGCAAGGACACTAGATTTTCTGCGCTTCATGAAACAAACGCGCTGGTTTAGCTTCACGGGCATCTAATCTTATCATACTTTTGAATCTAATTTTTCCGGAAAGGTTTGTAAATAGGGATAAGGAAGCTAGGGCTCCCGTGTGGTATCACAATGGGCCACCTCGGCCTAAGTGTGTCCCCGCTTTCATGAATTGCGGAGACAGCCACCTCAACTTAACCTAACCTAACCTAACGCTGCGTTAGTGTAGAGAATATTTTAAATTCCATTTTCTTTAAGCATTAAATAAACCACAAAAATATATAAAAATGTGTTTTAGCTAAAAAAAAATTGGGGCCACTTTTTTTTAATTTTTTGGGCCACCTTTTGAAATTTTTGAGCGGCAACACTGCTGTAGCCGGAATTACAATAGCGCTGTGGCTGTGGCAGCGTCTGTTTTTCGAAATCAGCTGATTTTTAGAAACTACTGCAAAGATGACTTGATACGAAACTCTTTCTTGCTCTCCCAATTTCTCGATTTTCCCAGGGGTTTTATTTGGCTTTGTTGCCAGCATCAACACAACATAAAACCCCGCCGATCAGCTGTTGTGCAAATTGCTGGTGCCAGAAAGGAAAATACGCCAAAATAAATTGTTACTTTCGGTGGATTTTGATGTTTTGTTTTGTGTGTTAAATTTTGTCGAAATAATAAAGAATTAAGAAAAATACCGACATAATTGTATTGCTTGTGTTTACTATGCAGTGCAGTTTATTGTTTCAACTGAGAAAATTGTGTTTCAGTTAAAATTATAAAAAATATTTTAATGAGATGGAACGCGGGCAGCGGTTCTTCAGTAGATTTATATATATATCCGGTTAAAAATTATTATAATTCAGTTCTAATATATTCACATTTTAATAGAATTGCAAAATAGAGTAAAATATTTCATAAAAAATACCACCCAACTACATGTATTATCGTTCACCAGTTTTTGTGCGTTATTCTTAATTTAATCTGAGATTGGGTTTCGAACACGAATATTCGGAATGTGGGAAAATCATACTATCCTATGTATCACTTTTGTGGTTATATCCTTATCTTAATTTGGTATAAACAAAATTTTATTATTGCTATAGTCTTCAATATCATAAGGAAGCCGAAAAATTCCCAGAAATAATATGTAAAATATCCATTTTCAGTTTTCGTACAGAGTGGCACCAATGAAAAATGTTATAAAAAATGCGCATTTTGACAGCGCTCTCACGAAATGAAGAGTTTCGTATCTAGTTATCTATGACTACGGTTTGCAATAGTGATGGGCGAGTCCGAGATGTTTTATTCGATTCTCTCGATTATTGAAACATCTCGAATGCTCTCGATGGTTTTCATTTGTACTCGAGTCAAGTCGTAAATGGCCGTCAGTCGAAACAATCGCTAAAACATCTCGGACTCGCCAACGATTCCTCTCGTTTTCAAAGCAACCCTACAACATCTTGGACTCGCTGCAAAAATACATAATATTTGTTGTTGCCGCTTGAATATCAAAATTGCTTTAAAAAACATAAAGAGTTGTACAAATCTATTGCCGTTGTTGCTACTCGTAAAATTCATTTATTTCATAAGCGTCTCACTTCAGAAAATTTATTAATGTTTAAATAATTAGTTATTATTATTATGCACGACACTCTTTAGTTGTGATTTCAAAAATGCAGCGTCTATGTATAGCATATTTTTCAATTTGGTTCATTTATATATGTATTTACCTCACTTCCATTAAAAATCCTACTTTCAACAACCCTCATTCAGTTTATTTTATCAACTAAAACATATCATCAAAACAACAGCCGGCCCGCCGACTCGGAACAATCGCAAAAACATCTCGGTTGTGTAGTCGAGATGTCATCGAAACAACCTCCGACTCGCCGACTCGGAACAATCGCAAAAACATCTCGATTGTGTAGTCGAGGAACGAGTCAACTTTTGACTCGATTGTGATTTTGCAACGATGGCGATTCTCTCGATTGTCAAAACATCTCGGACTCGCCCATCACTAGTTTGCAATGAAGCGGCAAATAATACAGCAGAGAATCGCAGCCAACTTCTAAAAGTGCAGACATTGGTGACTTATCTGTAACCTTATAAAACAGCTGATTCAACCAACCTTACGACGAGCTGTGTTACTAGTCATTGGTGCCTTATCGTAATTCTGTAGCTGTATCGTTAACTTACAGACCAATTGGATTTTGGTTAGCAACCCTAAATCCGTAAACAGCTGACACTTGTGAAAGCAGATATAGGAAGGTAGGCGCATATGCGAATTCAGAAACTTCTTTTTTTATTTACAAAGGTAGATTATAATATCAAAATCAAAGCGAATTCACATCGTGGCCAATAGTAATGGGCGAGTCCCAAGCGAATTCAGATTTTAACAAGGAGAAATATTATTTTGACACTACAATCTACCAATCACAATAACAAAACACATTGGAAATTTCTTAATTCGCCTATGCGCTTACCTTCCAAGATCTGCCTCGACAAGTGTCAGCTGTTTACAGATTTACGGCACCACTAACAGCTCACATGGATAGCGATAAAGTTACAATAAGGTTAACGATACTGAAATACTTACAAGTCACCAATGTCTGAACCTTAAGTGTTGATGTGAACTTATGTCTGTTTCCGTACTATCCAATGTAATATATTTTTTACTAATTTTGTGTTTCCGTACTTTGATGCCAGCAAGCGGGAGAGAATCTAATTTTTACTTAATTAATTTCCACTAGCAAATATTGCTGGCGGGATGCAAAAGCAAAGAAGAAGAAAGAGCAGAGGAAAAAATGAAACAAGATTGATTATTTTAATTGAAAAAAGTGGTCATGAAAATGGTAAGTAAATTTATGTCACCACGTGTCCAAGGTAAAAGGAAACAGACCTAATATATAAAGAAGTCACTGCCAAATACTGCGAACGCTCTATTGTGTTTGGTGTGGCAGTCACTGCTCATATTAGACGCATCAGCTGATTTCGAAAACCGTCGCTGCCCGCTGCCATTGTGTATGGAGAACAGTGACTTGACTCTGGGATGTGTGTAAAACAGGTCGAACAGCTGTGCTTAGCTGATTTTGAAGTAGTAGTTATTGCCCAATTACGATCGTGAATGCAATATAAGTTGCTCTTCTTCTTTCTGTTTTGTAGGTTGTTGATTTTACATTCTTGCACATGTTATTCGTGGAATAGCTGGCGTTTACGCTATCACCGGGAATTGCGTTTTAGGAACTCAGCCTTAAATTCTTTTCGGAATTATGAATTGGTTTTTTCAATTCCCAATTCCGGAATTGCGTTTCTGTCTTGATTGCTACGACCTTGTCATTATGGTCCCTTTTCTTACAACAACCACATCCGGCCGCCATACCAATATGTACCCCCGGAAGTCGCCGCCATACCAATCTGTCCCCGATTTTGACATTTTTCGATGACATATCGTCTTTTTTTTTAATCGAATTTCGACTACGCATCCCAGAGCCATTTCACTGTATGCTATACACTATGCCCGCTGCCACATCGCTGATGTAATTTGAGCTTGTCGGTGTGAAAGCTACAAAAAGCTTTTGCACGCGTGCATAGCAAAAGCAAGTCTCTGCTTTAAATCAACAACGGGTACTTTTGGAGAAAATTTTCTGCTAAAAATAAACTTTTGTTTGGATTTTCTCTTCATCTTCTCTCCATCATTATTGTTTTGTTGGTTTTCTCACAAAAAAAAAATGTTTTCTCTCAAAAAAATGTTTAAAAGCAAGCAAGTTTTTGAAACAACAGCGCCCGTTTTTGAATCAATTGTTGGATCAAAAACTTTGCTGCAAAAACAAATACTTTTGCTGCTGAATCAAAGACGGAGATTCAACAGCCGATAGTTGTTGATTTAACTACAATGAGGGATGTCATATCTTATGATTGTATAAACAGCTACATAAGTTCATACATATGCAACTTTTATTAGAATTAAAATTAAATTATAAAAGTAAATTGATTCTGATCGGTCAAAATCGAAGTGATTTTGGGAAAGAGGAAGTGGCGAAGTGACAGATATTAAAGTGAAGTGAAAAACTTCGATCGAAGTGAAAATGACATCACTGTTCACTTGTATGAAATGAAATGTTGCCCTTTGTTTAAAAGCCCGTCTCCACATAACTTAATCCGCATTTGAATACTGTGGTGAATAATCTTGCGAAATAACCGTTTCCACGTAGCTGATCGTCGTTCAGATTGATATTTCTCATTCTTGTTCTCCTACGTATTGTATCTATGTACGTATTTTCGATCAGTATCAGTGGCCTCGACAGCGACAGAATCGAAACGCAACCGCCAGAGTCCAAACCAGAAGCGTTAGCCGCTGTAATACCACGCATGTTATAATAATAATATAATAATACGCTAATACGAGTTTTAAGGCCGAGCTTCTCTTCCCGATTGGAGGGGTGCTCCTTAATTTTTGTTTTTCCTACTAATTGCTTGGGTGAGAAGCTTTTTCATGGCAGAAATACACTCCGAGGGTATGCCGCCCACTGCCGAGTGGTGACCGCTGCTCTTAAAAAACCCAATAATTAGATTTTTACTAATCAGAAATATTTTTTGGTGTTTGTCCGTCGAGACCTCTGGTATAGCTGGCGAGCACTCTAAGAACTACACCACAGTGGCCACGCATGTAATCTGTAGAATTTGTAGGAACTTATACTAGCTGGTTCAGAACTATCGAAAGCGTAGTTCAGCGAGGGGCAATTGAAACTGCCTATGACATCGCCATGTTAGATGCGCTAGATCAGAGGGTATATGTATATGTACAATCTCTGTAGGGAAAATCTCTAGTTCCGAACTAGGTTGCTTCTAGTGCATTTTTCGCAACTACTAGTGCGAGCTAAATCTCTTTTGCATGTAATCAACTGGCGAATTTAACACGACGATGTCCCAGGCGGTGTCAATTGTCACTCGCTGCACTACATTTTCGATAGTTCTGAACTAGTACTAAATTCTACAGTTTGCACAAGTTCGTTTGTTGGCACAATTTCGGTAGTTCTGAACTAGATAAAAAATCTTACAAATTCCAGTTTTGTGTCTGCCACATAAACGCAGCATTTGACACGCTTAAAGCAAGTGGCGCGATGGAAGAGTGGTTAACGCGTGTGCGTTTCAGCCTAAGGGGCGCGGGTTCGAATCCTGTCTGTATCGAGGTTGATGATCATTTTTTTTAACTAAAATTATATTTATTTAATATTTAAAAAAAATTACAAAAATATTTAAAAAGTAATAAAATAACAAAAAATTAAAAATAAGCCCGAGGGATCGGAAAAGCATAATTTCATACAAGTTAAGATGCAAATAGAAAATTCTTTATATAAAATGCTTCACTAAACATCTGAGAATTGCAGAAATATACAAAGCCGACGGCAATTGAACCAACGAAAAATTTTCATAGAATTTTGTCACTTCGAAATTGCATATAAATCAAGTGTGTCTTATAGTGGTCACTCAATTCACTCCTCCGGAACTGATGAGGGTCTAACTACAATTGATCTAGTTCCTTTTTGCCATTTTTTCGCTAGTTCGGAACTAGAAATTTTGCTCACTAGTTATTGAGTTCCCTGCAGGGATATAAATTCTACATACAAATATATGTACATACATAAGTAAGTGTATGTGAATACGTTGTCATTTCTCTCTAGGGACATGTTTATATGGAGAAAGATGTGATAAACATAAGATCTTATATAGAATTGATTTGCTCGTTTGACCTACATACATATGTATGTACATATACATATACATATAAGGGATCAACTTTACATAATAAATTAAAACAGAACAATTTCTTAATTATCAATATGACAAATAACCCAATTATAACGAGATGGGTAAGTAAACAATAATTATCATTGTTTACGACGTTCTTTCTCGCTATAGTTTATTGCAATGATGAACAAACATTTCTTGCGGGCGAGCAATGTCATAATTTAGAAAAAAAAATTGTTTTTCTATATGTTTGTTTTTGTAGTTTTCTACAACTTCATTGACATCTAGATAACCCAGTAAAAAATTAGGAAACAATTGTATTCAAGCATATTGTTTTGAAATTAACTAAATATCCAACTTTGTACTCATATTTATCTTGCAGTGAAAACAAAGCTATCGAATATGTATTGGAATATATTCACGCGCATAGTAAATTTTTATATTTTTAATTTTTTTTTGTTTATAAATAAATAATTAATTAAAATTTTAATTTTTAGAAAGCTTAAAAACATCTTTAATACAAGATTTTTATATTTTGGCTACTACACCCAGAGAAAACCTGCATCGTAAAAATGACTATGAAAATATTCAGCTTTACTATTCGCTTTTTTACTATGAAGACACGGATATATGACTATGAAACAACTTGAACTGAATATAAATCTATTGTTCCAACCGTTCAAGTATGAAAGATATTCAACCTGAATATGAAAAACTTTGAGTTGACTAGTAAATACTAATCCAACTGGAGAAGTATTAACACATGTCATTATAAAATTGTCATAAATTAAATCTTCAAGTTGAAAAATATTTATTTTAACTACTGTTGATGCTTCAACTTGAATACGGTTCATAGTAAACTAAAATATTTCGCATAGTAAGCTTTTTTTTAGCAATTTATGCTGCGTAGATTTTCGTTCTTTCATTTGAATGTGGCTTTTCTAATTTCAGTAATTCTTAGATGGTTTATACATTGTTCGAACATGATTGAGCAACTCAAATACAACTCATTTTCCACAAGAGAAACTCATCTACCAAAAAGGGGAAGTTTTTCAAAAAACGTGAAGCTGCACCCCCCACTTTGAAATTGAAAAAAAAGTCTTAAGAATTCAAAAAACAAAAAAAATCTTTTTGGTAGATGACAGTTCGTCATCATAGCGTTCATTTAGGCTTATTAAATTTTATAAAAATTTACCCCAAATTTGAAATTAAAAAATTTTTTTTTTTAAATTAAAAAAAAATTTGGTGGCTGGACGAAATTAGCACATAAATCTGGCATTAATTTTTGCATATTGAATTTCAGATCCACTGAAGGGGGGAGTTTTTCAAAAAACGTGAAGCTGCACCCCCCACTTTGAAATTGAAAAAAAGTCTTAAGAATTCAAAAAACAAAAAAATCTTTTTGGTAGATGACAGTTCGTTATCATAGCGTTCATTTAGGCTTATTAGATTTTATAAAAAGTTACCCCAAAATTTGAAATTGTTTTTTAAAAAATTAACCAAAAAAAAAATTGGTGGTTGGACGAAATTAGCACATAAATCTGGCATTAATTTTTGAATATTGAATTTTCGATCCGTTAAGGGGGGGGGGGGTCCTGCTACGTTTTTTGACATATAAAAAAACCCCTTAAAATTGGAGCACAAATTTTTTTTTTTTGGAACAAATTAGCACATAATTCCTAGCATATTAATTTTCAAATCCATTGAATGGGGGGTCCAGCTTCACTGGGTTCGTCTGAATGTGTGTTTATGAAAATATGTACATATTTACGTACCCTGCAGCGAAACAGCAAAACTAGTATGCCAAAATTGTAGTATATTAACTGATATTCGTATGACAATACCATACCAGTTTATTTTGTTTAGTATTATACCAGTTAAATGCAGTTGAACCACAAACTAAAGTAGTTATCAAAATACTAGTTTATCAACTGGTATCCAGCTAGGAAAAGCATTGAAATTGAACAAAAAGGATCATTTTCAAAAAAAAAAAAGAAAAAGAGGTGAAAAAACAGATTGCCTGAATTTTTATAAAATGAGTTTTTTTTTTTTAATTAATGAATATGTGGCTTAAGTTTTTTGTTTTTAAACTGAAATGGTACCTTATTTATTATTTAATTTAAGAAATATTTTTAAAATTCCTGAGTGATTGAATTTTTATACAATGTATGTATCTGTTTTTGTTTTTTAATTACTGAATATGTATCTTACGTTTTATTTTTGCTTATAAAACTGAACTGACACTTATGTATATCTAAGAAATATTTATTTCTATTGGATAAATAAATATAATGAATTACATATGAAATAAATAGACTTCAAAATAGATTTTTTTGCATACCTAAACTGGTATTCGGTATTGTAGATGCTTCTAGTATTTTTCTGACCCATACAAACTGGTATTTAACTGGCATGAGCTTATGTAGACAATTGCCATTTCGTAGGACATTAACACAAGAAAAATACCAGATTTTTACATGGGAAATTTACAGTCGGGCAAGTAGTTGACTGTACTCTGCAAACTGGTATAATTCTAGTTTGCAACTGGTTACTTTCGCTGGAGGGTATATTTCGATTATATTCGAGGTATTCGCAAGTAGTGTACACTATTTGCAGAACCTTTTTAAGGTCATGTAATTGTCGCTAAGAATAAGTATTGTATTGGTTCTGTTTATGGTTGTGTTCTACTTGCGCTTATTCGCAAACGACAGAAACAAGTAGGTACTGTAATTGGACGGCCGCGAATATTTTGTTGGTCGTTTCGAATCCATTCGTGCAGCCCTCTAAATAGGTGCTGTTAAAATATGCATAAAATATACCCGTGCAGTGGCATTGCGCGACTTGGCTGTATTTACATTATCGCCTATAACTTTTCACTTTACTATGGATTTTCTTCACTGATAGCTTACCTTTTTGCCAATAGAATGAGCATTTACGTAAAGGAGTAAAACTAAAGGTAAAAACGCTTGTTTTAAAGATCTTGCTTGACAAAGTCAATTTTTTCTTCAAATTTTCGTAAAAAATTTAAAATTTACAAACTGTCACATATATATATTTCAGAAAATATAGGACCTAGAGAAAAATGTTATAGGAACCATGTATAGAAAATTTAATTTTCTTTCGATTGGTAGGTACAGTTACAAATAATTGTATTTAATATTAAAAGCATACATACATATATGTACATTAGATGCGTTTTTTTTGTATTAGATTTTTTAAACCTTCTCAGATCCTCCCTCCGGCGCCGGAATATGAAAATAGGGTGGTTTAAAGTAAGTAAACTGAAAAAATTTCACTTTTTCAAAAATTGGATGGAGCTACACCATAAACCGCGGAAATTCCCAGCATTTAAAGGTGTATCTAGATTTATATATGAAAAAGTTAGGATTTTGCACAAGAAAAAAAAGATGATATCAACCCGTACGTAGAAATAACCTCTAAAGCGTATGGCATATTCAGTTTTTTGGTACACTCGCCACGGAAGGTAATATCGCGGCCTAAAGTTATCATTTTCTTTTTTTTCTCATGAATGTTCAACTTCTTGCCCTATACTCTTCCCGAAAGCGGACATTATTTTCTAATTCAATCACACGGTAGGCTGCGTTATTTAATGCGCTTTCTATAAATGTATAGCTATTAAAGATCTAATAAAATTTGGATGAGTTCATCAAGTTTAAGTGAAATAAAGTTGGGTATAAAAGGGCTGAAATTATTTAAAATTTCTAAAAAATTTTAACAATTTTGCTCTTGAAGGCGGTTTTTCCGGTTATTAGTGATTGTTTTATGGGGTTGCATAACTCCACAAATGTAATACTTTCAACATTCTATCACTTAACGTCTAACTTAGGACAACTTTCTTTTGGATATCTCATCCAGTTCCTGAGTTATTGACCAAAATGTGGAAAAAATGTGACCAAAAATGTGGATTTTTACCATAACGCCCGCATCACACAAAAACGACTACCTACATAGAAATGAATGAAACTTTCAATAATAATTTTCTAGACGTCTCTCCTAAAATTTAAAATTATATCTTACCCGGTTCCTAATTTATTGAGCTAAATGTGGACCCAGGGTGACTGTATAATAGGGATAGGGATAGGCATAGGGATATTCAGAGAATTGACAATTATTTAGTATTCGCAGACATTACTGTCGATTTTAAGATAATGGTGAGCAACACAATATACGAAAGTTTCGTATACATATATTACGAAAACAAAATCAAATTTTACGAATCTTTCGTAAATAAGGGCTTTCCTAAACTATTTTCTCACATTGTTATACTCAGCTGTACTAATACACAGAGTATTATAGTTTTTATCACATAACGGTGGATTGTAACAGAATGAAATAATCGAGATAGATATGGACTTATATATAACAAAATGATCATGGTGAAAGGAGAAATCGATTGAGCCATGTCCGTCCGTCCGTCCGTCTGCAAACACTCTAACTCGCGAAAAAATAGGCATATTTTGATGAAATTTGGAATGCAAGTTGGTATCTAGATTGGGACGGTTGGTATTGAAAATGGGCGAAATCGGACCATGACCACGCCCACTTGTCCTATATAGAAAAAATTCGGTATCTCAGTAACGGCTAATAATACACTTGCGCGTTTATAACTCTGACGAGTTTCACATCCAATTGAAGACTTTTGTTTTTCCTACAAATTAAGTGGACCCACAGTGCCGGCTCCGAAGGGCGAATACTTGTTTTTTTTTGGTTTGCTTGCTGTAATTTGTATGCTCTTTTCGTGAGAAGCTTTTTTTTATATATTAGTTCTGACAAAATTATACCGCAAATATATATAGTAAACAAGTAAGAGCGCGGCTGTCTTCGGCCGTACCGAAGGCTTCATACCTTTCATGAATGGGGAAATGAAAAGTTACCTATGCACATGGCCTGATTTAGTTTAATTTATAATTTCAATTCTGTCGGTGTTATAGTGGTCCGATCTTGACAATTTTCCGTAAACTTATTTGGATCCATATGAGTACAAATACTCCAAAGTTGAATGTCCTTACCTGCAAAAGGGGAGAAGTTATACCCAAAAATGTGTATATCTGAACAATCGGTTGTATGGGAGCTATATGCTATAGTGGTCCGATCTTGACAATTTTCGGTAACTTTATTTGGATCCATATAAGTACAAATACTCCAAAGTTTAATGTCTTTAGCTATAAAAAGGGAGAAGTTATACCCAAAAATGTGTATACCTGAACAATCGGTTGTATGGGAGCTATATGTTATAGTGGTCCGATTCGGCCAATTCCGACAAATGATCAATTGAGCATCAAAACTCACCCGTGTTCCAAATTTCAATCAAATATCTGAAAAACTGAGGGACTAGTTTGCGTTCACACAGACGGACGGACATACGGACATGGCTTAAACGACTCAGCTTATGATTCTGATCATATCGGTATATATATTGATGGGTCTGTCACGCCTCCTTCTAGTACTTTCAAGATTTGATTTTAGGCACAAAGTTATAATACCATTTCATTCTCATGAAAGGTATAAAAAGTCGATTAGTCGAGCCAATTAATCGATTTCCGACTAACTTTCACACACAACAATCGATTGTAGAAGTCGATTTTTTTTTAGCAAAAAGTCGATAATCGATTAAAGTCGAAGTCGATTTACCCAGCCCTATTGGAAACTAGCTCAGTGATATTTTTTTCTTTGAATGAACTAAAGCTATGCTGCTGGGTTCTGTTGGGACGTAAGGGTGTTGAAACCTTTGCTGCCACTTGCAGTAAGTTTGTGAAGTAAATTATCGCATATTCCACTTCGGCGGCGGATTTAAGGCTTACATTTTGATTAATATGCGAACTTGTAAATTTTCTGTACTTCAGCCAATTCGTAAATCTATTAGTTAAGCCTGTGTTCAGTTCGTTTAAAGTTGGAAGTGTTTTATTGGATATGACACAAGGAGAGTGATCAGATGATAGATCAAAAAGTGATTCTATCTGAAGTATTTCCCGTTCGTGGCCGCGAGTTACCCCAAAATCTATGAGGTCGGGAGTTTTGCTCACATTTCCATATGTATATATATGTAATACCCATCAGTAGTCGAGGTAAAGAGGTGCATATTCAGTAGAGTATTCAGTATAAAAAATAACTATCAAATTTTATATAAATTTACCCCAAATTTGAAATAAAATTGTTTTTATTAGACGAAATTAGCACATAAATCAGCATTAATTTTTTGCACATTGCATTTCAGGTCCATTGATGGGGCAGTTTTTACAAAAGCTTGAAGCTGCACCCCCACTTTGAAATTAAAAAAGTCTTAAAAATATAAAAACTAAAAAAAATTCCTTTTTGGTAAATGACAGTTCGTTATGATGGCGTTCATTTAGGCATTAAATTTTACATAAAATCACCCCAAATTTAAAATTTAAACAAATTAAAAAAGAAAAAATAAAAAAAAAGTTGTTTGTTGCCCGAAAATAGCACATATATCAAGCATTCATTTTTGCATATTGAATTTCAGATCCATTGAAGGGGGGAGTTTTTCAAAAACGTGAAGCCGCCCCTCCCCCCAATTTCACATTAAAAAAGTCTTAAAAGTCCAAAAAACAAAAAAAAAAAACTCCGTAAAATTGGAGCACAAAATTTTTTTTTAACAAATTAGCACATAATTCTTATCCTAATTTGCAAATCCATTGGAGGAAGTTAATGGAATTGATGAGTATCAAAAAATGATAAATCCAATGTCCATATTTGACAATGAATCGCCCGTGAAAGACTATTTGGATATTTTGAAGAAGCAACGCAAAAATTGAGTTGATAAGGAAAGAACACTTCCTCTTGTTGGACGCCGCAAAAAGCCTTGTCAAAGGAATCAGATTATATTAGACAAGAGTAAGGGCCGTTTACTTAACCTCCGGTTAAGAACTTAACCACAGATTTTTGTCCGGTTAAGCAAATTAGTTGACAGCTAAACTAACCAGCGATTAAATTAATCAGATGTTGAGCAAACGATCCTAAGAAGTCTTGTGTGGTTATCACTATTTGAAAAAACGTATTTTCTTTCCCCAAAAGAAACGCCCAAAGAGTTTTGGGAAGTCGACTGCTAAGTCAATGATGAAGAATTTTTTAAAACCAATTTTAGAATGCGTGGAAACGCATGTTGGCTCGGTATCAGCACTCCACGAGCTTTCTCTTTATACTCAGCTGTACTCGTACACAGAGTATTATAGTTTTAATCACATAACGATGGATTGTAACAGAATGAAAGAATCGAGATAGATACAGCTCGTTTTTCACAGTTGGAGATGGCAACCTTTGCCAGTCTCTTCTAAGTTGCCTTTTCTTGGAAACTAGCTCAATGATATCGTTTTCATTGAAAGAACTAAAGCTTTGCTGCTGGGTTGTATTAGAACGTAAGGGCGTGGAAACCTTTGCTGCTACTTGCAGTAAGTTTGTGAAGTCAATTATCGCATATTCCACTTCGGCGGCTGATTTAAGGCTCACATTTGGATTATTATGCGAACTTATAAATTTTCTGTGCGAGTGATTAAAATTCTATTATGTATATTTTCAATCGATGCAATGGTTACCATCTACGGTAATACAGTCCAACAAATTTTACTCACCACAAATAAGCGCCAGTAATTAAGAAAGAGGATGTCTTCCAGACCAACTTTGCTGAACACAGTGCTACTCCAGACGGTGTGAGTATTTTTTTAGAGTGGGTTAAAGTTTTATAGTTTTAGCTGGAGATGCAATTACTTTATATAAAATATCTTATAAAAAATGAAGTTTTTAAAGTGGGAATTCTACGGATTTTTATAAGCAATTTCTTTGTTGTAGACTTTATACCCTAGAACCCCCACGAAAATAGCTGTTTTTAACACTTTTTGGAAACACATGGAGGGAATATCAATCAAAAATTCGAATAGAGGGCTAAAATGTTTCAGAAAATTATTCGCCACTGTTTATACAATTGAATATATTTTTTTTATTTATGTCAACTTGGCCGCATGCATTCTTCAAGCCATTTCTATTGGTGTCAAAATTCAGTGGGAAGATAAATATCATTATTTCAATAAGATAATTATTATTTTCATTATAACTGCCATTATTAATGTTTGCACTGCTACACGAGTTGTCAACTGTCAATGTCACTCCAATGTTTCCTCAGATTGCAAATCTGTACTCAGATTAGAATTATTTACTTACCTACACAAACCAGCATAAAGCCATTATCAAAACTTGGTTTCTCAAACTTAGCACCCCCTAGCCCTTATTTTTATTTTGCGTTCATTTGTTTTGTAACCATTCGAACTTGCAAATGGAGAATTCTTTAAAGCGGCCTTTTCTAGATAAAATCATTAGATCGAATTATGGTATGTTTAATTTGACAACTTGACATACATACAAAAGCTGATAAATGAATTTTACAAAAAAAAAGTAATCTTACATACAAAAATGTTTTGAATGAAGTCGGTTTTATGTATGTATTTTTTTTTAATTTTTCGATAAATTAAATTTTATTTTCCTTCGCATTTTTTAACACTTTCCCACTCACTCTTGCTTACATTTGAAATTTGCACAAATGCGCGTTCTCCATTGAAATTTGACTTGGATGGGCCATCCAATAAAAGGGCGATTCGCTTTCGCCAGCGGCGGAAAACTAATAACTTCCAAAGTAAAAAAACTATCTTCAGTCGGTTTTTTTATAAATTGGGAAAAATATCAAGGAAATAATAAATGTATGTATATAAATATTTATTTATAAAAGCAAAGACAATTATTCGGAACCCCTGCCAGAATGTGCTGACCGATTTATCGATGACATTGCTGTTATCACTAACACATAGAAACAATTCCACTTTCATATTTGCGAGTTGTCTACGGCTTTTCTTTTTTCCGTTCATTGAGTACATAGGAATGCACGGCGTTCGTGCCACATTCCGCATTGTGTTGCATAAGTATGTTGCTTAACCCTAATCCTCTAAAGTGAGCCTCTCGCGGATTATTCCTAAACCAAAAAAGATTTTTGTCTAAAATTTTGGGTATTCCTCCGTTTGTGTTTATAAATTATGAAATAATTATGATCTTTGGGCTATTTATTTATTTTAGCCATTTTTTTGCAATCGTATAAAATTGTAACGAAAAACCGAAAGTGAGCCTCAAAGACTCACCTTGAGTATATTTATCGTAATAAATTTACATTTCTAGAATTCACCTAAATTTTGAATCCGTTGTTTGCAAGGTTTATCCAGTGAGGTTTTTACATTGTGAACTCGCCATACTTCCCCAGATTTTGGTGAATTCGTCGTATTTCACCATAGATCTTTAGATCATATGATATCATAAAATTAAGGATATCATAAGGGATATTAAGGATATAAAATTAAGATATCATAAATTAAGTCAGCAATTTCAAAACCATTAAAATCTAATAATATTTCTGTTTACTGAGATTCTGAATTACGGAAAAGATGTGTTCAGATAGAGAAACGAACGATCAGCTGCTTTCATGCCTAAGTAATTTCACCACGAACGTCGCGTTTTAAATATTTGAAATTTGATCGCGGAAAATATATATACTAGCTGTACCCGGCCAAGCTTTGCTTTGGCCCACTTCCTATTATTGGCATTAGAAGCGAAAAACGGCACACTTTAAAATAAATGAGAAGTATCTAGAAACCGAACGTTCCTCGGGCTGCCGATCTCAGCAAAATTCAGATTAGTTTAAAATAAAGTGAAGGAAAAAATTTTTCTTCGTATTAGTCTCCCACTCCCTTTCTCTCTACTATTCATTCTCTCTTCCGCTTTCTTTTTCCTTTCCCGCCACATTTCCGCTTCCCTTTCACTACCGATCTGCCTTACCTCTCCTTTTCTGTCTTTCTCCCTTTCATTCCCACACTTATCCCTTCTCTCATTCCCTGACTTACTGTCTCTCCCCATTCTCTTTATTCCATTTTTATTATATCTCCCTCCCCTGTTCCATCCATTTGCCTTTCCCATTCTCATTACCCTTCCCATTTCCGTTTCCCTAGTGAACCGGGTTTAGAACAACATGCTTAGCCCTGCATTCCGCTTCTTATTTTATAGCATCGTTGCTTAAAATCATTCCGTGGCTTCAGGGTCAACTCTTTTACCCATAATTGAGTACCGGGCCTAAGAATCACTATGAAAAGAGCTCTATGTAGCAGCCCTGGTCAACACCTTTCATTTGATACCAATATCAGTGAGAAATATCCTGGTGTCATCGGGGTCGACGTTTTGGCCCAAATCTACGGACCCGACCTAGGAATCACAATGAGTTCATCTCTATGTGAAATCCCTGCTCAACACCCGTCATTTGGTACCAATATCGCTTGGAAACATTCCGTTGTCATTCGGGTCCACGTTTTGACTCATAATTGACGACACGACCTGGGAATCATAATGAGTATGGCTCTAAGCTCTGCTCAAAACCATTCATTTCATACAATGTCCCTGAGAAATATCTCGGTGTTATCCGGGTCCACGTATTGTTCCACATTTTGGGACCCGACCTAGGAATCATGAGTTAATTTCTATGTAAAATCCCTCCTCGATATCCTTCATTTGGTACCAATATCTCTGAAAAATATTCCGGGGTCATTCAGGTTCACGTTTTGATCCACATCTTGGGACCTGACCTCTCTTAGAATTCCACTCCCTTCCCTATACTTTCTTTTTTCCTTCCCCCTTTCCCTTTCCCTCTCCCAATCTCTATCTCTCCCCCCTTCACTTTCCCATTCTTTTTTCGTTTACTTCCCTTTCCTTTCCCATTCAATTCAATTCATTCGACTTTCCTTTTATATATTTTATTTTAACTAATTTTATTTTCAATTTGTTAGTGTAGTTTTCAATTTCATATGGGAAGGGCGACGCCAACGTAGCTTCATATGGGAAGGGCGAAGCTACGTTAGCTTCAATCACATTCATTTGAAACTTTTTATACCTGAGGGCATATGGCAGGGGAAGAAAATTTTATTTTTATATTCAAAGGGCGAATTTGTATCTGTGCCTATGTCTGGGGGGAAAAACAAAAACAAATGTGATTCAAGGGCATAGGCATGAGCATCTATGATATAGATTAAGGGCAATCAGATGAAAATTTTTTACATATTCATTTGATTCACATTTTTTTTCATTGTGTTAACAAAACCAACATATGTAATAAAAACATTTGTATGAACATTCATGGCCGCTGTGGTGCAGTGGGTAGAGTGCTCGCCTGCTATGCCAGAGGTCTCGGGTTCAAACCACGGTCCGAGCAAAACACCAAAACAATTTTTCTAATTAGTAAAAATCCAATTCTTGGGTTTTTTAAGAGCAGCGGTCACCTCTCGGCAGTGGGCGGCATACCCTCCGAGAGTATTTCTGCCATGAAAAAGCTTCTCACAAAAAATGCATTCGCCGTTCGGAGCCGGCATAAAACTGTAGGTCCACCCAATTAGTAGGAAAAACAAAAAAGGAGCACACCTCGAATTGGGAGAGAAGCTCGGCCATAAAACTCGTCAGAGTTATAATAGCGCCATTGTATTATTATATTATTACTAGCTGGACCCGTGCGCATCTTGCGCAAAAAATAACAAAACATACGTGGCGCCAGTCGGTATGGTTTGTGCTGTCACGCCCATTTTAAAAAACTTATTATTTATTACGTTTGGTTGAACTTATGGAACTTTCAATGAACTACCTATATGTTTGACAAAGATATCGCATAAAATGTTTTAATATACCTACATATGTATGTATATAGGTATGTGCATTATATTTTTATATAGTTTACATATATTTTTATGTACATACATATATATGGTCCCTGCCGACTTGGGTAATTTTTTTCCACACGTTTGCCTTGGCAAGCAAATCAGTGGTCGAAGCTTAACCGATTTATCTGCTACAGTTCCCGAGTTTTGACTTATAAATCTTTGAAAATTTGCCCCTCTTGGCCCATTTTTTTAAATTTCAGCATATTTCCTCATAACGGCATAAAGAAATTCCATCACTCGGGCTTTATTAGTGACTTAATTATCATGTTTTACGTGTTTTTCGAAATACATACATATGCGTTATTTTCAACCCCAACCTTCTCTGTGTACCAAATTTCATTAAAATATTTTTATTTTTGCGCCAGTTAGATTATGTACGACCGGCCGTTCAATCAATTTCTTTTTAACACGCTTTTATTAGTTTCACCTGTATGTATGTGGGTATGTAACTTCTAGCTGCTGCCTAAATATATGCAACATATTTACTAATGAGATTAGGTTACAACCACCGCTATTTTCCAACAGATGGCGCGCGTGTATTTATATTTTTAAAATATTCACTTATTTCATCGTGATCGTTTTGATTTATGTAAGTCCATATCTATCTCAATATTTTATGGTCTTACGTACAACCGTTATTTGATCAAAACTATAAATATATATACATATATTGTACTACGAACAGCTGTGTATAAATAAGCACATCCCATGCTGAAAACCTCCCATTCAGCGTAAGTATGAATACACATGTGTTCGCCTAAAATAATGTGATTTTTACATACAAACATACAGCTGAAGCTTATAAAAGTGTTTTAAAATATACACGACTATTCATCTGGAGCGACATCTACATTTGAAATTTGTATTTAACACTGCACTCTTGTTAGAATAAAATAATTCTAAAGGCATAGTTTTAGGCGCAAATCTTTTAGTTTAAAACATTTTATTTTTACTAAATACTATTAGAAAAAAAGTACCACGCCCAATAAAAACCGTCTCGCATGCATAGCTAATTAATACCTTTAAAACGATGCCTTACTTATTAATTTTGGTAAATTATGTGAGCAGAAAAAGGGATATTTATAAAACACCAATTCTTCTTCTTGATTGGCGCTTAACCGTCTAGACGATTCTGGCCGAGTCCAACAGAGCGCGCCAATTGCTTCTGTTTCGTGCAGCATGGCGCCACTTGGGAACACCTAGGGAGGCAGCATCGCTGTCCACCTGATTTTCCCAACGCAGTGGAGGTCTCCCTTTTCTTTTGCGTTCAGCGGCTTTCGATAGAAATGCTTTCTTAGCCGGAGCGCCTTCGTCCATTCTCACGACATGACCTGCCCAACGCAGCCGCTGGATCTTTATTCGCTGAACAATGTCGATGTCTGTGTAAAGCTCGTACAGCTCATCGTTAAATCTCCGTCGATACTCGCCCACGCCAACGCGCAAAGGTCCATAAATCTTACGAAGAACTTTTCTCTCGAATACTCCAAGTGCCATCTCATCTGATTTTGAAATTGTCCATGCTTCTGCGCCGTACATGAGGACTGGAACGATGAGCGTCCTGTAGAGTGTGATTTTTGTTTGTCGAGAGAGGACTTTACTTTTCAGTTGCCTACTTAGTCCGAAGTAGCATTTATTGGCAAGCGTGATTCTTCGTTGGATCTCCGTGCTGACATCATTCTTGGTGTTAATGCTGGTTCCCAGATAGACGAAGTCCTTAACAGTTTCGAATTTGTAGCTATCAACATTGACGTGGCTGCCAAGGCGTGCTGTTTCTTTGTGTGATGACAGGAGGTACTTCGTCTTGTCCTCGTTGACCGCCAAACCCATTTTCTTAGCCTCTTTATCCAGCTTGGAGAAGGCAGAACATACGGCGCGCGTGTTAGTGCCAATGATGTCGATGTCATCGGCGTACGCCAGCAGTTGCACACTCTTGTGATATAAGATGCTTCCTGTATGGTTAAGTTCTGCAGCTCGTATTATCTTTTCCAGCATCAAATTGAAGAAGTCGCACGAAAGAGAGTCACCTTGTCTGAAACCTCGTTTGGTCTCGAACGGCTCGGAGAGGTCCTTCCCAATTCTGACGGAGCTGGTGGTGTTAGCCAATGTCATTTGGCATAGCCGTATAAGTTTAGCAGGGAAACCAAATTCAGACATTGCGGCATACAGGCAATTCCTATTCGTGCTATCAAAAGCGGCTTTAAAATCGACAAAGAGATGGTGTGTGTCGGATCCTTTTTCATGGGTTTTTTCCAATATTTGTCGTATTGTGAAGATCTGGTCGATGGTAGATTTACCAGGTCTGAAGCCACACTGATAAGGTCCAATCAGATTGTTGACGATAGGCTTCAGTCTTTCGCACAATACACTTGCTAAGACCTTATATGCGATATTCAGGAGGCTTATCCCACGATAATTGGCGCGTACTGTGGAGTCTCCTTTTTTGTGGATTGGGCAGAGCACACTTAAGTTCCAATCGTCGGGCATGCGCTCGTCCGACCATATTCTGCATAGGAGTTGATGCATGCTCCTTATCAACTCTTCGCCACCATGTTTGAATAGCTCGGCTGGCAAGCCGTCAGCGCCCGGGGCCTTGTTATTCTTAAGCCTAGATACTGCTATTCGCACTTCGTCATGATCAGGTGGTGGAACATGCCTACCATCATCTGCTATTGGGGATTCGGGTCGTACATCTTCTCCTTCCGCACTTTCACTGTTGCCATTATCTAGCAAGGAGGAGAAGTGATCCCTCCACAACTTAAGTATGCTCTGGACATCAGTTACCAGATCACCGTTATCATTCCGGCAGGAATTTGCCCCGGTCTTGAAACCTTCAGTCATCCGCCTGATTTTTTGGTAGAATTTTCGAGCATCGTTCCTACCCGCCAGCATCTCAAGCTCTTCACACTCGCGCCTTTCAGCCTCCCTTTTCTTCTTTCGAAAAAGGCGCCTCTCTTCCTTCTTCGCCGTTCGATAACGCTCCCATACGCTTCGCGTTGCGCCCGCACACAATGTAGCCCTGTAGGCGGCGTTCTTTCTTTCCGAGGCATCGCGACATTCCTTGTCGTACCAGGTGTTCTTGTGGGCTCGCTTGTATCCTATAGATTCCTCAGCGGCGATACGAAGTGAACGAGCGATGTGTTCCCATTCCTCAGATACATCGTTTGGTGAAGGGTTGCTCTCAGAGAGCAGGAGTGAGAGCCGAGTGGTGTATTGATTGGCTGTCTGTGTCATGTGCAGCCTTTCGACTTCAAACTTTCCTTGCTGTCCTGCTGGCACATTCTTTGCTGCACAGAGGCGGGTGCGTACCTTGGCTGCTACAAGATAGTGGTCGGAGTCGACATTGGGACCACGGATTGTGCGCACATCTAGGATGCTGGAGCTGTGTCTGCCGTCGATCATGACGTGATCAATTTGATTTCGCGTTTTTCGATCAGGAGACAGCCATGTGGCTTGGTGTATTTTTGTGCTGGAATCTGGTACTGCTAATGACCATGTTTCGTGACCCGGCGAAGTCGATCAGCCTCGTCCCATTGGGACTGGTTACGTCGTGGAGACTGAATTTTCCGACTGTGCTGCCAAAGATACCTTCCTTACCCACCCTGGCATTAAAATCGCCAAGCACAATCTTAATGTCGTGACGGGGGCAGCGGTCGTAGGCATGCTCTAACTGCTCATAGAAAGTGTCTTTGATCGCATCGTCCTTCTCTTCCGTCGGGGCGTGGGCGCAGATAAGAGATATGTTGAAAAATCTCGCTTTGATGCGGATGGTGGCTAGACGCTCGTTCACTGGCGTGAACGACAGTACTCGGCGGCTGAGTCTCTTTCCCACCACAAAACCAACACCAAATATACGCCCCTCTGCATGGCCACTGTAATATATATCGCAAGGCCCACATTTCTTCTTGCCTTGCCCCTTCCACCGCATCTCTTGTATGGCGGTGATGTCAGCTTTCACTCTTTCGAGGACATCAACCAGCTGGGCAGAGGCACCTTCCCAATTAAGGGTCCGGACGATCCAGGTGCTTACCCTCAAATCATAGTCCTTTAAACGTTTGCCGTGGTTGTCATCAGAAAGGGGTGGTCTCATCCGAGGCTTTGTTGTTGTTTTCATTGGATAGGATTTTTACGTGGTGGGTCCCAAGCCCGACGCACAACCCGCCCTGCGGGAGTTGTATATTGTTACACGTTTATATAGCGAGCCGCTTGCTCCAAGACAGACGCCCGCTCGCAGCCGCACCTTCTGGTGAACAGACGCTGCAGTTATTCCCCTCAACAAACCCTTAAACCGAATATGTCGGAGTGGCCTTGTCGAGTTGTCGCCTTCTCACTTTAGTTCACCACCAAACGGGTGTTCGGTGGCTATCCAGAGGACACTGCGCGGAAGTCGTGAGCTGCTTGCTCCGCATGCAAAAGAATCGCTCTGGCCACCCCCAGGTGGATGGCAGTCAGAAGCTTTCCCCACTTACGTGGACTTTTACACACGAAGCCATCCTCCAAAACACCAATTAGAAATAATATATATGATATTATGAACATTCAACAACTACAAAAATGTGTGAAAATTGCAGTTCATTAATATCCCCTATTTTATGAAATTACTTTTTTTAATTTTATATACTAAAAAAATTGTCCTAGAAAGTTATAAGAATGTAAAAAATGCTTCTGAATTCATTACTGCATAAAAGGTAATAAAATCACCTTTTGAAAACATACAGTGTAAAAATTCTATATTACACTGAAAAAAAATTTCAAATTTTTTTTTTTGAAACTGGGAAAACACTTCAGCAGTATGCGCAGCTCAGTTGTATATTAAATCTAAATAAATAAAAATAAAACAAGTAAGGAAGCCTAAGTTCGAGTGGAATCGCACATTAGATACTCAGCTGTATGCTTTCATTGTTTGCTTGCGTTTGATGGAAACACGGTGTACCTTATATAAAGCGAGTGCTGCATAAAGTGGGTGTAGCCACGCCCATTTTCAACATTTTTATCAGTCATCCAACTAAGCATATGAATATTATTCTTTGTGCAAAATTTCATTCCTTTATGACTTCTAGTTACAAAATGTCACGTTACAAATTCCCAAAGGGTGTTCCATAAATATCTTTGTTAAAAAGTAGGAGTGGTCATAAACCGATTTCAATAAATTTCTGCGTCTCTATTAACACAAGTTATAAAAGAGTATAAACAAAGTTTCGTCATAATATCTCAATTATTTGTCGAGTTATAGGCTAAGAATTCTCGTATATTCCTTTGTCTAAAAAGAGGCGGTGCCACGCCCATTTTCCAAAATTTTTCAATTTTTTGTTTCCGGTCTATTGTGCAAAGGTCCTGCCAGACGATGCAATGAAAGTGCTTTCAGAAAGTGAAAAAGTAAAATTTTCTCGTGTAGCCACCAAAAAAGTAGGTACTTTCGGAAAGTGTTTTCCGAAATTTCAGCAATTACTTTCTTACGAAAAACTTTCATCGTCTAGCTGCGAGAAAAATACTTTTCAGGAATACTTTTCACTCTCAATTGTTACATCTGAAAGTGTTTTACTTTCTGAAAGTTGCTAGCTGATACGAGTGCTGTCTAAATGATCGAACCGGTATGTAAATATGTTTTCTTTATAAAAATACATATGTATAAACAAAATACAATTATCTATATTATTAATACGCTAACATAAATTTTGTTCCATCTTCTCCGTCGAAACTACTGAACCGATTTTAAAACTAAGCACACCATTAGAAAGGTATTGCTCTCAAATAGAACTGCGCCAATTTTTAAAATCGGTTGGAAAATGCGCCCACAATCGTCGTTAGAAAATTCCCGTGTGGTTGTTGTTGCATGCATTTGAACACTACAGAGCTGTATCAATGCGCGTGCATTAGGTGAATTTGTGCTTGCTCACCAAACTTACCATGAAATTATGAAAATGTTTGGCTGGAAGTGGTGTGTAGTTTCAAGGAAGTAGAAACACAAAAAAGTGGCAAAAGCACTACAACAAAAACACAGTCATGTAATAAGAAGGATAAGGAAGCATAAGTAGGAAAGAAATTAAGGAAAGAAAAGAACAGAAATAGAAAGAAAAACGTAGGTAGGAGAATTGTGAAGATGAGTAACGACAACAATACCAACAACAAAAACAACAGTAGAGTAGCAGTGACAGTAATAACAAAAGGAGCAGCATCAACAGGAACAAAAACAAAATAGTAACAGTGCACATAGGTAGATTTTCACGTTTTATGCCGCCAACATTGAATTTTGTGAAGTTGTTACAATTACAGAAAAAAACATACCCACATATTGGAAATAGACTGGGGAACAATAATTCATCTTAATTTATTTAATTTAACGAGCACAGGCCCAGGTTATATTTTATTTTTTATTTTTTAGAAACTAGCAAAAAACTTTTTAAGCATGGATGGATGTAACTACAGCTGTTTCACCTTAGATCCCTCTAAGACTCATCAGGTTACTTTTGCTTCTGCCAAGACTCGAACTTGCGCACCTTGCAGTACAATAACTACAGTTCTAACCGCTGAGCTATTGCCTGCCTTGACATCTGATAGAAAATTTGTTGCTTGTTTCTTTCCTACTATAATTCGTTTCTAACTTATGCACATACGTATGTACATATTTACATATTATTGTATGATTAAACATAAGTAGCGAATAAAGTGTAGGGATGTTCAAATGAACTTAATTTTTTATTTTAATTTATTTAATTTAACGAGCACAGGCCCAGGTTATATTTTATTTTTTATTTTTTCGAAACTAGCAAAAAACTTTTGAGTCTTAGAGGGATCTAAGGTGAAACAGCTGTAGTTACATCCATGCTTAAAAAGTTTTTTCTAGTTTCTAAAAAATAAAAAAATAAAATATAACCTGGGCCTGTGCTCGTTAAATTAAATAAATTAAAGTAAAAAATTAAGTTTATTTGAACATCCCTACACTTTATTCGCTACTTATGTTTAATCATACAATAATATGTAAATGTGTACATACGTATGTGCATAAGTTAGAAACGAATTATAGTAGGAAAGAAACAAGCAACAAATTTTCTATCAGATGTCGAAGGCAGGCAATAGCTCAGCGGTTAGAACTGTAGTTATTGTACTGCAAGGTGCGCAAGTTCGAGTCTTGGCAGAAGCAAAAGTAACCTGATGAGTCTTAGAGGGATCTGAGGTGAAACAGCTGTAGTTACATCCATGCTTAAAAAGTTTTTTTCTAGTTTCTAAAAAATAAAAAATAAAAAAAAAAGTAATAATAATAATTTGTATCACCCTGCACTGGTTTTAATTTTCCAACTGTTTTCATTTGACGTTTGCAATGCCGGGGTTATGCTTACGACAATACTCGAAAAGCAACGTGTAATTATTGTTGTGCACTCCGACGAGTGAGTGAATTTTCGATCAAATTTGTTTGGTGAAACAAACACCCAGCACGCCGAGGTTTCGGGGTAATAATGTGTTATGATCTGTATGTGCGTTCTAATCATCGATTTAACAACCTCTCACCGATGATGAAAATGTGTCCGAATTTCATCGGTGTTTTGCTGGTAAGCATCACCACGGCATAACCATGAAACAATTAGGAAGGAGGAAGCAACGCGAACGTTAAATGTCATAGAAACATAATAGAAACATGATTGACAGTTAACGATACGGAAACAAAAACAAAATGGCAGTAATAAAGACGATTTTCTCCTTTTTTTGTTGGAAGGCAATGTACTGATTTTTTCGGGAAAGGTATCTGGCAACCCTAATCAAAGTGATCAGGGTGAAAAGTGAAATCGATTGAGCCATGTGCGTCCGTCTGTAAACAGTCTAACTCGCGCAAAAATTTAAATATTTTGATGAAATTTGGAATGCAAGTTGGTATCCAGACTGGGACGGTTGGTATTGAAAATGGGCGAAATCGGACTATGACCACGCACATTTTTCCTATATAGAAAAAGTCGGAAATTTGGTATCCCAGTCACTAATATAGCTGGAGTGATAAAATTTCACCCATGTATTGAGCTCAGGTCCTTATGAAGAAATTTTGGTGAAATTTTGGAAAATTGGCGGTACCACGCCCTCTTTTGCCTTGATTTTTTGTGATTGCGTTTATGAATGAAATTCTTAATCATACATATGTATATACATATGTACATACATATTTACTCAAACATAGAGTAATGTGAAATGCCGACGGCGATTTGGATTTGGTATGTGCATATGTAATGTATGTATGTACATACATATATACATAATTACATACATATATAAATTAAATTAAATTAATTTATATAAAATAGAAACTACCTATGTGTGTACCTACCTACATACATACATACATATGTATGTACATACGTATAAGTTCGATAACTTATGATGGTTGATGGTTGGTCATCAACAAATGGACAAGAAATTATTTTTATGGACAACATATTATTTTTATATTTTTAAAATTTCGCACATTTAATTAAAATTGAAAATTCGATTAGAAAACATAAAAATACTTACCGTTTAATCAAATTGGTGATTTGTTTTGTACACACCAACACCTTATTTAGGAATAGAAAAATGCTAGGAGTCGCAAGTTCGAGTCCCTGTCAAGTAAAATTTTAATTAATTTTAATCGATGTTTTGTTATTTTTTAATTTCCTAAATTCAAATTCGATAAGAAATTTGTAAAAATACTCACCGGTTTTAGCAAATTGGTGTATCGGTGGAATCGGTGCATTGCATAAAAATGTCAAGAAAAACAAAAGGAGATTGTTCACAAAAAAAATACTGGTAAAAGCGTTGATTCGATACACGAATACAACCCTGAGGAAAGTGACTGCGGTATGTCTACTCTCGCGTACACGCAAATTCTGTTAAAATTTTGCCACTTAACATTTGCAGCTTCTCTACTTTTTAAGTTCTCTGGGCCAGCTGTGTTGAATTAAAATTTTTTATTCACCAGATGCACTAACAGAATTTTGTTGGGTCTCTGGCTTCCACGATTATTCGTAGTTGCAACTTCTCTGTTCATCTACGTTCTCTGTTATTGGCTTGCATATGGGAGTGAATTGAATGAAATTCATAGAGGATATTTTGAAGAGAGGTAACTTAAAAGCCCAATGAAGCATGGAATATAATGTTGAATGTCCCACTATATGATGTCGTTGGGTTGAATCCCATGTTGATGTCACGTTTCGAATCCGGAGGTGAATAGAAATAATAGAGGAGAAAACACAATAAAAGTAAAGTGAATGTTTCAAAAAAATAATAATTGAGTTAAACGTTTGCAACTTTTAGGATGGGATGAAGTTACATACATACATACATACAGGTGAAGCTAATAAAAGCTAATAAAAGTGTTTTCCTTTAATTTTACTCCTTTACCTTAAGCCCCACTCTTTTGGCAAAAAGATAAGCTATCAACTAAAAAAATAATGATTATTTTAGATCATAGATGCTCATGCCTATGCCCTTGAATCACATTTGTTTTTGTTTTTCTCCCCAGACATAGGCACAGATACAAATTCGCCCTTTGAATATAAAAATAAAATTTTCTTCCCCTGCCATATGCCCTCAGGTATAAAAAATTTCAAATGAATGTGATTGAGTTTCATATGGGAAGGGCGAAGCTACGTTAGCTTCGCCCTTCCCATATGAAGCTACGTTGGCGTCGCCCTTCCCATATGAAATTGAAAATTACACTAACAAATTGAAAATAAAATTTTTTTTAAAAAATTGAGTTTTTGAATTGAAAAGCGACGTAACTCAAAACCCAAATAAATATAAAAGAAATAGAAGAAATGCAAGAAAACCTTTTTCTTTACAAACGAAGCTTTGAAGTAAAACCTTGGGTAATGAAGAAGACTCTTGCTGGGAGGAGACTAACATTTAGCAGTCCCTAAAGACGTTATTCATGGATTCAAAAAATTTTGAGTTGTGCAATTTTTTGATTTAGGGTGCGATTTGTAGGCAAAAGAAAAAACTGAAAAAAATTTCTAGTTAATATTGAAAAATGTGTGGCAAAAGTGTATTTCAAATTATTTGAAGAAAAATAAAAGTAGATTTTAGTAAGAAGAATAGGAATTAGAGCTTTTTTGCTGAAATATTATTGCGAGTCGCAGTCTATGCTAATTAATTATAGGTACGTATATAAATTAATAATTAAGGTAAGTTATATATATGACAGAAATAAAATATGACAAGTATCCACTCATAAGAAATGAAATTTTAAATACTTATCCATGCTCGGCGGCACATATACATATTTGCGAAAAAGCTTTAAGTTCATCAAAACAAACCAAAGAAACCTTTTATAACAAAAGCATTTGGAAGCAATTCTGCAATTATCCACCTCTGATTCGACAATAAATATTGACAATTTATTAAACAGCCTTGAATAAACTTATCACTTATTGTTGTTATGTAATATGTAGATACATTTTTTTATATGTACGAGTTCATATCTTAATTTAATATATATGTAGATACATTTGTATAAATAAAATATGTTGTAAATATTGTACCTGTGTATGTTGTATGCAAAATCTTCCAATGGTACAATAAAAATTTACTTGTAGTTTGTAACTTTTTTTAAATCTAACACAAATTTTTTCTTAGTGCACTAATAAATTTTTGTAGATGTTTGGAGTTTCCCCATTCAATACGAGAGCGTTGAGCACCCTTGTTTTAGATGTACAAAATGTACAAAAATGATTAAATCTCGATTTTTATTATAAAACTCATAATGATTACGGTCCCTGGTTTGGAGTTAATGAATTACATACCTACATGGATTTGCTGCGGATCTTAGATCAAAATCACAAGTAAGCTTCATAGAAGATTGACATAAGCATCTCAACTCATCCGTCTATTGCGACAACCTATCTGTTGAAATAATGCCAAATTTTCAAAAGTGATACCTAATTTTGGCTAGGTTCACTCGAAGTGCATTACCTCTTCAACGTGAACATAGTATAAGTTATATTCAACTTAATATTTATGAGAACGTATTCATTAATGTGCCGCTGTGGTGCAGTGGGTAGAGTGCTCGCCTGCTATACCAGAGGTCCCGGGTTCAAACCCCAATCCGAGCAAACACCAAAAAAATTTTTTTAATTAATAAAAATTCAATTATTGGGTTTTTTAAGAGCAGCGGTCACCTCTCGGCAGTGGGCGGCATACCCTTCGAGAGTATTTCTGCATAATATAACATATAACTTTTAAAGTGGAAAGACCTAAGCTAACTTGGTCAATTAGCTAAATAACTTTAAAAACCTGACGTGATGGGACTTTTTCAATGTGATTTTCGTAAATAGCGCCCTAAAATCCATTAAAGTCAATCATCAAACCTAAAAGCAGGATTTTGTGGCCGACCAGTGCAATCTAATATGTAATGCAATAAATGTTGCTGAACGCAGTACAAAGCTCATGAAGCAATCGGCGATTTTATTGGCTTGGTTGTGTAATCGATGAAAGTAGAAGCGCTTGCCAAAATTGTTGCTGGGATAGGTACTTAAACATATGTATGCATGTATGCATGTGGGGCGATTCCGCAGAGACATCTCTTGACATAAATTATTAATTCCGGTTATTAGAGGTCTAATAGCAACATTTTCAAAAATAAAGGTAATTCATACATAGATAATTGGTACCAGAAGTTTTACTATAGATATAAGACCACATAAATATTCATTTTTTTTTTTTTAATTGGCCATGAAGGAACAAGGAAGGAGTATGCAGGCGATCAACTGACTTCTTCTTCAATCTTCAAAAACCCATGAACACAAGCATATTGTTTTTGTTATAATAAGCCACACACACACACCCACCCTAGCATTTCCAATAAGGACTCATTCCTTCAAATTCTTCTACATTCCTGTTTCCATGACATTTTATCCCCATGCGATAAACTTTTTTATTGAATCATGAAATTGGTGCTTCATGTATGAGACTTCAGGCCCATAACACGACAAATAATTGAGATATTATGGCGAGACTTTGGCACTCCCCTTTCAACATATACAGTGGCGGACAAAAGTCTACATACACCCCCTATTTTTCCTATATCGCGGAACCAACATCAATAAAAGAAAAAGTAAAAATGCAGTTTTATTTCACACCTTTTCTTAACTACAATATACAAAATGAAATTCTTTTTTAATAAGAAATTAAAAAACTATTGGCGAATTTCACAAAATCAATGATGACAAAAGTGTACATACAGCATGAAGTTTCTGTCGTGCACACTTGTACGCTGCGTTGTGATAACGGTAAAATACCGTTATTTGTTTCTTCGATCGATTTTTTTATTTTTGCAACTATTTAGTTATATCAATCAGTTTTGGTTTGCACGTTATACTATTAACAATGGCTCCGCGAAAAGAAATTTCAGTTGATGTCAGAAATTTAGTTATAAAACACAAATCGGAAAACAAATCATATGGTGAAATAGCAAAACTATTAAAGTTGAGCCGCGCAACAGTACAAACCATAGTTAGAAACCACAAAAGTAATGATTGTACCGAAAATAAACCGCGTTCTGGATGACCGAAGAAACTATCCCGCAGAGATGTAAGCGTTATACTCAAAGAAGTTAACATAAATCCAAAAGTCACTGCTCCGAAATTGGTCGAACACTTAGAAGACATGACACAAAAGTGTGTACATGCACGTACAATAGGAAGATATCTGAACTATAACGGTTTTCGTAGTAGAACACCACGCAAAAAACCTCTTATTAGTGAAAAAATCGAAAACTTCGCTTAGAATTTGCTAATAAATATAAGGAAAAGGGAATGGACTTTTGGCAAAAGATTTTGTTCACAGATAAGTCGAAGTTCAATATATTTGGAAGTGATGGGAGGACAAAAGTTTGGAGGAAAGCAAATACTGAAATGAATCCGAAAAATTTGGTATCAACCGTCAAACATGGTGGCGGCAGCGTAATGGTTTGGGGAGCAGTTGCGGCATGTGGAGTTGGAAAAGTAGCATTTATCGAAGGTATTACGGATCGTTATAAATATAAATCATTGTTGGAAGAAAATTTGAAGCCATCGGTGGATGATTTGGAACTTGGTGCTGGTTGGATCTTCCAACAAGATAACGATCCAAAGCACACGGCGCAAGTTGTCAAGGACTGGTTACTATAGTATGCGCCAAGGCAATTACACACACCAACACAAAGTCCAGATTTAAATGTAAAAGAGCATGTGTGGGAGATTTTAGACCGAAAAATTAGAAAACACGAGATTTCTAGCGCAGCAGTACTCAAAGATCGAATAACAGAAGCTTGGAAAAGTATAACCTCTTCGGAGTTGACAAATTTAGTAGCCTCAATGCCACGGCGACTTCAAGCAGTTATTAGTGCAATGGTAGGACCTACTAAATACTAAATAATAATAAAATAGAGAATTAAGATAAGTTTTCTGTCTGAGAAAAGCTTTGTTTTGCTCTATATGTACACTTTTGTCAGCACTGATTTTGTGAATTTCGCCAGAATTTTTTTAATTTCTTATTAAAATAGAGTTTTCTTTTATTTATTGTGGTTAAGAAAAGGTTTGAAATAAAACTGCATTTTTACTTTTTCTTTTAATGCTGTTGGTTCCGTGATATAGCAAAAATAGGGGGTGTATATAGACTTTTGTCCGCCACTGTATATTTAGCGAAATCGGTTTATATCCACGCCTGCTCTATTTTGTAAACTTTTTAAGCTACATATACATTTTCTCAAAATTAGCTTTTTAATGCAAATTTGTTCTACATCCCTCAGCGCATCACATGGTAAATCTGAAATCCTTATAGTTGCGCCAAAAATTGGCTTAATTTTTTTTATCGTAAGGGACAATGTATAATTTTTTCTTGAGCTAGAATTTATCGTATCGCCCATATAAAAAATATTTTGAATATACATAACTGGTAGGAAATCGAACGTGGAAGCTTGTGTATGTTACATACAGAGGCGGTCGCTTCATACAAGCCGAGAAGCCCGGCTTGCGTACACATTTTCGTTCATTTCATACGAAATTCTTTAAAATCTGGTTATTTTACGTTTTAAATGTGTTTACTATTTAAGTTCTCAATAATATAGCCCCCACTGTAACATGCCCCTAAAAGCCTGCTAAGAAAATAGCGCAAATGTTCAAATGCCCGTACAAACATACGCGTAATAAACAAAGAAACGAGCGTTCGCGCATTGAAAAGCATTTATTCGGGCCACTCGAAAATGTTAAAAAGAAATCGAGAACTCTAAATCAAAGTCAATGACGGAGCGCAATCAGACTTTTAAATAATACAGCAAAGGAAATTACATAAATGGCTAATGGTTATGCTTCACACATAGGCTCGCCCAGGCAATTTATGCTAGGTCCGCCACTGTGTATGTACATTACTCGCTATATTACCATGACCCCATCATTAAAAATGCAAAAGTATGGAATAAAACAATTGTATTTGTCATATAAAACCTTTTTTTTAAATATTATCGTAAGAGACATTTATTCAAATACGCTCATAAAACATTGAGAGCGAAATTATCGTAAGCGACAAAATTTTTTCAGGAAAAAAATATTAGGTTCAGTATACTAATTAACTATCTAATCGGGTGTTCAATTTCATTTAAATATACCAATAAAAAACAGTAAAAAAAAAACAAAAAAAAATGATCCTGTAAAATGTGCTTTTGCCCCTTACGATAAAGTCACACAAAGGGGTCGATATGACGAAAAGGAATTCAGTTTCAAATTTAAGCTTTTCAAATTTTTCAAACAAACAGGAAACTTCTTGAGTTCCAAACTAAATCTTTTTCGGATTCAGTTTTCAACTTCTCTTTATTTATATAAAAAAAAATATGAAAAAAAAAAAATATTGGACCATCCAAAGCAAGATTAGACCCTGCGCCGCTCGAATTGTAACTAATTTCAGGCTGTCTGCCTTTACTTCTGTACTATCGCACTATATGTGTGAAACGTATCTATCAAATATTCTAGTTGATTTTCAAAATAATAATAAATTTCTCTATCCCCGGCACCTTTTTAGAATTTCGAGGATTATGTTCCAAACAATTTATGCTAAAACTAAAACTTTGCGTTCCAATTCAAGCTTTTTTTTTTTAATTTTCGGCACAACTTTGGTTCAGTTTCAAACTTTTTGTGCTACGCACAAAACTTTTTTGATTTTATTTTATGTGAATTTTATATGAGCTATTGGCCATTTTTTAATTAAGGAACATTGAAAAAAATTTTTTGGTAGAAGTTATGGACCCATTTCGGAGACCACCATGCCATGATTTGTTTTTATACTCAGCTGTACTAGTACACAGAGTATTATAATTTTGATTTCATAACGGTGGATTGTAACAAAATGGAATAATCGAGATAGATATGGACTTATATATATCAAAATGATCAGGGTGAAAAGAGAAATCGATTGAGCCATGTCCGTCCGTCCGTCCGTCCGTCCGTCCGTACGCACGATAACTCGCGTAAAAATTGAGATATTTTGATGAAATTTGAAATCCAAATTGGTATCGAGACTGGGACGATTGGTATTGAAAATGGGCGAAATCGGACCATGACCACGCCCACTTTTCCTATATAGAAAAAATCGGAAATTTGGTATCTCAGCCACTAATATAGCTAGAGTAATAAAATTTTACCCACGTATTCAGTTCACGCCCTTATGAAGAAATTTGATGAAGTTTTGGAAAATGGGCGGTGCCACGCCCACTTATTAAGGGTCAAACATTGAAAGTTTTATATGTCATAACTCAGAAACCGTTTAAGATATATCGATGAAATTTGGTATGCGTAATTTGCTTACTTAGACAAATGTTTTGACGAAAAATTATCAAAATCGGTTGACGGCCACGCCCACTTTTATATATGGGTATTATAAAGTGACCTAATAAAATCATTTTAAGCGATATCTCTGTCAAATATAAAGATCTATCACTGAAATTTTGTGGCAGGAGTCCAACTACGGACATAAAACAAAAAGTACAAACATTTTGGAAAATAGGCGGTGCCACGCCCACTTATTAAGGGGCAAACATTGAAAGTTTTATATGTCATAACTCAGAAACCGTTGAAGATATATCAATGAAATTTGGAATGCGTAATTTGCTTACTTAGACAAATGTTTTGGCGAAAAATAATCAAAATCGGTTGACGGCCACGCACACTTTTATATATGGGAACTATAAAGGGGCCTAATAAAAACATTTTAAGCGATATCTCTGTCAAATATAAAGATCTATCACTGAAATTTTGTGGCAGGAGTCCAACTACGGACATAAAACAAAAAATACAAAATTTTTGAAAATAGGCGGTGCCACGCCCAGTTATTAAGGGGCAAATATTGAAAGTTTTATAAGCCATAACTCAGAAACTGTTAAAGATATATCGATGAAATTTGGTACGCGTGATATATTTACTTAGCCAAATGTGTGGACGAAAAATTACCAAAATCGGTTGACGACCACGCCCACTTTTATTTATGGGTATTATAAAGTGACCTAATAAAACCATTTTTAGCGATATCTCTGTGAAATATAAAGATAATTCCTTGAAATTTTGTGACATGAGTTCTACAATAGACCGGAAACAAAAAATAAAAAAAGTTAATAAAATGGGCGTGGCAACGCCTCTTTTTATACAAAGAAATCTACGAGCCTATTACTCGACAAATAACTGAGATATTATGACGAAACTTGGTTTATACACTTTTATAACTTGTGTTAATAGACACGCAAAAATGTATTGAAATCGGTTTATGACCACGCCTACTTTTTAACAAAGATATTTCTGGAACACCCTTTTGGAATTTGTAACGTGAAGTCTTTGCAACTAAAAGTCATAGAGGGATGCAATTTTGCACTAACAATAATATTTATATGCTTATTTGGATGATTGATACAAATTTTGAAAATGGGCGTGGCTGCGCCCTGTTTATGCAGCACTCGTTTCATACAAAATACACCCTATATCGAACAAACGCAAACAAACAATGAGAGCATACAGCTGAGTATCTAATGTTCGATTCCACTCGAACTTAGGCTTCCTTACTTGTTTTGATTTTAGTTTGATACTCCAAGTTTCTCTCGAAATTTGTGATAAATTTTAAAACAAAAGTTATTAAGAAGGTCTCAAAACTTTTGAGTCGTTAATAAAGAAAAAAAAATAAAGTTTAGGAAAGGCATTATGCCGGAATCGCAATTTGGCGTTAGGTCGGTCGCGCGTTGATCGTACCTCAAAGCCGCTTCACACTGACATTCGATATTAGATGTTGGATTGCAAACATGTTCACTGCCACTAACATATTTTGTTGAATTTTTTCATAAATTTTACAATTTTTCATCGAAAGAAAACAATTCGAATTTATTTAATGTCAAACGCCCGACTTAGTAGAGAAATGTTCAACTCAGGCGTTATACAGGGTTGCAATAAATATACGATATTACAAAAATTTTACGATCAAACGCTTGAGGTCACAATGCGATTTGCTTCATATATTTCCATACATTTCTACTCACTTGTCAGAAGCGCGACCGACCGAACGCCAAATTGCGATTCCGGCATTAAACCTTAACAGAGTTAGAATAAAACCAAAATTTCCAACCGTGTATAACTTAAATTCATACTGGACTGAAATTTTGCTTAGACCGGTATTCATAAAAAAATAAAATAAGTTTTAACAATTGGATAAAGTGTCATTTTTCGATTTTAACAGTTTTATAAACCTATTTTATTAATACGCCGAAGTGTCTATATCTCAACAATCGGTTGTATGGCAACTGGTATATGTTGTGGTGGTCCGATTTTTACCATTTTCGGTAACATTATAGGGGTCAATATGAGTACAAATACTACAAAGTTTCATATCCTTAGCTGTTTATTTTTTTTTTCGGATATAGTTTTTATTGTATCATTCTTAGAGAATATGACAATTTTTATAAAATCTTAACCTAGAATACAATGACGTTATTCGTTGCCACTGCTTCAAATAACATTTGGATGAAAAGAAATTTTATTTGATATAAAATATGTATGTAAATACATACTTATGAGTACATTTATTATGCGTATGTGAATGGTTTTGTTTTTACCCCGCTAACAATTTTACCAGACAATTTATTATTACAATTCTGAGAAAAAAGTTGATTATGTAGCCATATCTTATAGATTTCTATCAGATATGCAGTGGCGGATTTAAGGGAAAAAGCCGGGTTGGCATGGTACCTAGGGAGCCCACTTTCGTAGTGAAAAAAAATTTACTGTAGTAATCGAAAGTAATTTTAATCATTACATTTTTTAGGTTTCCCAGATAATTAATATTAATAGAATGGTAAACATTGAATTGAATTATGTCATTTTGAATACACGCCTAGCTTTACGTTCAGCAAATAATTCCATTGCAGAATCTAAATTGATCGACGTCGCTACTGATCTTTCGATGTACAGAATACAAAAATTGTTCAGTGTATCCTCAGCTAAAGAAGCTCGGCAATATTCTATAACAATTTCCAACGAACTCATGACTCGTTCGGCACTAGGTGATCCGATAGGAAAGGTTAAGAACAGTCGCAATAAACTGCAGCATTCAGGAAAACTGTCCATCATATAACATATATATTTACAACTACAAACTCCAAATACTGTAATGGACTGTCGTCAGTGAGAAAACGGAAATGGTTCTGTTTACCCGCAAACATAAGATACCTGAATTCAAACCTCCGTCCCTAAATGGGAAGGAGATTAAACTCTCTACCGAAGTTAAATACCTTGGTGTTTTTTCTAGACAGAAAACTAAACTGGAAACGGAACGTAGAAGTACGATCCCAAAAATCCATGTTAGCACTTTACGCATGTAAATCCGCGATAGGCAAGAGATGGGAACTTAATCCTCAAATCGTCCATTGGCTGTACACAGCGGTAGTGCGACCTATTCTATTCTATGCAGTCACTATATGGTGGCCAGCACTGGAACTTGAAACCAACAAGAGCAAATTAACTAGAGTGCAGCGAGTGGATTCAATGCTTATTAGCGGAGCCCTTCCCTCCACACCAACTAAAGCTCTCGAAACCATCCTATTTCTTCTCCCCACGGATATACAGGGGAAACTCATTGCCAGCTGCAACGCGGCAAGGCTCAATGCAACCGAACCCTGGAGGGACACCAGATTCGGGCACGCTCAAATTCTTAGTAACGTCCCTGCCAATTTTCTAAAGCTGGACTATGCAATACCAGCCTTCTGTTGGGATAACCAATTCTCCACAAGAATCCAGGAGAGCGAGTGGAAGAACTTGGGGGATCCCGACCCTAATACACTGCACCTTTACACGGACGGCTCCAAGTTGAACAATAGATTTGGAAGTGGGTTTTTCTGCGAAAAGCTTCATCTGAAAGTAAGTTTGCGCCTACCTGATCACTGCAGCGTCTATCAGGCTGAGCTCATAGCCATATGGGAAGCAGCTCGTCGCCTGACAGATCTGCCAGACATTAATTCTATCAAAATCTTCTCTGACAGCCAAGCTGCCATAAAATCCTTACAGAGTAACAATGCTACATCTGTAGTTGCAATGAAATGTAGGGAGTCTTTGAACAAACTAGCCGAAAGGTGCGACCTGAACGTCATTTGGGTTCCAGGCCATAGCAACTGCATTGCAGATGAGTTAGCAAGGGAGGGCACAAGCTTGCAGGATATCACATCTGCGACATGGGTTGGCCCCCCGCTTAACTCATGCAAGCATTGGTTGAGATATCGCTTCATTGAACAGGCTAACGCTAAATGGGCCAAGGAGTCAACTTGTGTGATTTCTAGGCAAATCTGGCCTAGACTGGACGAGGCTAGATCTGTATCGGTGCTGCATCTAAATCGGCTCTCTATAGGTCCGCTGGTGGGACTGCTAACAGGCCATTGTCTTATGGGAACTCACGCCTCTCGCATGGGCCTATATATGAACGACTTCTGCCGCAGCTGCAGGGACGTGGAGGAAATAGAGAGCGTTGAGCACTATCTATGCCACTGCCCCGCACTGTCGCTATCCAGGTACCGCTTTCTCCATAAACACTTTTTCGAGTGCCTGGCGGAGATGGAAAATGCAAGGACACTAGATTTTCTGCGCTTCATGAAACAAACGCGCTGGTTTAGCTTCACGGGCATCTAATCTTATCATACTATTGAATCTAATTTTTCCGGAAAGGTTTGTAAACAGGGATAAGGAAGCCAGGGCTCCCGTGTGATATCACAATGGGCCACCTCGGCATAAGTGTGCCCCGCTTTCATGAATTGCGGAGACAGCCACCTCAACCTAACCACCTAGTGTTAAAGCCCGTCTCCACATAACTTGTTTCACCAACAAAACATCTCGCTAAATAACCCGTCTCCACGTGGCTGATCGTGATTCAGTTTAACATTTCTCTTTCTTGCTCTTCTTAAATGTTTGTATGTTTGCTTATATTTTGCGTTTTTGTTTTGGTCTGTGTGAGATTTCGATAGATTTTGATACAAAATTAGAGAAAGCATCGATATCATCGAGGTTGGCAAGATGATTCAGAATGAAACAGTGTTTCAATCTTCACGCGCTCTCAGAAATTTGTATGGAAATTGGCGAGTTTCGGCACTGGTTTCCGTGTCGAAACAAGATTGAGAGAGAAAATGAAGAAAAAAAGAGCGAAACACGTTATGTGGAGACATGGTATTATTGTTAAAGTGGTTTACATTTGCCAGAATTGGAAGTTCAATGAATATAGATTTCTTCACTTAATCTCTTATAACTTTACCATTTTTCCACAGATTATAATCCGGAAAGTGCCAAAATGTTCACTAAGAAATAGGCTATTGACTCAGAATGTGAAACCAGGAGGATATTTAATATTTCGTAAAAAAAAAAATACAAAAAACAGATGAATTTCGAAAAAACCTGAAAATTTTCATTAAAAAAAATCTTTTGTTCGCCATAACTCCGTCACTTTAGCAGCGATTTTAAATTATTTTTGGTTTGTTGGAAAGGGTATTCCATCCTCCCAAAAAAATTAAATAACGTAAAAATCGAGCCGATAATGGCGGAGATATTGACAGATGAGTAATCATACTTTTTTTCTTAGCTCAAAAACTGAAATTTCAAAATATCTCGAAAACAGTTCTAGTTTCGAACCATCTGATTACATATTTGGAATTCTACATAGGAATCATGTATCAAATATTGAGGATATTTTTTTTTGTCGGGTAGTGTAATTTAATACAAACGATATAGGTACCGCACCAGGCTTTCAGAAAATATTCCGCAGACGACAACTTCCCACGAGCAATCTTTAATAAAAAAAATTGTTCACCATGTTAAAATATGTATAGGAAAAACAAGTAAGGAAGCCTAAGTTCGAGTGGAATCGAACGTTAGATACTCAGCTGTATGCATTCATTGTTCGCTAGCGTGTGATGAAAACTTGGTGTAATTTATATAAAGCGAGTGCCGCATAAAGTGGGCGTAGCCACGCCCATTTTCAAAATTTTTATCAATCATCCAACAAGCATATAAATATTATTGTTAGTGCCAGGGCCGTGCGCAGGAATTAGCCTTGGGGGGGTTTTTAATTTTGGTTGCATTCGCATACATTTTTCGCTAAGATAAACATATTTGCTGAAACAGATATGAGTCATTCTTTTACAAATCGGACGGATTTCGGGAAAAAATGAATGTTACCTCTCCGATTTGCTTGAAACTCGGTTTATAGGTTCTCCACCTAAAATAAGCTTACACGTATCCGGGGATTTAATTTTGAATTTTTTTTTTTCGGAGAATGATCTGTCAAACTTTTGATTTTTTCATGAATTAGGCAAATGAGGTACATATTCAAACCCCAATATCTCGGGTTGTAGTCATCGTAGAGACTTCATCTTGGCACCGTTTGAGGCTACAGGCTATTATTTGGTTTATATAAGATTATTTTCATCGCCTTAAAGTTTTATTAATTGCAAGCAGGTATATTTTTTGGGCCCGATTTACTTCGTGAATACCAGAAAAAAAATGATTTAAAATTATAACATCATAATCCTTGTTAAATTATCTATAAAACCAATGTTTCAACAGAATGGGCGATTTAAAAGAACTATTTTTAAAATATTTTTTTGTATGACGACCTGCTATATTTTATATGAAAAAAAATTTTTTTTATTTTTATATAAAGAAAAGGCTTTGCGGCTATTTTATTTCTTGACAGTGGAACTATACAGTGGAGTTTAAATATACCCTTAATAGCTAATGACTTTTTAAAACGAGCTCTGGAAAGGTTACAGCTAGAGCTAGCCTACAACGCATTAATAATCCGATTCAAACTCCCAAAGATTTATTTTCCTGGGCAAACGAGTCTTTGCCGTTTTTTGCTGTTGTTTGCTGTTTTGTTACAAACGAGGAATACGAAATGGAAGAAAAATTACTGGAAGATCGTTTTAAAAAGTAATTAGCTACTAAGGGTATATTAAAACTCCACTGTATAGTTCCACTGTCAAGAAATAAAATAGCCGCAAAGCCTTTTCTTTATATGAAAATACCACAGAAATAAATGTGATGAAATAAAATATATATGTATGTATACATAATTATATAAAAAATATAAAATTTCTTGTTTTACCTTAAACGCGCTATGCAGGTAAGACATATTTCTGATTTTATTTGTTCGTATAAATGCGTTTGATCCGTGTATTTTATTAGACCTTGAAATTGTTAATAATTTTTGTCGCAAAATGGACCTCGTTTTCAGGATTGACGCATGAAAGGCCATAAGATACAACGTTTAAAATTCATTCCCTTCAAAATACACTTTCAACCATACCCAGCAGCTCCATCTTATTTCAAAAAGAATAAAAAATTTTTTTTTTTAATATAAAATATAGCAGGTCGTCATACAAAAAAATATTTTAAAAATAGTTCTTGTAAATCGCCCATTCTGTTAAAACATTGGTTTTATAGATAATTTAACAAGGATTATGATGGTATAATTTTAAATCATTTTTTTTTTCTGGTATTCACGAAGTAAATCGGGCCCAAAAAATATACCTGCTTGCAATTAATAAAACTTTAAGGCGATGAAAATAATCTTATATAAAACAAATAATAGCCTGTTTCTTCAGCTTTCAAACGGTGCCAAGATGAAGTCTCCCGAGATATTGGGGTTTGAATATGTACCTCATTTACCTAATTCATGAAAAAATCAAAAGTTTGAGAGATCATATCTCCGAAAAAAAAAATTCAAAATTAAATCCCCGGATACGTGTAAGCTTATTTTAGGTGAGAACCTATAAACCGAGTTTCAAGCAAATCGGAGGTGTAAGGTTACAATAGGTGTACGATTTGTAAAAGAAAGACTCATATCCAGACCCATACACCATAAATTTAAATGTTCTCTAACTTTTCTGAAACTCATTATGATTCATCAAAACCTAGTTAACCAGGTCCTGAATAGTACTGTTTACAGTAGGTACTTGTTAATTGAAACTGCTCACTGTTTTCAGAAAATGAACATTTTTTGTTATCAGTACAATTTTTTTAAAAATGCCAAACGAACATATGCTACACAACTTTGTAATTTCGGAAAGCTCCAAGTGCAATTCAAAGTGCCGAACTTATGTATTGGCCAACCTTATTTTTTGCGACTTTCACCAATTTCTTCTTCCGTAAAATTATTGTAACTAATTTTGTCAAAAACTATAAGTCAAAATTCAATGCAAAATTTATAAACTGTATTTTGAAAATTTTTGAAAAAATCATTGCAACTTAGATTTGAAACCCCCCCCCCCCGTGCGCACGGCCCTGGTTAGTGCAAAATTTCATTCCTTTATGACTTCTAGTTACAGATGTCACGTTAAAATTGCCCAAGGGGCGGTGCCACGCCCGTTTTCCGAAATTTTTATGTTTTATGTTTCTGGTCTATTGTGGTACTCATGCCACAAAATTTTAATGAATTATCTTTATATTTGAAAAAGATATTGTTTAAAATGTTTTTATTAGGCCTCTTTATAGTTCCCATATATAAAAGTGGGCGTGGCCTTTAACCAATTTCGCTAAAATTTTGAACATGTATTACCACAAGTTGTAGAAGTGTATACACCAAGTTTCGTCATAATATATCAATTACTTCTCGAGTTATAGGCTAAGAAATCTCGTATATTCCTGCTTCTAAAAGAAGGCGGTGCCACGCCCATTTTCCAAAATGTTTGTGTTTTTTGTTTCATGTCCGTAGGTGAACTCCTGACACAAAATTTCAAAGATATATCTTTATATTTGACAGAGATGTTTTTATTATATCACTTTATAATACCCATATATAAAAGTGGGCGTGGTAGTCAACCGATTTTGACAATTTTTCGTCCAAACATTTGCCTAAGTAAGTAAATCACGCATACCAAATTTCATCGATATATCTGCAACGGTTTCTGAGTTATGGCATATCAAACTTTCGATATTTGACCCTTAATAAGTGGACGTGGCAGCGCCCATTTTCCAAACTTTCACCATATTTCTCCATTAGGGCCCGAGCTCATTATGTGTGTAAAATTTTATCACTCTAGCTATAATAGGGACTGAGATACCACATTTCCGATTTTTTCTATATATGAAAAGTGGGCGTGGCCATGGTCCGATTTCGCCCATTTTCAATACCAACCGTGCCAGTCCTGATACCAACTTACATTCCAAATTTCGTCAAAATATTTCAATTTTTGCGCAAGTTAGAGTGCGTACAGACAGACAGACGGACGGACATGGTTCAATCGATTTCTTTTTTCACCCTGATCGTTTTGATATATATAATTCAATATTTATCTCGATTATTTTTTGGTGTTACAATCCACCGTTATGTGATTAAAACTATAATACTCTGTGTACTAGTACAGCTGAGTATAATAAGGCTGAGAAAAGGAAAAGCGGCACATAAATTCGCGGATATGAATTGAATATATACATACATGAATAGTATTAGTTTGTTTGTATTTATACATACTTATAACGTAATGTAATTTCTATATTTATAATTTAGTGCATGAACTTGGGAGTTTTTACGGCCTAATGGGATAGGCTCGTCCGGAACTCAATCATATGTTATACATATGAATTAGTAAGGAAATGCTGTTGCAGCTTTCTGAATGGAAGGAATTTCAGTAAGCTGCTTGTTTGTCATTTGGAAACTTTACGGCCTAACAAGATAGGCTCCTCGAAGCTTTAATTTTAGTGGCTCTATCCTTGGTCACAATTTTGCTGGATATCCTTTCTCTTTAACCGCCTGGGGTACCTCTATTCTAACAGACTTTTAGCCAGTATGTTTGGATGATTGCCTAGTCTTATAGCGTAGTTCGTTTGTTTATTACTTACTTCTTCAACAACTGTATTAATCTTTAGATCCCTGTGTATAGCGGAATTTTTCACGTAACAAGGCGCCCGGCATTTTGATCTTAATATCTTAGATTGTAGCCTTTGTATTCTTTCTAGACTGTTTAAATCGAGAATTTATATCCCAAATGTCTATCTGAATAATATGTTGTATGGCAGCTATATGTTATAGCGGTCCGATTCGGCCGATTCCGACAAATTATCAATTGTAGATAATAATATACTCGTATACCAAGTTTAATTTTGATATCTCTCAAACTGAGGGAATAGTTTTCATTCAAACCGACGAACTATATGTACACAAGGACAGAACTGCAAAATCAAATATCTTCCAAACGAGAGCTAACCTAGAAAAATGAATATGTAGCACCATCGTGCTCAGCGTGTCCGAATTATATTTACTAGGGTGTCTCATCTTTGTTGAAAAAAAGTAAATCTTTCGTGCACAGTATTATTGGTGAGTTTCTAAGACGTAACAGTTGCCGAACAGTTGAGCGGTTGTCTTCGACGCGCACAGTTGAATAATTCTCTTCAGCTCAACTGTTGGCAACTTTTCGCCATTATCCCACTTTTGCGGTGCTCCCCAAGAATTCCGAAGACAAAAATTCCGAAACTCTATTTTTCCGAAAAATTATTTCAGAAACATCTTTTCAAAAATAAATTTTCAGAATGAAAAATTCTGAAATTTTTTTGCAGAAATAAAAATTCAGAATGAAAAATTCCGAAAACTGTTTTTCAGAAAAATTTATTTTACTGTATACTACAAGTGGTTTCACGCAAAAGTAGTGTGGATCGGTCCTTAGATACTATTCCAGAAAAATAATTTTGCCGGCTGAGGGTTATTATTTTTAAAGCGCGGTCAAAGGCCGCCTACGCTGAAGGGTGTACTACGCAGAAGGACATCACCGTGGCGGATACACGACCCAACTTGGATGGCGTAGCCAAGGGTTATTTTTTATAAGCGCGACCGAAGGCCGCCAACGCAGAAAAGTGTTCTGCGCAAAATGAAATAGTTTCATTGCCGTCTAATTTTTTCTATTCTATTCTATTCTATTCTATTATCTTCTATTCTATTCTATTCTATTCTATTCTATTCTATTCTATTCTATTCTATTTTATTCTGGCTTCCGTAATTTTGGATTCTGAATTTTGGATTTCGGAAATAATTTTTCGGAAAAATAGAGTTTCGGAATTTTTGTCTTGGGAATTCATGAGCGGAACAGGCTATTGCAAATTATTCATTGATTAATTTATGGCGTTTTCGATTCTGGCAAAAATGTCGCACTTATTCTGCATTTTTATCGGGCTGTCAAATTTGTTTGTTCTATTCCACATAGATTCCACACATTTGATTGTTCTATTGCCAAAAATGTCACACTCTCCCTGACCACAGGGCAATATTTTCTGCCCTTAATATGACCAAGGGATTGCATTATTTTTGCTTCATTTATAGGGCAACCAAAAATATGCTTCAAAAAAATTAAAACATGCCACAAAAAAGGCAAAATAATCCAAAAAAATATGACATATAATCAAAAATATGCCCCAGAAAATTGTAAAAATGCACAAATTTTCGTTAAATTGTCGCCACAGTAATATGTTCCATACTTTTTCACCACCTAAAAATATGGTGCGGCGTCTGTCAGAAATAAAAGAATATAATCTCTATTGAAGCCTTCTCCCAAAAGTTTTACAGATTCATCGAATAGCCGAGCAATTGTTTTTTGATTTGCAGCTTCAGTTTCATGTAAAATTCCGACTATAACATTTGCCACATATCTACCTGCAGAATCTGTAGTTTCATCAATCGCAATCCAAATAAAGTGGTCTTTTAGTAGCGATTGTATCTTTTCCATAGTATTGCTATATAGTTGCTTAACATAAGTAGTTCGAAGGCTTGTCTCACATGGTATTTTCTGGGAAACCCATTTTTCAAAAAACTGCACTGGATTTATGTTACCTATTTTATATAAGGCTATATCTACACATACAAATGCTTTACACAAATCCTTTGCGAATTCGACATATGACGGTGTCAAGCTATTCGCTACAAAGCTTTGTGATTGTGGCAAATTTAGTGATCGTTTGAGTTTGATGTGCTTTTCACTCTGCACATGCTGCTTTACAGGAAATGTTTTCTTGAATAATACGGTCTTGCTGCATAACTTGCAAATCAGCACCTCACCGTCAGTTTGAAGATCGGGAAATTCCTTAACGATCTTCTTCAGCTTTCCCGAAATAGTTTGTTTAGCTTTTGGCATTATCTGTAAGAATTTGCATATGTACATACATAAATGTATATATTTTCAATCTTTATTTCAACAAGCACTTACTGTTTCTTAAAATAAGAAAACACTAGCAAAAAACAAAACCAGAGAATGCAAAAACAACTGAAATTTTTCAAGTGCCGTTATAAAATGAGATTTGCATAAATGTTTCGATAGTTCGATAATTAAATCGAAAGATGTCAAAGGACATGGTTGCATTTTTGCGCACTAATTCTGAAAATTTTTTATAACTTAGCAGAAATAATATGGCCCGGATTCACCAACGTGACTAAAGCTAAAACTAAGTTTTGACTTAAGTTAGCCCAGATTTGGGGCTAACTTACTTTTGGGTTTCACCAACTAGTCTAGGAAAATAGTTTTGCAACCAGCAACCCTGCCAGCTTTTATGGCAAATACTGTTTTTTTTTGGTGGTTTTGGTTGCTGTATTTGCTCATTTTTTTGTCATATTCGCTGTTTTTGTTGTTGAATTTGCTAAAGCGACTCAAATTCTTAGTTTATTTTTGTCAAGACAAAAGCTGACTAACTTGTGACTTAGCTCAGTTGCATGGTGAAACTGAAAACTTAAAAAAATCGGCTTAACTAAGTTGAGACCGGTTGGTGAAACCGAGTCTATGATTTTCCTCAAAGATGTAAAATATGACAAAATATGCATTTACAAGTAAAATATTCTGTCATTATTAAAATATGCTAAAATATGCTCTAAAAAATATACGTCAACCACTTGTTTTACTCTAGAAACAAATTTATAAATTATTTTTTCAATAGAATGAATCAGAAAAAATATGACATTGCATATACATACATATTTGGTTGCCCTATTCATTTATAACATGCAAAATGCAACATTTTCTTAGGGCACAGAGCGCATGTTGATAATGCTGCCTTGTATTAATGCAACATTTTCGTTCAGAATAGAAAACGCTATTAGTTTCCAGTTTTCATTTCTGTAATTGTTACACACGTGGTGGTGGTGTAAAAAAGTACGCACATATATATACATACGTACATACATACGATATCACATATCGAGATAAGATAAAATTTTAGTATTTTATTATTGGAAGCTAGGCTCTACTACCCGATGATAGTGAAAATAGCAATGTGATGCGATAACGAAATTTTGAGCCGCGGTAAACGAATTAAAAAGATAGCATAGAGTTACAAATTTAACCCCCGCCGTACGTAATACGTATATAAGTATGTATATATGTACGTATATAAGTATGTATGTATTTTACTGTCGTTTTGTTTATACTGTCATCCATAGCCAAGTAATTAAATGTCGATTTCGCACACATACAACAAGATAATCAGTGCAACAATGACGGAGTGGGGCGTAAATGACACGTGTACAGCAGTTGGCATTAGCTTTAAGACTTAATTTAAGTATATTATCGATAAACAAATCTCTACCCGTCACTCTTTTATTACCCACCCCATTATTGTGTTATATATTTGTATGTATGTATGCACGAAAGTAAGAATGTGACTTTGAGGCAAAAATGATGAATTATGTACAAGTGTTGGATTTGAAATTGTATCTATTCATAACTTAAACTTTATATAATGCACACAATTCAGTGTTTTTTTGTTAACCCCGGAACACTAATCATATTTTTAGTACGTAGACACTAATTACACTTGATCACAAAATGAAATTTGTTGTCGGTACTTTGAACGCCAATATCCTATCTATATATAAAATCGGTCGCTGATTCCGAAAATCGAGTTTATTTTTATTTCTATGAGAAGATTGAGATTGAGAATCCAGTACTTCTGGCATGGGTTCCTGGATATAGAGGAGTGCGAGGTAACGATGTACCTGACGGCCTAGCCAGAAAGCAGCAGTGGCAAAACCCATAGGACCTAGGACCATTTCTAGGTATAGAACCATATAGGTACCACAAGAAAGTAGCTCAGGATTGAGGAGGGGTACAATAAAAACAAGTAAAAGCGCGGCTGTCTTCGGCCGTACCGAAGACTTCATACCTTTCATGAGTAGAGAAATGAAAAGTTACCTATGTATGTACATTAGATAGGTTCGAAAAAAAATGTTGTAAATGTCCGCCCCTAACTTTGAAGCTTATGTTGAGAGGGTTAAGGGACACAAAAAAAATTTTTTTTTTGACCCCGCGAAATACCGCCGAAATTGTTTTTTTCTTGTAACTTTGTTATTTATCATCCGATTTTTAAAATTGATACGTCATTAGTTTCGTATTTTGTAGCTCTACATTTCCTTCTAATTTCCTTTTGAGCTCTGAAGTCGTTTTCACATAGTTGGGTCAGCTAACTTATTTGTATGTCCACGAATTATCCTCTTTGTATTGCCAAATGAAAGTGCTTCAAAATTCATGACAATGTTGCCTTGAAACGGTTTTACTAAATTAATAAACAAAGAAGTTATTTAACGTAGATATTATTTAACTATTTTTTTTAAGCAATTCAGTATATGTAAAGTTGTAAAAGTCCGACCCTAAATTTGAAGCTTATATTGAGAGGATTAATGAAAAATTTTTTATTTTTTTTTTCTGATCCCGCGAAATACCGCCGAAATATTTTTTTTTATTGTAACATTGTTATTTGACTTCAGAGCTCAAAAGGGCATTAGAAGGAAATGTGGAGCTTCGAAATACGAAAATAATGACGTATCAATTTTAAAAATCGGATGTTAAATAACAAAGTTACAAGAAAAAACCATTTCGGCGGAATTTCGCGGGATCAGAAAAAAATTTTTTTTTTATCCCTTAATCCTCTCAATATAAGCTTCAAATTTAGGGTCGGACTTTTACAACTTTACATATATTGAATTGCTTAAAAAAATAAATTAAATAATAGCTACGTTAAATATTCGTAGTGACGTAACTTCTTTGTTTATGAATTTAGTAAAACCCTTTAAAGGCAACATTGTCATGAATTTTGAAGCACTTTCATTTGGCAAAACAAAAAGGATAATTCATGGACATACAAATAAGTTAGCTGACCCAACTATGTGAAAACGACTTCAGAGCTCAAAAGAGCATTAGAAGGAAGTGTAGAGTTGCAAAATACGAAAATAATGACGTATCAATTTTAAAAATCGGATGAAAAATAACAAAGTGACAATAAAAAAACGATTTCGGCGGTATTTCGCGGGATCAAAAAAATTTTTTTTTTGTGTCCCGTAACCCTCTCAACATAAGCTTCAAATTTAGGGGCGGACTTTTACAACTTTTTTTTTCGTATGGGGACCAACCCTATCTAATGTACATAGCCTAATTTAGTATAATTTATAATTTCAATTCTGTGGGTTATTTATGGAAGGATTTATTAGAAAAAATGGTGTCTTGGCTATTTAAATGGAGGAGTTATACACCAAAATGTCCATATCTGAACAATCGGTTGTATTGGAGCTATATGTTATAGTGGTCCGATCTTGACAATTTTCGGTAACCCCGTTTGGGCCTATATGGGTACAAATACTTCAAAATTTCACGCCGTTAGTTGTTAAAATGGAGGAGTTATACACCAAAATGTCTATATCTGAATAATCGGTTGTATGGGAGCTATATGTTATAGTGGTCCGATCTTGACAATTTTCGGTAACCCCGTTTGGGCCTATATGGGTACAAATACTTCAAAATTTCACGCCGTTAACTGTTAAAATGGAGGAGTTATATACCAAAATGTCCATATCTGAACAATCGGTTGTAGGGGAGCTATATGTTATAGCGGTCCGATCTTAACAATTTTCGGTAATCCTGTTTGGGCCCATATGGGTACAAATACTTCAAAATTTCACGCCGTTAGCTGTTAAAATGGAGGAGTTATACACCAAAATGCGTATATCTGAATAATCGGATGTTGTGGAACTATATGTTATAGTGGTCCGATCTTGACAATTTTCGGCAACCTTGTTTGGGCCAAAGTGGGTACGTATACTTCAAAGTTTCATGTCCTTAGCTGTTTAAATGGGGAAGTTATGGACAAATTACATCCAATAATTTCATGTTTATCTGAATAATCGGTTGTTTTCTATATGTTATAGTGGTCCGATTCGGCCGGTTCCGACAAATGATCAGCTGCATATAACAACATACCTGTATTCCGAATTTCATTCAGATATCTCAAAAACTGAGGGACTAGTTTGCGTTCACACAGACGGACGGACGGACAGACGGACAAGGCTTAATCGACTCAGCTCGTAATTCTGATCATATCGGTATATATTTTGGTGGGTCCCCCACGCTTCCTTCTGGTACTTTCGACAAAAATTTGTTGGCACTAAATTATAATACCATTTCATTATCATGAAAGGTATAAAAAACGCTTTAAAGCGATAATGGACCTCTCCAAAAGCAAAATGAGAATAGTGACTGGACTTTACAGATCACTGCAGACTCAAAAGCCATATGCATAGGCTTGCTATAATTTTTTCACCCCAATGCCGGACTAAAGCCTAAAGTTAGAAAACCATAAAATTCATTCAAGTACGTATATATATATAGCAGTCTAAAAATTACAAGTTACATTTAACAAGTAAGGAAGCCTAAGTTCGAGTGGAATCGAACATTAGATACTCAGCTGTATGCTTTCGTTGTTTGTTTGCCTTTGATGGAAACACGGTGTAGGTACTTTATATAAAGCGAGTGCTACATAAAGTGGGCGTAGCCACGCCCATTTTCAAAATTTGTACCAATCCTCCAACTAAGCATACACATATTACTGTTAGTGCAAAATTTCATTCATTTATGACTTCTAGTTACAAAGATGCCACGTTACAAATTTCCACAGCGTGTTCCAGAAATATCTTTGTTAAAAAGTAGGCGTGGTCATAAACCGATTTCAATAAATTTCTGCCTTTCTATTAACACAAGTTATAAAAGTATATAAACCACGTTTCGTCATAATATATCAGTTATTTGTCGAGTTATAGGCTAAGAAATCTCGTATACTCCTGCTTCTAAAAGGAGGCGGTGCCACGCCCATTTTCCAAAATTTTTCTATTTTTTGTTTCCGGTCTATTGTAGAACTCATGCCACAAAATTTCAATGAATTATCTTTATATTTGACAAAGATATCGCTTAAAATATTTTTATGAGGTCACTTTATAGTTCCCATATATAAAATTGGGCGTGGTCGTCAACCGATTTCGCTAAAATTTTGAACATGTATTACTACAAGTAATAAAAGTGTATACACCAAGTTTCGGTGCCACGCCCATTTTCCAAAATTTTTATGTTTTTTGTTTTATGTCCATAGTTGGACTCTTCTCATAAAATTTCAATAATATATCTTTATATTTGACAGAGATATCGCTTAAAATGATTTTTTAATAGGTCACTTTATAATACCGATATATAAAAGTGGGCGAGGTCGTCAACCGATTTTGGCAATTTTTCGTCCAAACATTTGCCTAAGTAAGTAAATCACGCATACCAAATTTTATCGATATATCTGCTACGGTTTCTGAGTTATGGCTTATAAAACTTTCAATGTTTAATAAGTGGGCGTGGCACCGTCCATTTTCCAAAATTTCACCATATTTCTTCATAAGGGCCTGAGCTCAATACGTGGGTTAAATTTTATCACTCCAGCTCTATTAGTGACTGAGATACAAAATTTCCGATTTAACTATATAGGGGAGGTGGGCGTGGTCATGGTCCGATTTCGCCCATTTTCAATACCAACCGTGCCAGTCCTGTTACCAACTTACATTCCAAATTTCATCAAAATATTTCAATTTTCGCGCAAGTTAGACTGCGTACAGACAGACAGACGGACAGACGGACGGACATGGCTCAATCGATTTCTTTTTTTCACCCTGATCATTTTGATATATATAAGTCAATATCTATCTCGATTATTTTATGGTGTTACAATCCACCGTTATGTGATTAAAACTATAATACTCTGTGGACTAGTACAGCTGGGTATAAAAAGCAATTCACTTATGATAAACAAAAAACAAATTAAATAAATTAAATTAAGGTACTGTTGTTTAAATACTTTTTGGTTGCTTGTTTTTCCGACAGGGTAGGAATATGATGTATTGTGGAACGATGTTCCGTCATCCCTCGTCAAGTTTGGTTTGGAGACAAACCGGTTTGGGCTAATATGCGCCATCTACACTGAAGACAAGGGATGACGGAAGATCGTTCCACAATACATTGTACTGTTGCTTAGTTTCAAAAACACGACAAAATAATACATAGAAGGTACAAAAGCAATCATTTTTCTTGACTTTTAGTATCCCCATCATACTTTTCCGATGAGGCTGCTCTTTTTAGTAGCTGAGTGGTAGTCTTTATTTTATCGTAGAACGCTGAACAGTCCTTTACACTGTTTATTTGAATATTCAAAAACTCTGCCAGTACAGAAATACCACAATTAGATTCTTCTGTTGATGACTTATCTAAATTATGTTGAAGTAAATAGCAACAAAAGAACAAGTATAAATGAAAAATAATTGTGACAATTCGAACAAACGGGGTTATATATTGCACCAGAAATTTATCTGGTTTTATGTCCCAAAATCGCAGTATTGCATTCTCATGTAAAATTTATATTTATCTGGCACAGGATCGGCGTTAAGCGTATGTGAACGCACGTAATTTCGGAAAGTTACTTACTTACTTACTTAATTGGCACGTAACCATCTAGACGATTCTGGCCGAGTCCAATAAAGGGCGCCAGCTATTTCCGTTTCGTGCAGCATGACGCCACTTGGGAATATCTATTGAGTCAGCATCACTGTCCACCTGATCTTCCCAACGCAGTGGAGGCCTCCCTTTTATTCTGCGTTCAGCGGGTTTCGATAGAAATACTTTCTTGGCCGGAGCACCTTCTCACGACATGACCTGCCCAGCGCAGCCGCTGTATCTTTATTCGCTAAACAATGTCGATGTCTAGGCACAGCTCGTACAGCTCGTCGTTAAATCTCCGTCGATACTCGCCCTCGCTAACGCGCAAAGGTCCATAAATCCTCCGAAGAACTTTCCTCTCGAATACTCCAAGCGCCATCTCATCTGATTTTGCCATTTTTCATGCGCCGTACATGAGGACTGGAACGATGAGCGTCCTGTAAACTGTAATTTTTGTTCGTCGAGAGAGAACTTTACTTTTCAATTGCCTACTTAGTCCAAAGTAGCATTTATTGGCAAGAGTGATTCGTCGTTGGATTTCAGTGCTGACATTATTTTTGGTGTTAATGCTGGTTCCCAAATAGACGAAGTCCTTAACTGTTTCGAATTTGTAGCTATCAACAGTGACGTGGCTGCCAAGGCGTGCTGTTTCTTTGTGTGTTGACAGGAGGTACTTCGTCTTGTCCTCTTTGACCGCCAAACCCATTTTCTTAGCCTCTTTATCCAGCTTGGAGAAGGCAGAACATACGGCGCGCGTGTTAGTGCCAATGATGTCGATATCATCGGCGTACGCCGGCAGTTGCACACTCTTGAAATATAAGATGCTTCCCGTATGGTTAAGTTCTGCAGCTCGTATTATCTTTTTCAGCATCAAGTTGAAGAAGTCACACGAAAGGGAGTCAGCGTGTCTGAAACCTCGTTTGGTCTCGAACGGCTCGGAGAGGTCCTTCCCAATAACCGTATAAGTTTATCAGGGAAACCAAATTTAGACATTGCGGCATATAGGCAATTCCTATTCGTGCTATCAAAAGCGGCTTTAAAATCGACAAACAGATGGTGTGTGTCGGTTCCTTTTTCATGAGTTTTCTCCAGGATTTGGCGTATTGTGAAAATCTGGTCGATGGTAGACTTACCAGGTCTGAAGCCACACTGATAAGGTCAGTGGCGCACACAGAAAAATATTTTGGGGGGGGTTTTCAATATCCAACGGAAAATTAAAAAAAAATACTTAAAACTCGTCCAGAAAATTTTTACTTAAATTTATGTTTGGGGAGTGGACCTACGTATGGACACATTAAACAAAGGCACCTTTTAAATCTCAATTCATTGCGTTTTCTCTCTACACTCAACAAAAAAATTTCTCTCGATCAAAGACATAATTTTCCTTATTTTGAACACGCGTCCCAATACAAAATTTTCTTTGTTTTGTGTAAATTTTCTCAAAAATGTGGAAAAAACATAAAAAAACATTCAAACAAATTCGTTGCCATGGGGATTTGTATGGGAATTTAATTTCTCAAAATTAAAGAAATCAAGTCTTCAAAACAAGGAAAGTTGGGAATGGAATGGCGCTTAAAGAATTTTTCATTATTTTAATGTATGAATTTTTTCAAAACAAGTATATGAAACCATGGTAACGCATGTAACAACAATATTTTATGAACCTTTTAACATGTTTTAAGGAAAATTTACTCAACACAAAGAAAGTAGTGTTCAAAATAGGTAAACAATTTCTTTGACCCCTCCATATATTTTTTTTCTCTCAGTGTATTTAAACTAATACCATGTCTCCACATAACGTGTTTCGCTCTTTTTTCTCCATTTTCTCTCTCAATCTTGTTTCGACACGGAAACCAGTGCCGAAACTCGCCAATTTCCATACAAAATTTCTGAGAGCGAGTGAAGACTGAAACATTGCTTCATTCTGAATCATCTTGCCAACCTCGATGATATCGATGTCTTCTCTAATTTTGTATCGAAAATCTATCGAAATCTCACACAGACCAAAACAAAAACGCAAAAATAAGCAAACATACAAACATTTAAGAAGAGCAAGAAAGAGAAATGTTAAACTGAATCACGATCAGCCACGTGGAGACGGGTTATTTAGCGAGATGTTTTGCTACATGTTTCTTTGGCGAAACAAGTTATGTGGAGACGGGCTTTAAAACTAACAAGTAAGGAAGCCTAAGTTCGAGTGGAATCGAACATTAGATACTCAGCTGTATGCTTCCATTGTTTGTTTGCGTTTTTTCGATTAGGGTGTATTTTATATAAATCGAGTGCAGCATAAAGTGGGCGCAGCTACGCCCATTTTCAAAATTTGTATCAATCATTCAACTAAGCATATAAATATTATTGTTAGTGCAAATTTGCAACCCTTTATGACTTTCTAATTATAAAGATGTTACGTTACAAACTCCCAAAGGGTTTTCCAGAAACGTCTTTGTTAAAAAGTAGGCATGGTCATAAACCGATTTCGCTAAATTTTTGAGCATGTATTACCACAAGTTATTAAAGTGTACAAACTGATTTTCATCATAACATCTCAATTATTTGTAGAGTTATGGGTTCCGAAATCTCGTAGATTCCTTTTTCTGAAAAGAGGCGGTGCCACGCCCATTTTCTAAAATTTTTCTACTTTTAGTTTTATGTCTATAGTTGGACTCATGACACAAAATTTCAATGACATATCTTTATATTTGACAAAGATATCGCTTAAAATATTTTTATTTGGCCCCTTAATAGTTCTCATATATAAATTTGGGCGTGGTCGTCAACCGGTTTTGGCAATTTTTCGTCCAAACATTTTCCTAAGTAAGTAAATTTCATCGATATATCTGCTACGGTTTCTGAATTATGGCTTATAAACCTTTCAATGTTTGCCCATTATTAAGTGGGCGTGGCACCGCCTATTTTATAAAATTTCATAAAATTTCTTCATGAGAGCCTGGTCCCAATACGTGGGTAAAATTTTATAGCTCTAGCTATATTAGTGGCTGAGGTACTAAATTTCCGATTTTTTCTATATAGGAAAAGTGGGCGTGGTCATGGTCCGATTTCGCCCATTTTCAATACCAACCGTCCCAGTCTCGATACCAACTTGCATTCCAAATTTGATCAAAATATCTAAATTTTTGCGCGAGTTAGTGTTTACAGACGCACGGACGGACATATCTCAATCGATTTCTCTTTTCACCCTGATCATTTTGATATATATAAGTCTATATCTGTCTCGATTATTTCATTCTGTTACAATCCACCGTTATGTGATTAAAACTATAATACTCTGTGTACTAGTACAGCTGAGTATAACAAACCTCAGCTATCACACTGGTTGTTTATAAACACTGGTTGTTTATAAACATAATCAGTAGTTGTTGACAAATATTGGCAATGTACATCCACGAATATTCATAGATTTTACAACATGTATTTACACAAATATTTTTGCGTGTACCATCTTTTATAAAATTATTTTTTTTATGGTGTTGTCAAATTTTGGGGGGGTTTTAACCCTTTTTTATGGATTGGGCAGAGCACACTTAAGTTCCAATCGTCGGGCATGCGCTCGACCGACCATATTCTGCATAGGAGTTGATGCATGCTCCTTATCAACTCTTTGCCGCCATGTTTGAATAGCTCGGCTGACAAGCCGTCAGCTCCCGGGGCTTTGTTATTTTTAAGCCGAGACATTGCTATTCGCACTTCATCATGATCGGGTGGTGGAACATGCCTACCATCATCTGCTATTGGGGATTCGAGCCGAACATCTTCTCCTTCCGCAATTTCACTGTCGCCGTTATCTAGCAGGGAGGAGAAGTGATCCCTCCACAACTTAAGTACACTCTGGACATCAGTTACCAGATCGCCGTTATCATTCCGACAGGAATTTGTCCCGGCCTTGAAACCGCCTTACTTTTTGATAAAATTTTCGAACATCATTCCTACCCGCCAGCATCTCAAGCTCTTCACACTCGCGCTTTGCGGCCTCCCTTTTTTTCATTCGAAAAAGGCGCCTCTCCTCCCTCTTAGCCGTCCGATAGTGCTCCCATACGCTTCGTGTTGCGCCCGCACGCAATGTAGCTCTGTAGGCGGTGTTCTTTCTTTCCGAGGCGTCGCGGCATTCCTTATCGTACCAGGTGTTTTTTCTGCGGGCTCGCTGGTATACAATAGTTTCCTCAGCGGCGGTACGAAGTGAACAAGGGATGCGCTCCCATTCCTCGGATATATCGTTTGGTGGAGTGTTGCTCTAAGAGAGCAGGAGTGAGAGCCAGGTGGAGTATTCGTTGGCTGTCTGCGTCATGTGCAGTCTTTCGTCTTCAAACTTTCCTTGCTTCCCTGTTGACTCATTCTTTAGCGCAGAGGCGAGTGCGTACCTTACAAGATAATGGTCCGAGTAGATATTGGAACCACGGGTTGTGCGCACGTCTAGGATGCTGGAGCTGTGTCTGCCGTCGACCATGACGTGATCGATCTGATTTCGCGTTTTTCGATCAGGTGACAGCCATGTGGCTTGATGTATTTTTTTGTGCTGGAATCTGGTACTGCTAATGACCATATTTCGGGACCCGGCGTAATCGATCAGCCTCGTCCCATTGGGGGTAGTTACGTCGTGGAGGCTGAATTTTCCGACTGTGCCGCCAAAGATACCTTCCTTGCCCACCCTGCCAAGCACGATCTTTTTATCGCGGTGGGGGCAGCGGTCGTAGATTTGTTCTAACAGCTCATAGAAGGAGTCTTTGTTCGCATCGTCCTTCTCTTCCGTCGGGCGTGGGCACATATGAGCGATATATTGAAATACTTCTCTTTGATGCGGATTGCGGCTAGGCGCTCGTTCACTGGCGTGAAAGACAGTACTCGGCGGGTGAGTTTCTTCCCCACCACAAAACCAACACCAAATATGTGCTCCTGTGCATGGCCACTGTGGTATATGACGAAAGACCCAATTTTCTTTGAGTCATGCCCCGTCATCACACTTCCTGAATAGCGGTGATGTCTGCTTTTGCTTTTTCGAGGACATCAACCAGCTGGGCAGCGGCACCTTCCCTATTAAAGGTCCGGACGTTCCAGGTGCATACCCTTAAATCATAGTCCTTTAAACGTTTGCCATGGTCGTCATTAAAAAGAGGTGGTCTCATCCGAGGCATTGTTGAATTTTTCATTGGATAGGATATTTTACGTGGTGGGTCCCAAGCCCGACGCACAGCCTGCATTGCAGGAGTTGTTTACGGTTACACGTTTATATAGCGAGCCGCTTGTTCCAAGACAGACGCCCGCTCGCAGCCGCACCTTCTGGTGTTCAGACCCTGCAATTATTCCCCTCAACAAACCCTTGAACCGTATACGACGGAGTGGCCATGTCGAGTTGTCGCCTTCTCACTTTAGTTCACCACCAAACGGGTGTTCGGTGGCTATCCAGAGGACACTGCGAGGAAGTCGTGAGCTGCTTGCTCCGCATGTAAAATAATCGCTCTGGCAAAAATGGTCTAAGCCACCTTTATTCTATATTCACTAGATAGCGGCACTTAAAACGTGCTGATTTTTGGAGTTTTACATATAAGAAATAAAAAAATACATTTTATATTTTCCATTTTTCTCAATTTAAAAAAATTGGGCTTAGTCCATTATTGCGCTTAACGCCTCATATTTTTTTCCGTCAGACACGAAATTGCTAGTTTTCGTCAACCAAAAGTCGAAAGGGCTAGTTTACGGCATGCACACAATGTCTGGTACTAGTCTTCGTACGGTACGACGATATAAAGTAATATACACAATCGCAGAGAACAACGGATATCAAAAAAGTTTGGTGAAGAAAATACAAAAAAAATAATTTCAAGAAAATCGGAAAACAGAGAAAAGGTAGCGAAAGTTTTCCAAAAATATAACATTATTGCAGCATTTAAAGCGAGGAACAGCATGGGAAAACTTCTACGAAACAAAAAAGCTATATAGGACAAACAGGACGCCAAATAAAGACGAGATATCGAGAACACGTAAGGAATTACAATAAGAAAATAAGGAAATCATCAACGACAGTGGAATCAAATTTCGCCAACCACATGGCAGAAAACAAGTGTACTCCCATGAAAATAGGAAAAACAGCTAAAATTCTCCACAAAAAACATTAGGAAAAACGTCTTAACGTATTAGAAAATATGGAGATATACAAACAGAAGACATTCGTAGGTAAAATAATAAGTGAACAAATAAACACGGCATCAGATACCTTAATTTTAACCGCTTAAGCTACTATACCGAAAAGAGGACAGAAAACCTAAAACCGACATAAACAAAACAACACACAAGAGGACAATAACGGACTTTTACCCAGTGATGCCGTTTTGATCCAATCGTATCAAATGTGATACTTTTTTAAGCTCGTTAGCTGGATTCAGTAACATTAGACGACAACGCAAATCGAGTTGTTGGCTTAACAACAATGACGTTTGCAGTGACAACAGTAGGATTCGCTAACTTATTTTTCACGATATAAAACAGCTGACTTTTAGTATTTATTCAAAATGACAAAAAGCTGAAACTCTGCTCACCTCAGCTGTTTGAAACGTTGATATTTACGAAAAGCACAAAAAGGAATGTGCAAAAGTGCAAAAGTAAATTTACTTAATATAAATTTTTTTAATAAATATAAATAAATATGTAAGTAAATATAGTTATTATTAATATATATATATATGTATTAGTCAAATATTGAGGCATTTATTAAGATGTCCTCACGCTGGTGTACCACTGCAAATGCTTGTGAAAACATTTGTACAATAATACATATGTGAGTTAATTAATTTAAAAAAAGTGGTTTAATTCGAGTAATTTACTATCCATTTTATATGAATATTGATTCAAAATCAATTCCGGCTATGTTTTAATCAAATACTGAGGCATTTATTAAGATGTCCTCGCGCTGGTGTACCAATGCAAATGTTTGTGAAAACATTGGTAAAATAACACATATGTGAGGTAATTAATTTAAATAAAGTTGCTTAATTCAAGTAATTTATTGTCTATTTTATGTGAATATTTATTCAAAACCAATTACCAAACTTGACAAGGGATGACGGGAAATCGTTCCACAATACATCATATGCCTAACCTGTAGGAAAAATAAGCAACCAAAAAGTATTTACCATAAGGTTATTTAGAAAATATTTTCAAGGCTTTGGATTAGACATATACGCCGCCGATTGACGCCGCCGCCGCCGCGCCGATTACCTTCATAATCGGCCGCCGCCGCCATAATTCGTAAAATCGGCGTATCGGCGCGGCGGCGTGCACTGGCGCGCCATACCCGTATGGAGCGAGATGTGTACATATTTTCCTAGTTTTGCTAACTGCTAAAGTTCTTCAAAATTAAAAAAAAGGAACCAATCGACGTGGTTTGACCTCAGGAACACGAACCTGAATGCGGAAATGTTTTGTTTTTTGCCGGTTAAAAGTTATTAACAAAAACTTTGGCTGTTCCCTACTTTACTAGCCTCAGTCCTAAAGAATTTAAGCTACTGGAAAATTTCAGATCGTTGGCTTACATAATTTTTTCTCAGATACGGAACTTTTCTGGGATCTCTTCCATTTAGTGCTACTTCTCGAGGTCTGTTGCTAATTGTTCTACTCAAAACTGCACCATTTCAACCCTCCTTGATATCATTAGATGCCGAAAATGATTCCAAACATGCTATAGTTTGAACGTAAGAAAGTTGCTGTTTTTGAGCAGCCCTCACAGTTATCGAACCTCAGCCCTATTGGGAATATTAAAGAAGACGATGGGGGATCAAAAATGGAAAAATAAGCAAGAGTTATGGAAAAAAAATTAAAGAAGCTTGGTACTTAATGCCAGTTGCAAATTGCGCTGATTTGGTTAACCCTATGCCACGAAGAAGTAAGGAAGTTATAAAAAATAAAGGAGCTTCAACTAAACATTAGTTTAAATCTAGCTGCAGCAGTAATATTGTAGTTTATTTGAAAAAACAATCGAATTTAAAGTTTGTCCCTATTATTATTTCCAACTTAAATTATACATTTCATTATTTTTATTTATAAAAATTAAATTATTATACAAAAACCACCCCAGAGTCATTGAAGCATGTCCTCTCCGTGTAAGCATCAATATATGGTAATTATTATTTGGTCTTGAAATAAATGGAGAATTGCAAAATTTTGTCCCTATTATTTTTTCCAACACTGTATATGTATACATATATTTATTTTAAAGTGCCTTATATACATATATATAAATATGTATGTAAATTATATGTATGCCTGTTCATTATCATACAAAATAAGCAAATGAATTTAAATTTACCCTTACATATGGATTTGTGTATATTCTTTAATATTTATTTTCTTTATTTTATATTTTAGTTTATGTAACAATTGTTTTTTGCTGTTAATAAAAAAGTTTCAACAATTTAAGGTGGAAATTAGTTTATTTATTCCATTCAGCCAGCGCTATTAAGGTAACTAAATAAAATTAATATTTGAATAAGGATTGTGATTTGTAGATTTGGGGTAGGCGCGCCGGCGCAAAAAAGCACGCCGGCGTCGCCGCCGCCGCCGAAATGTTTTTGGAATAGCGCCGCCGCCGCCGGAATCACTGTCGGCCAGGCGCGGATCCAGGATTTCGGCAAGGGGGGGGTTTTGAAATTTTTTTTTGGAAGATGTTTTTACGGGCAGACGCTGGTGAAAATATGGACTAATACCACCTACTATTATTATTCTATATACTAGTTGCACCATTTCCCGCACCTTAAAACCACAAAACTCAAAACCCTCCAAATTAACAATATCTATGTCATCACATAAAGTGCAGGAGATTTCAATTGAAGTTCTAAATAACATGTATAACGTACATGTATTTAATAAATTCATAAATTAAAAAAGCCGGCATATGCGGGTGTTAGGCCTTCAGATGGCTCTGAAGCTACTTTATTATAAACTGCGCGACACCTAGTGAAGGGTAGCAGTTATTATATGATATAATTTGAAGCGCGAGGTCGCTACTGCGTGTTCTAAATTTTCAAACGTGCAACCAAAGAAAGTATGTTGTATACTCTGAAAAAAAAATACCCGTAGCTAAACCAACAACTTTCCGCTGTTGAATCTCCGTCTTTGATTCAACAGCAAAAGTATTTGTTTTTACAGCAAAGTTTTTGACCCAACAATTTATTCAAAAACGGCCGTTGTTGTTTCAAAAACTTTCTTGCTTTTAAAATATTTTTTGTGAGAAAATATTTTTTTGTGAGAAAACCAACAAAAAAAAAAAAATTATGGAGAGAAGATGAAGAGAAAAATCCAAAAAAAAGTTTATTTTTAGCAACAATTTTCTCCCCGTTGTTGATTTAAAGGCAAAAGTATTTGACCCAACAGTTTCCGCTGTAAACAAAACTAATGAGAACATATTTTTTTAAAATTTTATTTTTACAATGATTCAAATAAATCATGGATTCTTTTTTAGGAAATGGAAGTATAAATAGGTTACTACAATTCAATATAATGTTGAATGTTCCACTATGTGATGATTGAATAGAATTTCAGATTGATGTCATTGTTCGAATCCGCAGGAGAATATAAAATAAAGAAGAAAAATCAGAATAAGAAATAAGGATAGCAACCAGTGAATGATAAGAAGGAGAGAAGAATAGGAGAACAAGCGGAGGCTACATATTTGCAGTTGGGACCCGGGCGGAGAGAAGATGAAGAGTAAAATGCAAACAAAAATTAATTTTTAGGTGAAAATTTTTTCCAACAATCTCCGTTATTGACTTAACTCAACAACGCTCGCACCTTTGAAACAACAACGGAGCGTTGTTGGGCACATTTCAACTGCGGAAAGTAGTTGATTTAACAGCGAAAGTCTTTAGATTTACAACGTTTTTTTTTTCAGAATAGGAAGGGAAAATTCGGTATTTTGACCGAGTGAGGTGGAAATCGTTTAGTCAAAAAAAAGATGATGACTTCGCGAGTTCCTTCCCATCATTTTTCAAGCTCGAATTCGTTTGTTTTTTCGCGGCGAAAAATAAATTTATTTTGACATTTCTTTTGCTTGACATTTAGTTATTGTTTCTATTCATACTCTACCGCCACTGCAAAGATGGTTGAAAATGAGCCGGGCTGCAAATTTTAGAATTTTATAAAAACCTTGATCTGATGAAAAGCTCTGTTGCCACTTTTTTTATCCTTTGTTGAAACATTTCAATTTTATGAATGAATCGCTTGTAGTATTTTAACTTCGTACTCGTTTTATTTCTTGTTTTTGGTGGTTGATTTGATTGTATAGTACGCGCTTATTGTATTAGATTTAATTCCTCTAATGTTTACTTGAAAGAGTTTTTTAGTGCTCAGCACGAAATTTTTATTTAATTCAATTTTTAATTGTTGGGGTAAGTGGAAAAAAATTCAACAACTATTTACAGCGAAGGTTGAGTGTATAGCTATTTCACGAAAAACCATTTTCGAACATCAGCACTCTTTCCGGAAGTGGATGCTACCGGGGATTGAACCCGAGTACATTCCATCTTCAGCCGCTATGACCCAATGCATAAACACACTCGGCCATTGAGACTCTGTGCAACCTGTTGGATTTTCCCCACTTTTGCCTTTTTCATTTTCAATATGTTTATGCGTTGGGTCATTGAGGCTGAAGATGGAATGTACTCGGGTTCAATCCCCGGTAGCATCCACTTCCGGAAAGAGTGCTGATGATCGAAAATGGTTTTTCGTGAAATAGCTATACACTCAACCTTCGATGTAAATAGATGTTGAATTTTAATTCCTCTAAATTTCGGGTATTTTCTATTTAACTATAAGTTGTAATTGTATGTTATTATTGCCTACAAGGACAACTATTTTAATGAACTGATTCAATTGTACCTGTTCCACCTTGTGGATATGTGCATATAAAATATAATCTGAAAATAAATGAAAATAAATGTCGAGTTTTGCCTTTGGACAGCTAAACCCATCCAACCATTGCTTTCCTTGATCAGCTTGGGAAATTTTGTGCGCAGAATCTATAAAGGCATTAATTTGGGATCTATGATAAACCACAAGGGGGGAGGGGGTTTGAACCCCCAAAACCCCCCCGTGGATCCGCCACTGCTGTCGGCGTATATGTCTACTTTGGATAGACATGCAACTCTTTGTTTTGGCCTACTGGAATATGAAATTAATAACAATTATTAAATATGTATGTATGTATGTACATTAGAGCGTATCACGGTGTATGGAGGAAAAAAAAGTTGAAAATGTTCCCCCCCAGTTTGAACACTTACCTTATGAGGTTTTCAAAAAAAATTTTTTTAATTTTTTTGTCACCCTGTAAAAACAGCGAAATTTCTTTTTTTTTATAATTTCTATATTTTACGTTCGATTTTCAAAAGTGATACATTTTTAGAAAGGTATTCACCAAGGCAATATTTCATCCATAGAAACTTTTAGCCCATCATGCCAAGTTCAGCTTTTATTCTATTTTTACTAAATCCAACACCCTGTATTTGAAAAAAAAAATTTGTTTCCTGAATACTAAGAAAAACAAGTAAGAGCGCGGCTGACTTCGGACGTACCAAAGACTGCATACCTTTCACGAATGGGGAAATGAAAAGTTGCATAGTCTGATATTGTTTAATTTATACTTTCAATTCTCTGGGTAATTTATACAAAGATTCCTTAGAAAAAGAAGTGTCATTATTTAGATGGAGAAGTTATACCCTAAAATATATATATATCTGAACAATCGGTTGTATGGCAGCTATATGATATAGTGGTCCGATTCGGCCGATTCCGACAAATGATAAGCTTCTCCTAAAAATACACTCACATTCCGAATTTCATGCAGATATCTCAAAAATTGAGGGACTAGTTTGCGATTAAACAGACAGACAGACAGACAGACGGACATGGCTTAATCGACTCAGCTCATGATCCTGATCATATTGATATATATTTTCGTAGGTCTGCAACGCCTCGTTCTGGTACTTTCACCATTTGTGTTTCGGTACAAAGTTATAATACCATTTCATTCCCATGAATGGTATAAAAAGAATATTTACCTGCATATAATGAGGAAATAAATGTAATGCATTTATGCTAAATCTTTTCTTGGCTCTAATTTTCTGTAACGTTCTCGGCTACTTACTTTAGCGAGTATAAAACCTAGGCGTTCCTCGTCGGCAACTTCTGTAAAAGAATCACTTACTACCTGTTCAAATCGCTCAGTATTTAGAGAATGGCATAGAAAATCTGAGTGAATTAATAGGTTATAATTAGTATAATTAGTATCAATCACTGCCGTTTGGAAATAATAATCAGGTATTTTTATAACATCATTAGAATTTTGTAGTTCCTGCAAGTCCGTATCAGAATAAAATTGCAAGCATGGTGGCTCTGTAATTCTAAATGAGCTCCAATCGATCATTTGAGTGTTCTATGTACTTCTTCATGGCATTTCTGCTCTGAGTTGCTCTATGTTGCTCTATTTCGACAGCTGCCCTACTTTGCTCTGCTCTAACCTGCTCCGAACTTTTTTGTTCATTAAACAGAGCTAATATTAATAAGTAATAATCTTTTTTACTCATATAATGATGTCAAAACTAAATTCAAGGCTAAATTTACTTTATTCAAAAAAATTTTTTTAATACAGGGTGTTGGTTTTAAATAAATTTTAATAAAAGCTAAAGTTGGTGTCGCAGGTTAATGGCTTATATGGACGAAATATGACACGGGTTAAAACGTTTACAACAATATATTGGTCGTTAAAATCAAACACCAAATAGAAAAGTTATAAGCAAAAAACGAATTTCGCTGTTTTTACAGGGTGCCGAAAAAAAATTTTTTCCATTTTTGAAATCTCCAAGGAGTAAACATTCGAACCAGAGGGGAACATTTTAAACTTTTTTTGGTGATACGCTCTAATGTACATATCGTCGTACCATACGAAAACTAACATACGATTTTTTTTCACTGACGAAAAGTAATAAGTTCGACTTTTGGCCGACGAAAAATAACAAAATCGAGTTTATTTTTAAACCACCGATACTATCAATGGTTGCCTTTAAAACTATCGATGGTCAATCGATGGGACCATTATCGATGGTTTTCCAGCACTAGTAGAAATGCTCTGTAAAATCAGTTATACATCTATTTTCGTATAATTGTTTTTTGATTTCAGGTTATTTTTGTGTAAAAAAAATATTTAAAAAAAGCGTATGTGACCAATTTTCAAAATAGGAGGGGCACTGGTCAATTAAATAATGCATTTCCCAGCTATCGCTAATTGCATCGGACCCTACCGAAGAATTGTATACACATCTTTCACGATTTCTTACCCCCACTAGCAAATTTAAACAATTTGTAAAAAGAGCTATGTGCTGTAAAACGGCGCAAATGCTTCATGCGAAGTGGTTGGTCAAAAAAAGTAAAAAAAAATTGCACAAGTATATTACATATGTGTAGTACAGAGATTTGTTTTGCTATGAACGCGTGCAAAAACTTTTTGTAGCTTTCACACCGACAGCCTCACACGGACACTACAGACAGTGATGCCGAAATTGGGCCTTTCGGACCAAATCTGGTCCGATAAATTTACTTTGGGCTGTTGGGCGGGTAAAATCAATTTTGGTCCGATTTGTAATATGAATATTTTTAGTGGAGACAATTTCTCGGACGCTAAACATTTTATCTTTCCCGTGTAAAGTTCTTTTATTGTTAGTGAAACACACTATTCGCATATCTATTAGAGTTGGGAAATTTAGTTCACTTTGTGAACTAATTCACTTTAGTGACTTTGCATAGGCTATCCAGGAAGGAAGTCCCAAGAAAGCGTTGTCTTCCGCTGTTAAGAGCCGAGCAAAGCAATGGCAGATGAGGTGTTCGATTATCTCCTCGCCTCATCATCTTTCCAGCTTATGCAGCATCTGCGCTAGGGTGCACCTAGCCTCTCTGCGTGTTTCCCGATGAGGCAGTGTCCTGTGAGTACCACCACAAGGTTCGAGATGTCATCTCTCCTTAGAGTACTTATTTGATGGGATCGCTTGTGAACCCATTTCTGTCAGATTTGCCTTGATGTTCGACATACTGGCTTCTGTTGCCATCTATCGCTTGCTAGTTTATAGACATGCTGTTTAAGAATTAGCTCGTTTGTGGCTAAGGCATACCTATGCCTTATGGAAGAACCTGCTCGGTAGTGCCCTGCCTCGCAAGTTCATCCGCCCTACAATTGCCATTGATATCCCTATGTCCCGGGACCTACACGAGGTGCAGACAGGTCTGTTTGGCCATCTCCCTTAGAGATCGGCGACAGTCTAGTGTTAGTTCTGAATTAAATGAGTGGGAGTCAAGATTACTTAGTATGTACATATGTATTTAAAAATAAATATGTAATTCCATTTTAAGTTGACTTCTGATTTTTGGGCCTTTTTTGGCGGAATTGGGCGGTAATTTGGTCGGTAAAAATTTTTTTCAGTGGCAACACTGACTACAGAACTCTTCGTGCACGAAAAAAAATTTTGTTTGCAAATTTTTGTTCAACGATTTCTAGTCAGCGTTAGGCTGTTGAGCTGGAAGGTTGTGCTGCTCGCGCAGTCTCTGAATGCTTGTAAATGATTATCTAATTTTTTTACGTAATATTTTTATTAGGCTTTGTTTTCTTGCTCTTATTTTGTTTGTGTTTTTTTGTTAAGTTAATAATAATAGTAATATCAATTTCCAATTTCAAAATATTAGTCTTCGACCATGATTGAGTTTCTTTTGGGTGTAAGCAAGAGCTTTTTGTGCTTTTAACACATACACAATATGTGAGAGTGTTAGTGTGATAATCCCTGGTGTAGTATCATTAGTTAACAATTCAAACTAGAAAAAATATTCTCTAGGATCACCAGAAAACGGTTTTTTTGCTCACCTGAAAAGTTGCTGAAAAACGTGTAGCTCTTTTTGTACTATGTGACACTTCAGCAGTGTTGCCAGAATATTTTGGAGCTTATAGCTAGATTAAAAGAAAAAAATAGCTAAAAATAGCTAAATAATTTTTTAAAAAAAATTAATAGCCAAAAATATTTTTCTTCAAAAATAGCTAAATAATTATTTACATACTTAAAATGATAGGTAATAATTTTCTCATTAATTCTCATACTGGTAGTGAAAATTTATTGGAGCAACATTTGTTTCCACTAAATAAAAAGTAATATCAGAATTGAAATAAAAGTAAAATAGGCACTCTACATGAGCGGATCATACGAGTACATACATATACAGTGGCCGCTGTGGTGCCAGTGGCCGCTGTGGTGCAGTGGGTAGAGTGCTCGCCTGCTATGCCAGAGGTCTCGGGTTCAAACCACGGTCCGAGCCAAACACCAAAACAATTTTTCTAATTAGTAAAAATCCAATTATTGGGTTTTTTAAGAGCAGCGGTCACCGCTCGGCAGTGGACGGCATACCCTCCGAGTGTATTTCTGCCATGAAAAAGCTTCTCACAAAAAATGCATTCGCCGTTCGGAGCCGGCATAAAACTGTAGGTCCACCCAATTAGTAGGAAAAACAAAAAGGAGCACACCTCGAATTGGGAGAGAAGCTCGGCCATAAAACTCGTCAGAGTTATAATAGCGCCATTGTATTATATATTATATTACATATACATACGTTCCACTAGCATGAATAACGTGAAAATTTTATTACAATTTTTTTCATCTAGTGTAGTAATTTTTTCGTAAACTTAATTTCCACTACCACTAAATTTTATTTATGAAAAAATATTTAATTACCATTTATTTTATTGGTAGTAGTGGAAATGCTTTTTAATGATTTTGTGGAATGTCATCTAGTTTTTGACTGCAGGGTATGTACCAATAAGCGTTAAAATAAATAAGTAGGCATGCCGGACTACCCGACGTGTCTATACGGGTAAGGTGTGAAGCAATTCATTTGGCAATTTGAAGCGATTAGAGAACACATGGCTTCATTGTAGCAATTGATGGAAAAGGGTATATTGCAAGGCAATAAGATTCCATTTCGGCTGTTTGACTGCTATTTTGGATTATATTGTAACGCTCACAGTGGCATCGCACAAATCCAACAATTTTTTTAATGAATCGTGTGAAATTTTTAAAATGAAATTGACACATATTGTAATGTCCGGTGTAGAAATATTGCCTTGTAAATTGACTCCATAATCCTCTTAAAATTGCTTCATATCTTGCCCGTATATACTTCGAGTAAGTACATTCTATAAAGTTTTGATAAACAAAATATTATAATTTTTGTGAAAAGGTGAGGAAATTACAGAAAAAATATTATAGCTAAACTGACAAAAAAATAAGCTAAAGAAAATAGCTAATAGCTAAACGCGAATTTCTATAGCTAAACGTCGAAAGTAATAGCTAAATCTAGCTACAAAATAGCTAAAGTGGCAACACTGCACTTCAGATTAAATTCTATTTACCTTTTTATGCTTTATGTATAAATTTGAATCTGCTTTTATAAGTTGAATTAAATCGGTTGCTGCCACGACGTTTAAGGTATGTGTTGCACACCGTATGTGCTTTGGCAACGAGATGTCAAAGACACTGCCTGCATCCATTTCATCAATGTTCTCTATCTCTTCCTCTAACGGAGCTATTTAGTCCAAATTCTTTAAAGGCTTTAACAAAATTGGAGCCATTATCTGTTACAGTGGCGCACACGCTATAGCGCTACAGCCATTAAGGCATATCTCAACTAGAGCTGATGATACCCGCGTACCCGGGTATTGTCTCCGGGTACCTGAGTACCCGGGCATTCTTGTTGATGCCGGCTAACGCTGCTTACCACAATAGGCCGCTCGTTTATGGATGAACAAGATATGTATGTAGCGATGTTTGGATGTTCACACGTTTGCTTTTGTTCTTCAAAAACGTGAATTTATCGATAACTGAGTTATCGGTCAAAATGCGATTGCCTAAAAACCTTAATATTACCCTACAATATGGGTATCAAACGAAAGGGGTTGGCCCCAGGTTTCATTTGGACTTCGATATATTTGGATAAATTTATAGATAACTGAGTTATCGGTCAAAATGCGATTGTCCAAAAACCTTAATATTACCCTACAATATCGGTATCAAAGGAAAGGGGATGGCCCAAGGCAGATCTATAAAGGTAACAGCACGGCGGCCATGTTGAAAATCTCTCGTCTAAAACGTCAAAAAGCACGTACGAAAATGTAAACAAGACGGAAGTAAACAAAATAAAAGCAATACGATTTGACAATTTAGCCAAAATGAAAATGAATCAGCTGCTGAGCTTATATTACCGGTATAGATCTGCCTTGGGATGGCCCCAGGTTTCATTTGAACTTCGATATATTTCGATAAATTTATCGATAACTGAGTTATCGGTGAAAATGTTATTATTATTATGTATGTACGTAGGGACTTATGCTTTGCTGAATGTTTTGGTAATTTCGTCATTAAATAAAGGATGCACCAATAGCCTAGCGAGTAGGTATTGTTGAATTCGTTCCGCAGGCGTGGGTTCGATTTCCGATGATACGACATTTGTAAAGATATACACTCAGAGAAAAGTAGCGGACTAAATTCAAGCTGTGTCATACTTAACGCAAGAATTACAGAAATTAAAGAAAACAAATTAAATTTAAATTTTCACAAGCTTGAACCAAGATAAAAAACTGAAAAATTTTGATTTAAGAATAAGATTCTTGATTCAAGAATGAAATCCTCAACATAAGTATAAGCATTCTTATAATAAATTGGGTAGGCTAGAATCAGTCCTGGGTTGGGCTTAAAATAAATTTACACAAGCTTGTTTCAAAACTCCACTATCTTAATAATATATTTATAAAAAATATCATTCTAAAGATAAGAATACATTCTTGATTTTCGCATTTTCAAGGTTAGCAGACTTTAATGATGTTTTCGGCTTGTTTCTATCCCGTTAGACTTACGTTTAGCTTGTTTTTTCCCTGAGTGTAGGTTCGAGCTTACTTTACACCATTCTTTCCTCGCAGATTCGGTCAAAACTGGATATTAATAAATGTAATGATTAAGGTGGAGTGAAACATTTTTTTTGGAAATTCAATTTGTTCCAAAGCCAGAACGGCACCTTTCTAGCCCAGTAATATGCCTGTAAAATTTTATTGACCTACTCGCATGTTTAGAGGTGCCCCCAGGCCCACAAAGTTGAAAAAATAGCACGATCTGGTACAAATGTGAAATTTCTAAAATTATAAAATCAAAAAACGAAGTATGAGGATTGATGAACATGGCTAAGCTGAGTATTAAAGTGAATTTTTTTTTTTTGAAACAACAACAACAAAAGTTTTTAAAGGTCAAAGTTTATATTGTGCATTTTTTAAATTGCAATTACTTAAAAACTACTGAACCGATTTCGAATATTTTTATACCATTCGATAGGTAATTTGAGTCCGTTTAATTTGATATACATTTTATTTGGGTTCCATAATACCCGCCTACGGGGGTCAAACCCCCTTTTACCCCCCTTACTTTTCATATACAAAATGTATACCAAATTAAAGGGAATTAAAATATCGAATAAACTCGATTTTGTTATTTTTCGTCGGCCAAAAGTCGAACTTGTTATTTTTCGTCAGCCAAAAGTCGAACTTGTTACTTTTCGTACAGAATTTTTTTATTGATAGCTTTCGCCAGAAATTTTAAATATGCTAGTTTTCGTATGGTACGACGATATGTATATGTACAACATATACATACATAGATACATACATATGTACATATCAGTGATCTGCACAAGCAGCTTGTTTGCCCTTTCAAGCGCTTGAAATTTTTTCCAATCTCTCCCTTGCTTGGTTTGCTTTTAAACAAGCAAGCAATAGCTTGTTTACAATTTTTTCAATCTGCTTAAAAGCGAAACAAGCTGATTGAAAAATTTCCAAGCAAGCTCTTGCTTGTTTGTTTAAAAGCAAACCAAGCTAGCGGTTGCTTGAAAAAAAAAAATTCAATCATTTTCAAGCAAATTTCAATCAAAAGCAAGCAGGCAGGAGGAGATTTTCAAACAGCGTTCATTTCGCTTTTTCAAAAGCAGATTTTTAAGATCTTTCAATCATTGGATGTGAAGGAATAGGCGCACAGAAATGGAAGATGAACTCAATTCTACCAGTATTTTTCCCCAGATAATTGTAAGAAAATGAAGGACAAAGCCTTTTGTACATATTTAAGCATGCATATACCCTGCAAAAATTCCTGGTTGTTGACAAATCAGGTCTAAAAAAGGTGTATGCTGGCAGGACTGCTTTTGCTATGCACTCACTCTGTCTACTGCTAACTTTCTAATACATGACATCAACAAAAGAAAATCAGCCTTATTTTAAGCCTTACGCCATACAAATTTGCTACCATTATAATTTTCTGGCCTTATTTCGTAAGCCTTTAAATGTGCTGTTTAATTCTTAAATAAGGCTAAAATAGTTTGGTGGGTATGTCTGCGACCAGCAGTTTTTATATGTAAATGGTCTTCTCGTCGAAATGTTCAACATTCGACCCAAAAACAAAAGAAAATTTGTATGTATGCACATAAATTTATGTTTATGAGTACGACATTGAAATTCCCAAAGGAACTAAGAAATTATGGAAACAAATAACTAGCGGGAATGTGACAAAAATGCAAGTAGCTTAATTGTCATTAGATTCTCACCAGCTTGTAAGTGGTCAATTGAGTAATCATTCCAATGAAACTACTGCTGTATGTAGTATTATTATAAGCAAATTCACTTTTGAAACATGGAATTTAAAGAAAATCTGCCATCATTGTACGTGAAAGAGTAGGCGCACAGAAATGGAAGATTAACTCAAATCTGATCTAGTATTTTTCTGCAGATAATTGTAAGAAAATGAAGGACAAAGCCTTTTGTACATATTTAAGCATGCATATACCCTGCAAAAATTCCTGGTTGTTGACAAATCAGGTCTAAAAAAGGTGTATGCTGGCAGGACTGCTTCTGCTATGCACTCACTCTGTCTACTGCTAACTTTCAAATATATGACATCAACAAAAGAAAATCAGCCTTATTTTAAGCCTTACGCCATACAAATTTGCTATCCTTATAATTTTCTGGCCTTATTTCGTTATTGGTGGGTATATCCGCAAATTTTGCAACCAATACTTTTTATATGTAAATGGTCTTGTCGTCGAAACATTCAACAATCCACCCTTTTGTCTCCAAATAAAAGAAAATTTGTATGTATGCACATATGTACATATGCATGAGTGTGTCTTTATGAGTTTTTATGAGCAAAGTGGAATGTCCTGCAAAAAATGCGATTTCTCCGGGACGTGTCCGGGATCAATCGCAAGGGAGCATGCTTCCCTTTATATGGAGCGAATTGATCGTATTTATTCGAGCATGTCCTTTGAAGAGACTAATTGTTCAATTTGTATACCCGAACGGGTACAAATGTTGATTAATCGCTTTCATCCAAAATAGTAAGCCAAGGCTATTTTTTATGAAAATGTCTAAAATTTTAAATTGTTATATATGTATATTAGAAGAAAGTTTATTCAATTAGCTTTTATCGTGTAGTGAAATCTTTTCAAAAAATTTCTGAAAACATTTTAAGTTTTGTGAATGCATTATGCGAGTGTAAGAGACATGTGAAGAATTTTTCAAAGTTGTTATCCAAGGCTGTTTCTTATAAAATTTCTTTAAAAATTATAAATGTTCATGCCTATTTAAATATTTTACAATAAGTTTTACTTTTGTAAAAAAATCTATTCAATAAATTAAAAATTGTTTAAATAGTCAGTATTGAGTGTATAATTGTAATTGATTTTTCCCGTTCGGTATGAAATGGATTAATTTACATTTATACCCGTTCGGGAAAAATCGAGGCCTAACTGTGGACTCATTGTTCCCGAAAGAGATCAATCCGGGATAAATCTCTATCGGGATTATTCGCACATTTTTTCCGGGATATGTATTTTGGTCTGTTACAAAATTAGGTAGAATGCCATACATGTATATACATACACATGTATATTTTGGTTTTTTAACAAAGTAGGTACAGAATACAAAAAGGTTAGAATATTGACGCCTTTGCAAATAGAGGATAGGCCATTCATATGTGCATATTTACATACAAAAATATTTTCCTTTGTTGACAAAAGGATAAAATACTGATGCGTATAGAAAACAGAATGTATATACATACATACATGTGGTATGTGCATACATACAAATTTTCTTTTTTTTTTTTGGGTCGAATGTGGAACATTTCGACGACAAGACCATTTGCATATAAAAACTGCTGGTCGCAAAATTTGCTGACATACCCACTAAAATATTTTAGCCTTATTTAAGAATTAAACAGCACATTTAAAGGCTTCCGAAATAAGGCCAGAAAATTATAAGGATAGCAAATTTGTACGGCGTAAGGCTTAAAATAAGGCTGATTTTGTTTTGTTGATGTTATGTATTAGAAAGTTAGGAGTAGACAGAGTGAGTGCATAGCAGAAGCAGTGCTGCCAGCATACTCCTTTTTTAGACCTGATTTGTCAACAACAAGCATTTTTGCAGGGTATATGCATGCTTAAATATGTACAAAAGGCTTTGTCCTTTATTTTCTTACAATTATCTGCAGAAAAATACTAGCTCAGATTTGAGTTAATCTTCCATTTCTGTGCGCCTACTCTTTCACGTACAATGATGGCAGATTTTCTTTAAATTCCATGTTTCAAAAGTGAATTTGCTTATAATAATACTACATACAGCAGTAGTTTCATTGGAATGATTACTCAATTGACCATTTACAAGCTGGTGAGAATCTAATGACAATTAAGCTACTTGCATTTTTGTCACATTCCCGCTAGTTATTTGTTTCCACAATTTCTTAGTTCCTTTGGGAATTTCAATGTCGTACTCATAAACATACATTTATGTACATACATACAAATTTTTTTTTGGTCGAATGTTGAACATTTCGACGACAAGACTATTTACATATAAAAACTGCTGGTCGCAAAATTTGCGGACGTACCCACCAAACTATTTTAGCCTTATTTAAGAATTAAACAGCACATTTAAAGGCTTACGAAATAAGGCCAGAAAATTATAAAGGTAGCAAATTTGTATGGCGTAAGGCTTAAAATAAGGCTGATTTTCTTTTGTTGATGTCATGTATTAGAAAGTTAGCAGTAGACAGAGTGAGTGCATAGCAAAAGCAGTCCTGCCAGCATACACCTTTTTTAGACCTGATTTGTCAACAACCAGGAATTTTTGCAGGGTATATGCATGCTTAAATATGTACAAAAGGCTTTGTCCTTCATTTTCTTACAATTATCTGGGGAAAAATACTGGTAGAATTGAGTTCATCTTCCATTTCTGTGCGCCTATTCCTTCACATCTAATGATTGAAAGATCTTCTTAAAAATCTGCTTTTGAAAAAGCGAAATGAACGCTGATTGAAAATCTCCTCCTGCCTGCTTGCTTTTGATTGAAATTTGCTTGAAAATGATTGAATTTTTTTTTTTCAAGCAACCGCTAGCTTGGTTTGCTTTTAAACAAACAAGCAAGAGCTTGTTTGCTTTTAAACAATCTAAGCAGCGCTTAGATTGAAAAAATGCAAACAATCCCAAGCGCGCTTGTGATTGTTAGGTTACAAGCGGTGCTTAGATTGTTTGTTTTCGTTGCTTGCTTGTACAAAACAATCTGTTTGAAAATTCAATCTGCTTGTGCAGTTCACTAGTACATATATCTGTGGCCACAAGCCATAGCCGGCTAAGTCGACTTAAGACAAAATTGAGTTATATATACCACGTGATTATACATTAAAAACTCCATATTTCTGTAAAACTCCCATACCTACTTATAACTTATTCCAATCAAAAGATATTAATAAAAACATTTTGGCTTAACTCACAATAGCGGTATATTAAATTTGCTATAACAGCCAAAATTTCTTCATAACATTTTTTTTATATACAAAATTTAATCGTAGCATCGTGGATGGCTCATCGATTTGGCATTCATAGTTTTTAATCAACTTTTATTATTTTTAAAATACACATTCGAATATAAAAATCAATTTATCTCGAAATCATATTTTACGACTTAGGCGATTATGGCTTGTGGCCACAGATATAAGAATAAAGCTTTATATTTACCAAAATTTTAACAAGATTGCCTAAAACCGGCCAAAGCCACAAAACCTCGTCACTATGATCTTCACTTAAAATCCGAATCGGAAATCCATAGATCGAAGGCCTGCATCATTACTAAGGTGGAGTGAAATCATATGGAGATTTTTTGTTTTGTTCTTGTTTTGAACGTACCAGCAATGAAAATTTGCCTTTATACGAGCTAATGAACCCCACAAAATTTTATGGCGATAGGATGACGCTGCCCCGCAAAGTTGAAAGCAATAAGCACGATCTGGTACAAATATGAAATTTTGAAAATTATAAAATCAAAAAACGAAGTATGAGGATTGATAAAGATGGCTAAGCTGAGTATTAAGGTGAAATTTTTTTTTTGGAAACAACAACAACAAAAGTTATTAAAGGTCAAAGATTATATTATGCATTTTTTAAATTGCAATTACTTAAAAAATACTGAACCGATTTCAAATATTTTTATACCATTCGAAAGGTATTTTAATTCCCTTTAATTTGGTATACAATTTGGTATACATTTGTATATGAAAAGTAAAGGGGGTAAAAGGGGGTTTGACCCCCGCAGGGGGTATTATGGAACCCAAATAAAATGTATATCAAATTAAACGGAATCAAATTACCTATCGAATGGTATAAAAATATTCGAAATCGGTTCAGCAGTTTTTAAGTAATTGCAATTTAAAAAATGCACAATATAAACTTTGACCTTTAAAAACTTTTGTTGTTGTTGTTTCAAAAAAAAAAAAATTCACTTTAATACTCAGCTTAGCCATGTTCATCAATCCTCATACTTCGTTTTTTGATTTTATAATTTTAGAAATTTCACATTTGTACCAGATCGTGCTATTTTTTCAACTTTGTGGGCCTGGGGGCACCTCTAAACATGCGAGTAGGTCAATAAAATTTTACAGGCATATTACTGGGCTAGAAAGGTGCCGTTCTGGCTTTGGAACAAATTGAATTTCCAAAAAAAATGTTTCACTCCACCTTAATCATTACATTTATTAATATCCAGTTTTGACCGAATCTGCGAGGAAAGAATGGTGTAAAGTAAGCTCGAACCTACACTCAGGGAAAAAACAAGCTAAACGTAAGTCTAACGGGATAGAAACAAGCCGAAAACATCATTAAAGTCTGCTAACCTTGAAAATGCGAAAATCAAGAATGTATTCTTATCTTTAGAATGATATTTTTTATAAATATAATATTAAGATAGTGGAGTTTTGAAACAAGCTTGTGTAAATTTATTTTAAGCCCAACCCAGGACTGATTCTAGCCTATCCAATTTATTATAAGAATGCTTATACTTATGTTGAGGATTTCATTCTTGAATCAAGAATCTTATTCTTAAATCAAAATTTTTCAGTTTTTTATCTTGGTTCAAGCTTGTGAAAATTTAAATTTAATTTGTTTTCTTTAATTTCTGTAATTCTTGCGTTAAGTATGACACAGCTTGAATTTAGTCCGCTACTTTTCTCTGAGTGTATATCTTTACAAATGTCGTATCATCGGAAATCGAACCCACGCCTGCGGAACGAATTCAACAATACCTACTCGCTAGGCTATTGGTGCATCCTTTATTTAATGACGAAATTACCAAAACATTCAGCAAAGCATAAGTCCCTACGTACATACATAATAATAATAACATTTTCACCGATAACTCAGTTATCGATAAATTTATCGAAATATATCGAAGTTCAAATGAAACCTGGGGCCATCCCAAGGCAGATCTATACCGGTAATATAAGCTCAGCAGCTGATTCATTTTCATTTTGGCTAAATTGTCAAATCGTATTGCTTTTATTTTGTTTACTTCCGTCTTGTTTACATTTTCGTACGTGCTTTTTGACGTTTTAGACGAGAGATTTTCAACATGGCCGCCGTGCTGTTACCTTTATAGATCTGCCCTGGGCCATCCCCTTTCCTTTGATACCGATATTGTAGGGTAATATTAAGGTTTTTGGACAATCGCATTTTGACCGATAACTCAGTTATCTATAAATTTATCGAAATATATCGAAGTCCAAATGAAACCTGGGGCCAACCCCTTTCGTTTGATACCCATATTGTAGGGTAATATTAAGGTTTTTAGGCAATCGCATTTTGACCGATAACTCAGTTATCGATAAATTCACGTTTTTGAAGAACAAAAGCAAACGTGTGAACATCCAAACATCGCTACATACATATCTTGTTCATCCATAAACGAGCGGCCTATTGTGGTAAGCAGCGTTAGCCGGCATCAACAAGAATGCCCGGGTACTCAGGTACCCGGAGACAATACCCGGGTACGCGGGTATCATCAGCTCTAGTTGAGATATGCCTTAATGGCTGTAGCGCTATAGCGTGTGCGCCACTGTAACAGATAATGGCTCCAATTTTGTTAAAGCCTTTAAAGAATTTGGACTAAATAGCTCCGTTAGAGGAAGAGATAGAGAACATTGATGAAATGGATGCAGGCAGTGTCTTTGACATCTCGTTGCCAAAGCACATACGGTGTGCAACACATACCTTAAACGTCGTGGCAGCAACCGATTTAATTCAACTTATAAAAGCAGATTCAAATTTATACATAAAGCATAAAAAGGTAAATAGAATTTAATCTGAAGTGCAGTGTTGCCACTTTAGCTATTTTGTAGCTAGATTTAGCCATGGTATAAAAAATACAGGTATGTGCATTGTCATTTTGACGCTGTCTTTTTGATTAAAAAGCAGATTTTTGAAGTTTGATCTTATGTCAGTTTTGGAGTATAGCGATGCCAGACTTTTATTTTTTGAATGCGTAGATTTTTGTGTGAAAGTTTGGGTATTTCAGGAATCAAAGGACAGAAATAGAAAGGGCACTAGTGAGCAGATTTATGGAACTTCCGGTAGCTCCTCTTCGCTCACTCCACAAATCTTCATCCACTCTCCGCGAATAAAGGGTATCGTCGCCATATTTGGTATTATTGCACCGCGGAAATAAGCAACTCATATTGTTAAAATCTAGGGTACATATTTTTTTGTAATTGGATTGGACATATGTACATACATACATATATAGACTGAAATGCTCACTTGGTATGATGGTGTACATACATATCGTCGTTTAAAGTGCAAAACCGCGTGACATTTTTGCCAAAAATGAGATTTCATCAAAAATACATTCTTGGCGTCCGTCCCCATCCATTCATGCAACAATTTTTAGATTCACACAACGCAATTCCAAATAATGACACAGTTTCAAAACCGCTTTTTTAAATAAATTTTTCGAACCAATACCGCGAATAATAGGTGTTATTGCTTTATAACTGTACTGTAATGTACTAAAGTTGATTATACTTTCATAAACACGAAATGGATTATAACTTTGCTTTATTGAATAAAAGTTTTTAAGTACACCTGCAATCCCGCCTATACGTCACTATTGAACAAAATAAAAGACGCAAAACCGCTTATAAATACATAAGTAAGCCAATAACTGCACATTTAACTGTTTTTCGCCAAAATGATATTTGAATTAAGAATATAATCCAAAAATCTACCTTGGTTTGGATGTGGGTTTGCAAAATTCCGAACCGTTTTGAATTAAAATAGTTTTTACTGTCTCCTGTAAAATTTGGGTGGTAGCGGATACGCGGTATTGCACTTTATGCGCCGATATGGAGTTATAATAGATCAATCTCCAAAACCTCCCCAAACTATATACCAGAGTGATCACAAAGCCTAAATTAAGTGATCGTAACTACTAAACTAAATTAAAAACTCACCGAGAATACCGGAAAGGGGCTACTTTGTAGTACGGCTAAACTGATATTCCGCGAAGTAAAAATGCGAAATGAATCTTTAATGAATCACTGATGAAATTCATCTATGACTGGGGAGGCATCAGTGAGTATTTTCAAATAAAGACTGCTGAATTTTTCATATAAATGGTTTGCTTTTTTTCAAAAAAAAAAATAATAATAATAATAAAAATTGTACTCAGAAGAAACATCAATGATCATTCAGCAGTGAAACAAATTTACTGCAGGATGTGTAATTTTTTCAAATTGAAAAAATTTCTTCCAATTCAAATTGAAAAAATTCGTTACTATGAATACCATGGTTACAATTTATTTTTAAAACAAAGCAGTGAAAAATACCATTAATGGAGGATTTTTATCATTGAGTATGGCAGCACGAAATGTCATAATCTGCTTAATTGTCAGGTGGTTAATATGGCGACGAAAACTTGACGTTTGTTTTACCTGGTATACTTATACCATGGATTTAGCTATTACTTTCGACGTTTAGCTATAGAAATTCGCGTTTAGCTATTAGCTATTTTCTTTAGCTTATTTTTTTGTCAGTTTAGCTATAATATTTTTTCTGTAATTTCCTCACCTTTTCACAAAAATTATAATATTTTGTTTATCAAAACTTTATAGAATGTACTTACTCGAAGTATATACGGGCAAGATATGAAGCAATTTTAAGAGGATTATGGAGTCAATTTACAAGGCAATATTTCTACACCGGACATTACAATATGTGTCAATTTCATTTTAAAAATTTCACACGATTCATTAAAAAAATTGTTGGATTTGTGCGATGCCACTGTGAGCGTTACAATATAATCCAAAATAGCAGTCAAACAGCCGAAATGGAATCTTATTGCCTTGCAATATACCCTTTTCCATCAATTGCTACAATGAAGCCATGTGTTCTCTAATCGCTTCAAATTGCCAAATGAATTGCTTCACACCTTACCCGTATAGACACGTCGGGTAGTCCGGCATGCCTACTTATTTATTTTAACGCTTATTGGTACATACACTGCAGTCAAAAACTAGATGACATTCCACAAAATCATTAAAAAGCATTTCCACTACTACCAATAAAATAAATGGTAATGAAATATTTTTTCATAAATAAAATTTAGTGGTAGTGGAAATTAAGTTTACGAAAAAATTACTACACTAGATGAAAAAAATTGTAATAAAATTTTCACGTTATTCATGCTAGTGGAACGTATGTATATGTAATATAATATATAATACAATGGCGCTATTATAACTCTGACGAGTTTTATGGCCGAGCTTCTCTCCCAATTCGAGGTGTGCTCCTTTTTGTTTTTCCTACTAATTGGGTGGACCTACAGTTTTATGCCGGCTCCGAACGGCGAATGCATTTTTTGTGAGAAGCTTTTTCATGGCAGAAATACACTCGGAGGGTATGCCGTCCACTGCCGAGCGGTGGCCGCTGCTCTTAAAAAACCCAATAATTGGATTTTTACTAATTAGAAAAATTGTTTTGGTGTTTGGCTCGGACCGTGGTTTGAACCCGAGACCTCTGGCATAGCAGGCGAGCACTCTACCCACTGCACCACAGCGGCCACTGGCACCACAGCGGCCACTGTATATGTATGTACTCGTATGATCCGCTCATGTAGAGTGCCTATTTTACTTTTATTTCAATTCTGATATTACTTTTTATTTAGTGGAAACAAATGTTGCTCCAATAAATTTTCACTACCAGTATGAGAATTAATGAGAAAATTATTACCTATCGTTTTAAGTATGTAAATAATTATTTAGCTATTTTTGAAGAAAAATATTTTTGGCTATTAATTTTTTGAAAAAAATTATTTAGCTATTTTTAGCTATTTTTTTCTTTTAATCTAGCTATAAGCTCCAAAATATTCTGGCAACACTGCTGAAGTGTCACATAGTAAAAAAGAGCTACACGTTTTTTAGCAACTTTTCAGGTGAGCAAAAAAACCGTTTTCTGGTGATCCTAGAGAATATTTTTTCTAGTTTGAATTGTTAACTAATGATACTACACCAGGGATTATCACACTAACACTCTCACATATTGTGCATGTGTTAAAAGCACAAAAAGCTCTTGCTTACACCCAAAAGAAACTCAATCATGGTCGAAGACTAATATTTTGAAATTGGAAATTGATATTACTATTATTATTAACTTAACAAAAAAACACAAACAAAATAAGAGCAAGAAAACAAAGCCTAATAAAACAAGTAAGGAAGCCTAAGTTCGAGTGGAATCGAACATTAGATACTCAGCTGTATGCTTTCATTGTTTGTTTGCGTTTGATGGAAATACGGTGCACTTAATATAAAGCGAGTGCTGCATAAAGTGGGCGTAGCCACGCCCATTTTCTAAATTTTTATCAGTCATCCAACTAAGCATATGAATATTATTCTTTGTGCAAAATTGCATTCCTTTATGACTTCTAGTTATAAAGATGTCACGTTACAAATTCCCAAAGAGTGTTCCAGAAATATCTTTCTTAAAAAGTAGGCGTGGTCATAAACCGATTGCGTGGCTATTAACACATGTTATAAAAGTGTATAAACCAAGTTTCGTCATAATGTCTCAATTATTTGTCGAGTTATGGGCTAAGAAATCTCGTATATTCCTTTGTGTAAAAAGAGGCGGTGCCACGCCCATTTTCCAAAATTTTTCTATTTGTTGTTTCCGGTCTATTGTAGAAATCATACCACAAAATTTCAATGAATTATCTTTACATTTGACAAAGATATCGCTTAAAATGTTTTTATTAGGTCACTTTATAATACCCATATATAAAAGTGGGCGTGGTCGTCAACCGATTTCGCTAAAATTTTCAACATGTATTACCACAAGTAATAAAAGTGTACACACCAAGTTTAGTCATTATATATAAATCATTTGTCGAGTTATGGGCTCAGAAATCTCGTATATTCCTGTTTATAAAAAGAGGCGGTGCCACGCCCATTTGCCAAAATTTTTGTGGTTTTCGTTTTATGTCCGCAGTTGGACTCCTGCTATAAAATTTCAATGATATATCTTTATATTTGGCAGAGATATCGCTTAAAATGTTTTTATTAGGTCACTTTATAAGACCCATATATAAAAGTGGGCGTGGCCCTCAACCGATTTCGGAAATTTTTCGTCCAAATATTTGACTAAGTAAGTATATCACGCGTACCAAATTTCATCGATATATCTTCAACGGTTTCTGATTTATGACTCATAAAACTTTCAATGTTTTCCCTTAATAAGTGGGCGTGGCACCGCCCATTTTCCAAAATTTTTGTGTTTTTTTGTTTTATGTCCATAGTTGGACTCATGCGCCAAAATTTCAATGATAGATCTTTATATTTGACAGAGATATGGCTTAAAATGTTTTTATTAGGTCACTTTATAATACAAATATATAAAAGTGGGCGTGGCCGTCAACCGATTTTAACTATTTTCCGTCCAAACGTTTGCCTAAGTAAGTAAATCACGCGTACCAAATTTTGTCGATATATCTTCAATGGTTTCTGAGTTATGACATATAAAACTTGCAAGGTTTGACCCTTAATAAGTGGGCGTGGCACCGCCCATTTTCAAAAATTTCATCAAATTTCTTCCTAGGGGCCTGAGCTCAGCACGTGGGTAAAATTTCATCGCTCCAGCTATATTAGTGACTGAGATACCAAATTTCCGATTTTTTCTATATAGGAAAAGTGGGCGTGGTCATGGTCCGATTTCGCCCATTTTCAATACCAACCTTCCCAGTCTCGATACCAACTTGCATTTCAAATTTCATCAAAATATCTCAAATTTTGCGCGAGTTAGAGTGTTTACAGACGGACGGACAGACGGACGGACGGACGGACGGACATGGCTCAATCGATTTCTCTTTTCACCCTGATCATTTTGATATATATAAGTCTATATTTATCTCGATTATTTCACTCTGTTACAATCCAGCGTTATGTGATTAAAACTATAATACTCTGTGTACTAGTACAGCTGAGTATAAATATTACGTAAAAAAATTAGATAATCATTTACAACAGCGTTGGGCAAAGTAGCTCCTGGTAGCATTTTGCACTTAGGAGCCGACTTTGCACATTTGGGTGATGGTGAGGGACGCAACCAAGTGCAGCATAATAGTGCAACTCTAATGAACCGTATGCAGATGCGTATGCGTGTGCGTGTCACTGACAGCCGTGTTGCATACCTGTGTTTAAATGAGGCAAACTCCAGTGGCACGGATGTAAATGCACCACACGCATAGAAAATTCGAAGTGATTTCGAACACGCATTCGAATGCAGCTAAGTTGAAAATTTTCTACTTCTATGCGTTTTCTATGCGTTTCGCAGCCAATATTAATTTTGTTGCTATATCGGTATACATATTTAATCGTAAAAACTTCGTTAAATTGATTTAAAGTGAAGTAGTGAAAATTTGTTTGCCAGCAGAAATGTTAATTAAAAGGTGTTTTAAATATATTTAGAAATGGTTAATATTAATTATATGTTAATTACTATCTGCATATCCATGTACATAGTACATGAATTTAAATTACATATACATATGTAGTTACCCGTGTAAAAATACATAATTGAAACTTAAATAAGTTTAACTGTGCAAAAATATTTAAGTGAAATGAGTACTCTTTTGAATAGGGAGTTTTCGCCTTGGTATAACAGAACACCAGATTTCAGAGGTTGTGCATATATGTACATACATATTTGTATTAACCAATTGTCTAATTAATTAAAAACCCACTAATTAATTAAAAACCAATTATTGGCTTTTTAGAAATACCGGTAACCTTTCGGCAGTGGGCGGCTTACCCTCCGAGTGTATTTCTTCCATGAAAAAGCTTCTCACAAAAAATGCATTCGCCGTTCAGTGCCGACATAAAACTGTAGGTCCACCCAATTAGCAAAAACAAAAGGAGCACTTCTCGAATTGGGAGAGAAGCTCGGTCATTAAACTCGTCACAGTTATAATAGCGCCAGTGTATTATATTATTATTAATTTGGAACTGATCCACTTCACGGGTTTTCATCAAATTAAAGAAACACTAACTCCCCTTTCCAAAAACAAATCACGTACTCGAATGTTACTTTTTTTTTTTAATAATTTTAAAGTATTCCTTATATACGGCAATAACACTTCCTAACATAATTAATATCAATTCTAAATCGGCATCCATTATACATTTTATTAAATCTTTCGCGAATTGGTAAAATATGTATTTTCAAAAATAACAATGGCGGGAATTGTATATATGTATGTAGTGTAATTGATAGACGCAACCATGCGCATACACTGGAGCAGCCAGGGCCGCACGCAAGAAAACGTTTAGATGCGCATACGCACACGCATTCGCATACGGTGCATTAGAGTTGGACTATAAGGGGAGAAGAACTGAGGAAGAACTCACTAACACATAAGCAAGATTGAGAACGAGAGAGTATGTCGCTCCCTGTATTCGTGTCAGTGATGGAAAATGAAAGTTTCCAATTGTGTCAAATTTGTACAAAAAGTGGTGAATTTTTGAATTTCATTGTGCAATTAATTTGAAAATCGTCAGTTGGTACCATTACCTTGATAAAATAAGTTTACAGCACATATTGTACAACAAGGATCTCATACAAAACCTTTCTTACGCATATTTGTGCGTCCTACTTTTATGAAGATTACATTATAATAAAGTTTATATGCCTTCATAATAAAAAAAACAACCGTCTGTTTACTATGAAGCAAACAAAAATGGCATTGTAATCGAAAAATATTTATAACCTGAATTGAGTTTTGCAGAATAGTGCGAAAATCAATTGATTATACATAAGTGCCTTGCTACTTCCCAAATAACCGAAAACTACATAGGCACGAGTCATTTTCCATCACTGGTTCATGCCTGAGAGGCAGTGTGCAGCAGTGTTGCCGCAGCGTCAAACATTTTGGTATCACAAATTGGTACTTTCATGGGTTTTTCCTCGTATCACCTAAAAATTATTGAAAAAAAATTAATTAAATGGAAGGCCAGCTTAGCACCTTTCATTTGGTACCAATATTGCTCAAAGTCTATCTGGGTCACTCTGGGTCCACATTTAGGCCCGTATCCCGAGAAGTTCCCACTTATTGAAATTCTATATACCCTATCATGTGCGTTAATACCACATGTATCTACTGCAAAAATTTCATAAAGATCGGTTGATTAGTTTGGGAGTCTACAAAGGACAGACACACATTCTTTTTTGTATAACAGATTTTATTTAATATAAGAGAATTTATAAATATAAGTTCTTGAATTTTGACATTGCTAAAATAATATAAAAATAAATTATCTATCTTCTATGAATCGAATGTGAGTGAGTTTCATAAACCAAATATTATTTCCACTAAAATAATATATGTATTGTAGGAGCGGCAACTCTGGGGGAAGAGCGCCGTTGTCAACAGGGAGGGTGTCATTGTTTAAGGATTGTATAATAAATGTGTTTTAGTACTCTTTTCTACAACAAATACTACTACAACTACTACTCTTAAAAACTAATACTTATGCTTTGCTACTATCAATACTAAAAATATGTATATAGTTTGTAAATAAATCCATTTGCATGTAGAAATGAAATACGCACAAACTAAATGTATATTATAAAGTCGTTGCTACCTAAAAGTCGAAAAATTCAGTATTAATTACTTTTTCCGTAATTCTTGGCAAAAATTGTATTATTTTGTTTCCGTACTACGGCAACACAGTTTAAGAATTGTTGATCGTGGCTGAGAGTTCGTGGTTTTGGTTTTTGATTTTTAGTGTTTCCGCAGGCTTCTTGCGATGAACATGACGAGCGAGGGAATATACGCTGATTTTAATTGTTTTACATTCCCCTTATCACCGAAAAACAAATCAGCCCCTCCCCATCCTCTTGCTGGCTCCGAGGCTGCTGCAAGAGCCAAATTTTCGCCCATCACTGATTTACAACATAGCTGTCCAAATGCGACTCATATGAGCAATGAGAGTAAGCACTTGTGTACGTATACACATCGATTGTCACTACTACAGACAAATAAAGAGCGTAAAACGAGCGCTTACGATGGGACTAGGCTATCGCCGATTAGCAAAAATAATTATTTTGCCTTCGACTGGCATGAAAGCAAGTGGTCGCTAGCTGGTCTTAGCTTGAAATTCTTTTGTTATAATTACAGATGCCAAACAACAAACAAAAGTACGAAGAGTTTGCATATAACATACGTATGCATTAGTATACGTACGTTGTTTCATAAATTCGCAAAGCGTGCGCAGCATAACCCTGCTCGCTCAACATCTGCATGCAGACTGATTATTGTTATTCATTTTTCACTTTGGCCTACGGTGGGCGCACCAACACACACTTATTTTTCGGTCGTTGCTTGATTGTGGTAGTGAATCGCATTTGGACAGCTATGATTTACAACAGAGATCCCCAAAACTCTAAGAGCCCGTGCACAATTGGCTTTGTCTGCTCCAACTTTGATAGAAAAAACCTTAAAGCAAAGCGAAATTTCAGATGCTTGCTACAATTAACACTTTGACAATTTCCACTTCACTTCTTTGCTTCAATTTATAAACCTGATTTTTGGTAAAATATTTGGGGAATTAGCTTTTTTCTGCTTATTCGAATGTTATTTTTTACTTTTCTCTGTTCACTTCTCACGAAATTGCGCGAAATAGCTAAAATAAGTGTAGCTATACAAACATACACACACACACACACACAAGGGGAGATGTTTGTCAAAGTGTAAAAAAGTTGAAAGATGGCTAACTTTATACCTTGCTTTACTCGCTTCACCTCAATTGTGAACATGTCCTTTGAAAAGCACATGCTGAACGAAACTGTCAAAGCAAAACTCTGAAGCAAAGCGAGGTAGAAGTCAATTGTGCACGGGCTCTAACTGCAGCAGTGTTAGTAACTGCAGCAGTATTAGTGAAAAACGACTAGTTGAGTGCCCAGCTACTACCGTCGCATCGTTCAGTAGCTTGCGGGCAAGCAAAAAGACAACAACGTGCACGCATATATTTTTCGCTTTTATGCGCTGCTATACCACGTCGCACAATGCAATACGAAAAATACTTTATGATGCCCAATGCTTGCGCGACGTCGTATAAAAGCGTATGAAAACGAAGTATGCGTGTACGTTGTTATCTTTTTGCTTGCCCGCAAGCATAGATAACTAGATACGAAACTCTTCATTTCGTGAGAGCGCTGTCAAAATGCGCATTTTTTATAACATTTTTCATTGGTGCCACTCTGTTCGAAAACTGAAAATGGGTATTTTACATATTAATTTCTGGGAATTTTTCGGCTTCCTTATGTTATTGAAGACTATAGCAATAATAAAATTTTGTTTATACCAAATTAAGATAAGGATATAACCACAAAAGTGATCGGGATAGTATGATTTTCCCACATTCCGAATATTCGTGTTCGAAACCCAATCTCAGACAAATTAAGAATAACACACAAAAAGTGGTGAACGATAATACATGTAGTTGGGTGGTATTTTTTAAGAAATATTTTACTCTATTTTGCAATTCTATTAAAATGTGAATATATTAGAATTGAAATTTAATAATTTTTAACAGGATATATATATATAAATCTACTGAAGAACGCTGCCCGCGTGCCATCTCATTAACATATTTTTTATAATTTTAACTGAAACACAATTTTTTCCAGTTGAAACAATAAACTGCACTGCACTATACACGAGCAATACAATTACCTCGATATTTTTCATAATTCATTATTATTTCAACAAAATTTAACACACAAAACAAAAAATCTAAATCCACCAAATGCGCCTATTTGTTTTGGCGTGTTTTCCCTTCTGGCACCTGCAATTTGTACAAACAGCTGATCGGCCGGGTTTTCTGTTGTGTTGATGCTGGCAACAAAGCCACAGAAAACCCGTGGGAAAATCATAAAAGTGAGAGAGTAAAAAAGAGTTTCGTATCAAGTCATCTTTGCCCGCAAGCAACTGAATCGTCGCACGGTCGTAGATGGTCACCTAACTTTTGCGCTCTTACTACGACAAAACGAGAGAGTATAACAATCTGTGTGAGTTGAGCGTTGCACCTCAGTGCTATGAAACGAAGACCCCTGATTTACAAGCATTCAGAGACTGCGCGAGCAGCACAACCTTCTAGCTCAACAGCCTAACTGTGTAACCTAAATCAAACGCAAGTCGTCAATTTAACGCACGCACGCAAATTTTTCATATGCGTTGAACCGAAATTGACTTGCGTGCGTGTTCAGACAAAGAAATAGAAAAATACAGAAAATCAGAGAAAATCTTGTTATTTTGTGGAATATGTACCTAACAGACACGATATCAAAAGCAAGTGTCAATTTTTTTGCAAACAATCACCCACAATGCTTAATTTCAACTGTCACGCAAAACAAAAATTGGGCGTCGAATTTGCTTTTTACGCACGCCGTTCAATTTCGGTTACTCCCATACAAGTTGTATGGGCATGAGAAATTTTTGACAGTAAATTGACGGCGTGCGTTTGATTTAGGTTACACAGTAACGCTGACTAGAAATCGTTGAACAAAAATTTGCAAACAAAATTTTTTTTCGTGCACGAAGAGTTCTGTAGTGTCCGTGTGAGGCTGTCGGTGTGAAAGCTACAAAAAGTTTTTGCACGCGTGCATAGCAAAACAAATCTCTGTACTACACATATGTAATAGACTTGTGCAATTTTTTTTTTACTTTTTTTGACCAACCACTTCGCATGAAGCATTTGCGCCGTTTTACAGCACATAGCTCTTTTTACAAAATGTTTAAATTTGCTAGTGGGGGTAAGAAATCGTGAAAGATGTGTATAAGGTAAGTGTACCCATTTCCGTGCTAGTACCTATTTCCGTGCTATTTTGGGGAAAAAAAGTTTAAAATGGAAAAATAAGAATATGTGGTAATATTTTCGAATAAAAAAGCTACGAATTTTATCAAAATTGTTCAAGCTGCCAAATATTGTACTTGGTAGCCTCCAAGAAAAACTAATTTAAACAAAATTTGCATTAAAATATGAGTTAATCATCAAACGTGGAGTTAACGCATGTGTCAGTGAATAGTGTTCGCGAAATTGCTAAGGGCTTGGTAAAAAGTTTATAAGGGCTTAATAATTATTTGGTAAGTATATATACTATTTTATTTTTACATATTGAAAATTTTAAGTTTTTTTGTGTAAATGTATACGTTGAAACTACTAAAGAATAGATAAGTTGTTTAAAATATTAATTTAAAAATAGGACGGAAATGGGTACAACATCATTTAGAGGTGTACCCTTTTGCGTGCTAAGTACGGAATTAGGAACATTTGGAGCATTCTGTTTTATCTTTTTTTTGATATACGAAATAGAATTCTTAAAAATTGCATTAAATTGTAAATTTTACATATATTCTTATGGCCTATTTCCGTGCTACACTTAATGCAAAATTGCGACCGTTTCTAGAGCCATAAAGTTTGGCAATTTATTACAAATTAGGGAATATTACTCAAAAATTGAATTGTTTAAATATTTGAAAATTCGTATATTTATAAATATTTTATGTATATAAATGCATAATTGGCTTATAAAATGTTACGATTACGGATTTTTCTAAAAAAAAATTTAAATTTTTATAGTTGCTGAAGAAAGGTTGCATAGAAAGGAAATAGGATCAAGTATTTTACGTATGTTCTCAATTCCGTTATATGTATGTACTATTTTGCGTGCTAGGTACGGAATTAGGAACATTTGTAGCTTCATGTTTTACCTTTATTTTTTTTATATACGAAATATAATTTATAAGGATTTTGGAATTACATTAAATTGTAAATTTTACATATATTCTTATGGCCTATTTCCGTGCTACACTTAATTCAAAATTACGACCGTTTCTAGAGCCATAAACTTCGGCAATTAATTTCAAAGAGAATAATAGTTGTATTATTTAAATATAAAAAAAAAATATATAATTATAAATATTTTAGCTATATACTTATATATGTAAATGCATAATTGGCTTATAAAATGTTAAGTTTATGATTATGAAGAGGAAGAAATTATTAAAAAAATTAAATCGCCTCAGCCAATAAACAAAAGAGGAACATTTTCAGTAACTGATCTCAATTTAAATAATAATTATTATAATTAGTTTAATAGTGCTGTGCTATTTTTAATGACTGAGACGCTACAAGCGATTAAATTTTAGCTTAAAATGTTTGATTCCTAAGTATACATATATATTTAAGTTCATATCTAAAATTGTTTTTTATTTAGATGAACGCAGTAAGCGACTTTCGTTTTAATATTTTTTTTTTCAACTTGATGCTGGAAAAGATAATACGAGCTGCAGAACTCCACCGTGCAGGAAACATCTTATACCACAAGAGTGTGCAACTGCTGGCTTACGCCGATGACATCGACATCGTCGTCACTAACACGCGCGACGTATGTTCTGCCTTCTCCAAGCTGGATAAAGAGGCTAAGAAAATGGGTTTGGCGGTCAACGAGGATAAGACGAAGTACCTCCTAGCATCACGCAAAGAAACAGCACGCCTTGGCAGCCACGTCAATGTTGATAGCTACAAATTTGAAACTGTTAAGGACTTCGTCTATTTGGGAACCAGCATTAACACCAAAAATAATGTCAGCACTGAAATCCAGCGAAGAATCACTCTTGCCAATAAATCCTACTTTGGACTAAGTAGGCAATTGAAAAGTAAAGTCCTCTCTCGACGAACCAAAATCACACTCTACAGGACACTCATCGTTCCAGTCCTCATGTACGGCGCAGAAGCATGGACTATAGCACAAGCAGATGAGATGGCGCTTGGAGTATTCGAGAGGAAAGTTCTTCGGAGGATTTATGGACCTTTGCGCGTTGGCGGGAGCGAGTATCGACGGAGATTTAACGATGAGCTGTACGAGCTTTACACAGACATCGACATTGTTCAGCGAATAAAGATCCAGCGGCTGCGTTGGGCAGGTCATGTCGTGAGAATGGACGAAGGTGCTCTGGCCAAGAAAGTATTCCTGTCGAAACCCGCTGAACGCAGAAGGGGAGACCTCCACTGCGTTGGGAAGATTAGATGGACAGTGATGCTGACTCTCTAGGTATTCCCAAATGGCGCCACCCTGCACGGAACAGAAATAGCTGGCGTATTATATTGGACTCGGCCAAAATCGTATAGACGGTTACTTACCAATTAAGTAAGTAAGTATGTAACACCCAATTAATATTTTGGAGGCCTTTCGCTATAAATTTTGTGTTAATTTTTAAATAAATATATGCTTATACATTTTATGTAAATTTACATTTTTTATTTTACACAAAATGTCTAAAATTAGAGCAGAAACGGGTTTTTATAGTTTAGAACGGAAATAGGAACGCTTTCGTACGGAATTGGGAACCGAACAAAATTTTCGGCCGGAATTGGGAACAAAATATGTTTTTCGAAAAAAGCACAAAAAATACTTTCTGTTGCTCTTTTTTTAAATATTATTAATTTTTTATGACAATATATTTTTTCTGCATCAGTAAAAGTCAATTTTAGACTTCAAGTGTTTTTCTGTCGACTAAAATATTACTTTGAACGTGTATATGCCTTAATAGTACGGAAATAGGTACACTTACCTTACAATTCTTCGGTAGGGTCCGATGCAATTAGCGATAGCTGGGAAATGCATTATTTAATTGACCAGTGCCCCTCCTATTTTGAAAATTGGTCACATACGCTTTTTTTTTAAATATTTTTTTTACACAAAAATAACCTGAAATCAAAAAACAATTATACGAAAATAGATGTATAACTGATTTTACAGAGCATTTCTACTAGTGCTGGAAAACCATCGATAATGGTCCCATCGATTGACCATCGATAGTTTTAAAGGCAACCATTGATAGTATCGGTGGTTTAATATATGTACGTAGGTGGCCCGTTAAAGGGAAATGTGGTACTCAAATATTTCATGCATATATACATATGTACATACATATGTATGCATGTATGTACTTACATACGTTCCCACATGATACAAGAAAGAAGGTAGTGTAAACGTAAAATTTTTGTCGCCATATTAACCACATGACAATTATATGGATTATGACATTTCGTGCTGCCATACTCAGTGTTATTTTTATTTTTATTTCCATGGTATCGATTGCAACAAAACGAATTTTTTTAATTTGAATATATAAATACGTACATTAACATACGTATTAAATTCTTCATAATATCAGATCACAAATAATTATATAAAAAATAAGAATTATTCTTAAAATAAGTTGCGGCTAGTTTTGGAATATAGTATCTACTACAATCCCACTACACCTCCTGTGAATTTCATCGAAAAATTTTAGTGGTTTAGAAATTATGAATATTGGCACGACTTATGTACTTGTAACCGAAAAAGCAAGTGCGGTCGATGGCATGGTTATGTGTAGAGCTCTCGATTTTTTTTTTAAATTTTCGAGTAGCCCGAACAATTGTTGTTCAAATGCTCGAACAGTTGTTTGTTTAAATGTGGAAATATTCTTGTATAAAACATTGAAACCAAATATGTATATATGAAGAAAGACGCATGCCAGTAATTTGTCGACGAAAAAGGCGCATTAAAAATATGTCGGGGAAGAAAGACGCTTTACAAAACATGTCGACGAAGATAGACGCATTATAAAATATTTCGACGAAGAAAGACGCATTAGCATTAATATTGACGAAGAAAAATAAAAAATCGAATACGTCTTTCTTTCCTAAAAAATATTTAAATGCTTCTTTCTTTATAGTAAAAAAATAAAGCGTCTTTCTTCGTTATCAAAAAAAATAAAGTCTTTCTTTCGAAAAATATTTTTAATGCGTCTTTCTTTGAAAAAAAAGTTTGCGTCTTTCTTCCCCAACAAAACACTTCTTCTATAGCGACGATATAAAGAAAATCAAGAACTTTTACCTTATTCATAAAAAATCGAACAGTTTTCAAATATTGTATAATGGACGTTTTGATAATATTTTTCGACTTTAATAACTGCATAAATCTATTTTATTTTTTTATGAATAACTTATTTTTTATTTTCTTTGGAAAGCTTTTTTTAAATTTTTTAAAATGTTAAAATATACTCATTACATCGGTTGATTGTTGTCTTTTATTTGTTTTGTTGATTAGCATATGTGAAAAACAACATTACATACATTCCATAGCACATATTCCAATACACCTGATGTCTTCACTGCGTGTTCAATTATTTTTTCAGCAATGAATTTTGAACTCAGTTTCAGGGTATTTTTCATACTGAATATTCTACTGAATATGCACCTCCTTACCTGAAATACTGCTGGGTATTCGAAGTAAGAATACTACATACACACATTTGTATATATACAGTTGTCCACAAAATAATAGGAGAGCCGAAATCAAAACCTTAATTGCTCAATTCTCAATAAAAAAAAACCGTTTTATTTGCAAGTTTTTTTCATAAAATTATTCACTAATCTTTTATTTATTTACTCACAGCCCACATATTGCAATCAAGTACCTTAAAAATTATAAATCTCAGTTTTTTTGATTAATTTTTTAACAGACGTTGTAGTTATGTACCAAGTAAAATACTATCGATGGTTAAAAAAAACCATCGATAATCGCTATGGCATCGGCCCCATCGATAGTATCGATAGTTCAATCGATGGTTTTCCAGCACTAATTTCTATTACTGAGAGCATATAGCTGTGTTTGATAACTTCTAACCAAAGAAGGATATCAGAAAACGGTAAATGCAGAAATGTGGCTAGCGGATAGCGCTAAATAAATCTGTAATAAAAAAAAAATCGAAAAAAACATATAACTGAATTTGTTGGCGCAGCGACATGTTGGTAGTAGGGTTATCAGTGGCGGATCCACGGGGGGGTTTTGGGGGTTCAAACCCCCCCTTGTGGTTTATCATAGATCCCAAAATAATGCCTTTATAGATTCTGCGCCCAAATTTCCCAAACTGATCAAGGAAAACTCTATCATTCCAAAAGCAATGGTTGCACCCCATAACATCCAAAATATGTACCTAAATGCGAAAAAAGTTCATGTAGGTACCTTTGGACGCACGTGCATAAAATCAAATTTGTCAAATGCTATTCGCAAATTGCCAAATCGCAAATTTATTTTCTTTTCTTTCTTATCCCTATTTTTATCGGGATTGTACAGAATTAATTTGTCAGAAATGTCTGAATCGTTGGAGAAATTGCCTTTTTCAGAGGCATTTCGCAATTCTTATTTAAATTAATCTTTTAAAAATTTGAGTATATAAACACAAGAACTTCAATAAAGTAAAAATTCTATTAAAAATATAAATATAACCAAAAAGTACTACATACATATATTCTTATTTATTTTGGCTTTAAATGCAAGGGTAAGTGAAATTGATGATCAATTTGCCACCAATACCATACGATACTCATTCGCACGTACTAATGCAAAAATATACATACAAACGTTATACATGTTATATATACATATTAGGTCCGTTTATTATTAGCTAGTTATGAATAGTTAGCCAAGTTTCGGCTGGAAAATCGTTTCTTGAGTCAAAAAAATAGCAGAAGAGAGCCATAGACAGCTCCAAATTTCAGCTAGTAAAATTTTCCCTAGCTGAAATTATTTGCTGCCAAAGTAAGAAACAGCTGCTGAAAAAATAAACAAACGAATACTTTTGATTTTTATTACTTTTGAAATTTTCTGAATTTTTGAAATAGAAATAAAGAAAATTAAATGTTTTTTTAGAGAAAATAACCATTAACAGTCAAAAAAGGCATTCAAATTACTAATCGCTAATTTTTACTATTATTCTGTTTCTTGATTTTCTGTTCGTTACGCTCTTTATGAGCGCAATTCTTTCCGTTTTGCTCACATCACAGCTAGTTTCTAGTTTAATAAGAAACAAACCTATTGTTAATTTGGAGGATTTTGACATATGACACCTGAAATTTAAAAATCACACAAACTATAGCGTAAAACTGAATTTTTGAACAGGTGGCAACCCTTGTTGCAAAAATTGTAATTAATTACTAATTTCCAGCTCAATCCCTTTCATATGGTACCTGAAATTTATAAATCAAGCAAACTATACAGGACAATTAAATTTTTAAACAGGTGGCAACCCTTTTCAAAAAAATTAAAACTTCCTGCACATCTACAGGCCAAGCCCTTTCATATGACACCCCATTTTCGAAAATCGGTATAACGGTGTAAAAGTTATGGTGTTTACAAAAAATCGCTTAGCGTAATATATATAAAGATATGGAAATACAAGTTTTAAATTGGCCTCTTATAAGCTTCTGCTTTGGCCGTAAGGGGAAAGAAGAAGTCCGGAAGAAACATTATACGGCGCACTGGCTTCTCTTTATAAAATGGAATACACATATACCCTGCCATTTGAGATGCATAATTTTTTTATTTCAGTAATTTGAATTCCAATTTCGAAAAAAATTAATTTTTGAAAAAAATGTTATTTTCATTTAGTTTGAAGTTTAATGTCAATCAAATTGTTTTTAATGGAGTACTTAGCTCTGTTCGTGGCCGCTGTAGTGCAGTGGGTAGAGGGCTCGCCTGCTATACCAGAGGTCTCGGGTTCAAACCCCAGTCCGAACAAACAGCAAAAAAAAATTTTCTAATTAATTAAAACTAAATTGTTGGGTTTTTAGAAACAGCGGTCACCTCTCGGCGGTGAGTGGCATACCCTCCGAGTGTATTTCTGCCATGAAAAAGCTTCTCAAACAAATGCATTCGCCGTTCGGAACTGGCATAAAACTGTAGGACAAACAAAAGGAGCACACCTCGAATTGGAGAGAAGCCCAGCCATAAAACTCGTCAGAGTTATATTTGCGCCATTGTATTATTATATTATTATTTAGCTCTGTTCAATAATAAAAAATTGTTACGAATTTTTCGTAAAAAATTACAGCTCTTTATATGAAAATGACAGTTGTTATGAAAAATAAGTTAAAAATTTTTAGTAATTGAACACAGGTTTTGTCTCTTTTCAAGAATTGTTTTTGTATTTTGACTTTCGGCGGGTTTTTCAAACCAAATATACCAGAGAACAAGTAAGGAAGCCTAAGTTCGAGTGAAATCGAACATTAGATACTCAGCTGTATGCTTTCATTGTTTGTTTGCGTTTGATGAAAACACGGTGTATTTTACATAAAGCGAGTGCTGCATAAAGTGGGCGTAGCCACGCCCATTTTCTAAATTTTTATCAGTCATCCAACTAAGCATATAAATATTATTCTTTGTGCAAAATTTCATTCCTTTATGACTTCTAATTACAAAGATGTCACGTTACAAATTCCCAAAGGGTGTTCCAGAAATATCTTTGTTAAAAAGTAGGCGTGGTCATAAACCGATTTGAATAAATTTTTGCGTGTCTATTAGCACAAGTTATAAAAGTGTATAAACCAAGTTTCGTCTTAATGTCTCAATTATTTGTCGAGTTATGGGCTCCGAAATTTCGTATATTCCTTTGTCTAAAAAGAGGCGGTGCCACACCCATTTTCCAAATTTTTCTATTTTTTGTTTCCGGTCTATTGTGGAACTCATACCACAAAATTTGAATGAATAATCTTTATATTTGACAAAGATATCGCTTAAAATATTTTTATTAGGCCCCTTTATAGTTCCCATATATAAAAGTGGGCGTCGTCGCCAACCGATTTCGCTAAAATTTTAAACATGTATTACCACAACTAATAAAAGTGTACACACCAAGTTTCGTCATTATATTTAAATTATTTGTCGAGTTATGGGCTGAGAAATCTCGTATATTCCTGCTTCTAAAAAGAGGCGGTGCCACGCCCATTTTCCAAAATTTTTATGCTTTTCGTTTTATATCCGCAGTTGGACTCCTGCCATAAAATTTCAATGATATACCTTTATATTTGACAGAGATATCGCTTAAAATGTTTTTATTAGGTCACTTTATAATACACATATATAAAAGTGGGCGTGGCCATCAACCGATTTTGACAATTTTCCGTCAAAACATTTGCCTAAGTAAGTAAATAACGCGTACCAAATTTCATCGATATATCTTCAACGGTTTGTGAGTTATGACTCATAAAACTTTCAATGTTTGACCCTTAATAAGTGGGCGTGGCACCGCCCATTTTCCAAAATTTCATAAAATTTCTTCATAGGGGCCTGAGCTCAACATGTGGGTAAAATTTTATCGCTCCAGCTATATTAGGGACTGAGATACCAAATTTCCGATTTTTTCTATATAGGAAAAGTGGGCGTGGTCATGGTCCGATTTCGCCCATTTTCAATACCAACCGTCCCAGTCTCGATACCAACTTGCATTCCAAATTTCATCAAAATATCTCAATTTTTGCGCGAGTTAGAGTGTTTACAGACGGACGGACGGACATGGCTCAATCGATTTCTCTTTTCACCCTGATCATTTTGATATATATAAGTCTATATCTATCTCGATTATTTCATTCTGTTACAATCCACCGTTATGTGATTAAAACTATAATACTCTGTGTACTAGTACAGCTGAGTATAAAAAACGTAGTGTCATATAGGCCGAAGAAGCATTTTTTAACGTTTAGCTAGAAAAAATTAGGAATAATTTTTTATTCCTTATTGAGATAATTTTGTATAATGAATACATTTTTGACGTTATTCAATTATTCTTGCTAGTCACACAAGTATACTTTTTCAAAAAGTGATTTTTCGAATACTTTCCCAAATTAGGAAAGAATATTTGCCCGAATTTGAACCGAATGTTTTCCCGAAACTGAACCGAATAATTTTCCAAATACTTTCCGGATCCTAAACCGAACCCCAATACTTTCCCAAATCAGGAAAAAATATTTGCCCGAATCTGAACCGAATATTTTTCCAAATACCGGATCCGAAACCGAACCCGAATACTTAACCTATTATTTTTCTAATAATTTCCCGAATCCGAACCGAATATAAATAAACATGAACCCCTGGTAATAACTCAGTCAGTTTCCGAGCGAATTTAACAAAACTTTGCACGTGACTATATCCTACTATTACCCTAACCATTTCTAAAAATAATCGAAATTGATATATGATTTTGATCCTTCATTTGTTTCTAATTCCGAAAATAGTCATTCCGAGCAAAAAAGTAACATAATCACTTTCATTCAAAATGAGTACATAAACAATTTCTTCATATACGATTTCGACGTATCTGCAACATTTCATTCACTTTTGTGCAACCAAAGTTAACATTTCACAATGACCATTTTTTTGGAGCTCGTTAGCACACGTATTCTATTGAATGAATTAAATTAACTTTATATCATCTTACAGAGAATTAAAAGAAGTATTATCCAGTTTTGAAATCGTGAAAATGCTTACTAGCAATTGCTTTTTTTTATTCATTAGGCCCAATGTGTATCAGCCCAAGGCATGGAAAAATTACCAAACAGGAAAAAGAATTTCTAAATTACCAAAATTGTTTTAGAGGACAAAAAATTACCAATTATGGTTAAAAATAACCCAAGTGGAACACTGCTGGGTACATACACACATATGTATGTATGTACAGGTATATGTATGTATGTATGTACATATGTATTCTATTACCTTATCAATAATCGCAAATTTTTGGTTACAGTGAAAAGCACATACCCACCACCCTTGTGCAAATTTTCTAATAATAATAACGGGTACTTTATAATTTCCAAACATTTATTATTTCCCAGTATTTTATACCAAACATACGTATATATGTACATACATACATTTGAATGTATACCCAGGTATGTACATATACAAACCACGCCTGAAAATATATCTGTCCTTGTCGACGCAAAGTTTTGAATGTGTCGGATTTTGCTTGCAACAAGAAAAAAAAGCAGTTAAGTAAACGCACCGCCAATTGTTCCTTAATTGAATTTCTTTACTACCCTGCAGTCAAATCCACTAGTTCAAAAATAAGGAATAAAGGAATTTTTTTCGTGGGGGTTTCATCGTTGAGGATTTTTTTTTGTTTTTTTTTTTTTTTTTTTTAGAAAAATATACAACCTATGTATTTCGTGCACTAAAAAAAATAATAAAAAAAATTCTGGTTTCTAAAGTGCTATTTAGTTAGAAGAAAATTTTTTTTACAAAACTTTTGGTTTTTATAAGAAGTTTTAAAAATGAGGAAACTTTTATTCATTTAAAAATTAGACTGTTCTATTGCAAACACGATGAATACTTTATTTTTGGTGATTTTATCCAAGTGAAAAAAAAAAATATATTTTATGGACGAAAAACCCGGTTAGATTACCCAGCTATTTTCAGCTGTAAAAGTCCGCCCCAAGATTTTTAGCTTATGTTGAACTCTAATTTTTTTTTTTTTTTTGTACAACTTTGTTATTTGACATCCGATTTTTAACCCTAATTAGATAAAGCACGTCGAAATGACGTATTAATTTTTATTTTTATTCTCTCAGATTTTCATTTATTTCATACGCTCAGTTTTCTCAGTCGGTGGTTGTAGCTCATTGATGGTTCTCGATTTTTTGCCTAAATTTTTTTTTTATCTGGACAACACCAAAACCAAGTTTGTAACACATGCATATAATCTTGCTTGATTTTATTTTTTTGTTTTAAAATATTATTTAAAGGGTGCGGTACTCCTGTTATGATAGCTGAGCACTCTAGTCACTACATCACAGCGGCCACTATTGAAGAAGAAGCTAGGCCTAAATTCGTCAGAGTTATTACCAGGTAACGAATTTTTAGGACCTAAAATCCTATAAAAAAAGGCAAATAAAAGGCAACAAAAAATTAAAAAAAGGCAAAAATCAATTTAGAAAAAGGTAAAAAATACGCTTATTTTGTATCTCAGTCGAAAAATAAAAAAAACTAAGACTTTGTTTCGAACTGAGTTTTTAACTCAAAAACTTACTCCCTATAGACGTAGTAACATCACACCACAATATGCATCTTAAAAATTTCAGGTAGCATTTGCATTCGGCTATGGCGAAGAATAAGTGCGTTCGACGTGAGCTGATACAAGTGGTGTCCACTTTAAATATGGAACGGTGGTCTAATTCCAATTATCAGCAATAAGTGCGTTCTTGTCGCCTTTTAATATTCCATCAACAGCCTTTATTACTTCTAAGCCCGCTTTGGCTGCAAAATACCAGTTTGAAAGAAGGTTTTCATGCTTTTGTAAGCCGATCTGTTTCGAAGAAGCAAGAAATGCATCTCAGAGAGTAGGTACATTTTGCAGCTTTTTTTTTGTAATATTTCTCAGGCTTTCAACAGCTTGTCTCAATGATTTCATTTATAAATCTTGTGCGGGGAAATCCTAGAAAATTACAGCATTTTACAAATATCTTGAAAATTTGCCTTCGACATAAGCTACTTTTCGATATGAACACAGATATATTTTATGTTTTTTAACACGCTTTTATTAGTTTCACCTTTTTCATGTTTAAATGTTCCACATAAGACTGGAAATAAATGAAATAAATTATCTGTCAAAATACAAATAAGTTTTGTATTTTTCACCTCCTTAAAAGCCATTAAAGGAAGATACGTCATTATGACGTATCTTTACCTTTCTTCTTCTTCTTGATTGGCGCTTAACCGTCTAGACGATTCTGGCCGAGTCCAACAGAGCGCGCCAATTGCTTCTGTTTCGTGCAGCATGGCGCCACTTGGGAACACCTAGGGAGGCAGCATCGCTGTCCACCTGATTTTCCCAACGCAGTGGAGGTCTCCCTTTTCTTTTGCGTTCAGCGGGTTTCGATAGAAATGCTTTCTTGGCCGGAGCGCCTTCGTCCATTCTCACGACATGACCTGCCCAACGCAGCCGCTGGATCTTTATTCGCTGAACAATGTCGATGTCTGTGTAAAGCTCGTACAGCTCATCGTTAAATCTCCGTCGATACTCGCCCACGCCAACGCGCAAAGGTCCATAAATCTTACGAAGAACTTTTCTCTCGAATACTCCAAGTGCCATCTCATCTGATTTTGAAATTGTCCATACTTCTGCGCCGTACATGAGGACTGGAACGATGAGCGTCCTGTAGAGTGTGATTTTTGTTTGTCGAGAGAGGACTTTACTTTTCAGTTGCCTACTTAGTCCGAAGTAGCATTTATTGGCAAGCGTGATTCTTCGTTGGATCTCCGTGCTGACATCATTCTTGGTGTTAATGCTGGTTCCCAGATAGACGAAGTCCTTAACAGTTTCGAATTTGTAGCTATCAACATTGACGTGGCTGCCAAGGCATGCTGTTTCTTTGTGTGATGACAGGAGGTAATTCGTCTTGTCCTCGTTGACCGCCAAACCCATTTTCTTAGCCTCTTTATCCAGCTTGGAGAAGGCAGAACATACGGCGCGCGTGTTAGTGCCAATGATGTCGATGTCATCGGCGTACGCCAGCAGTTGCACACTCTAGTGATATAAGATGCTTCCTGTATGGTTAAGTTCTGCAGCTCGTATTATCTTTTCCAGCATCAAATTGAAGAAATCGCACGAAAGAGAGTCACCTTGTCTGAAACCTCGTTTGGTCTCGAACGGCTCGGAGAGGTCCTTCCCAATTCTGACGGAGCTGGTGGTGTTAGTCAACGTCATTTCGCATAGCCGTATAAGTTTAGCAGGGAAACCCAATTCAGACATTGCGGCATACAGGCAATTCCTATTCGTGCTATCAAAAGCGGCTTTAAAATCGACAAAGAGATGGTGTGTGTCGGATCCTTTTTCATGGGTTTTTTCCAGTATTTGTCGTATTGTGAAGATCTGGTCGATGGTAGATTTACCAGGTCTGAAGCCACACTGATAAGGTCCAATCAGCTTGTTGACGGTGGGCTTCAGTCTTTCGCACAATACACTTGCTAAGAACTTATATGCGATATTCAGGAGGCTTATCCCACGATAATTGGCGCGTACTGTGGAGTCTCCTTTTTTGTGGATTGGGCAGAGCACACTTAAGTTCCAATCGTCGGGCATGCGCTCGTCCGACCATATTCTGCATAGGAGTTGATGCATGCTCCTTATCAACTCTTCGCCACCATGTTTGAATAGCTCGGCTGGCAAGCCGTCAGCGCCCGGGGCATCTCAAGCTCTTCACACTCGCGCCTTTCAGCCTCCCTTTTCTTCTTTCGAAAAAGGCGCCTCTCTTCCTTCTTCGCCGTTCGATAACGCTCCCATACGCTTCGCGTTGCGCCCGCACACAATGTATCTTTACCTTTACAGGGGTATAAAATAGCGTTATCTATCTAGGGTTAAAATTGATAGATATGCCATTATCTTTTGATCAGAGTTTGAAATTATTTTCAAATTTTTTTCATTTCCATTGAATTTCATTTTCATTCGAATATTCAAAAATAAACAGCGCAGCAGAAGTATAAAAAATAAAAAGTTCTACTGTACTGCAACTGCGCAGCCTTAAGTCTCAAAAAATTATAGTCGACAGTTGCTGTATTGTGGAAATTTGTACAGTACAGAAAAGGGCAAAAATAATTTCGAGTTTTTACAGCACTGTTATTTTTTTTTTGTTTAATTTATGGGAACACAATCGAAATTTACTCAGGGAAAAACATTTTAAAATCAAGCATGAACAATGTTAAATTAAGTATAAACCGCCATGATTTCCAGTTAAGATGGAAAATTCTTAATCCAAGTATGGACTATGTTGATTTTGTAATGGAATTATAACATTTAACATTTTTAATTTAACGTGGTTCATGCTTCATTTTACATTGATTCGTATTTATTTTAAAAGTATGCAATCTTAAAATAGAATCGTTCAATCTTAAAATAAAATCGTGCAATCTTAAAATAAAAACGTCCAATCTTAATTTAAGGTAGAATGTTCTTAATTTAACATTGAACCATTTTATTTTTCATATTCCCCACAACTAATTTATTTTTCACCACGAAACCTACCCAAAAAAATCCTTATTATTACTTGCATACGAACTTGCGAATTTATTTGATAAACTTTTAAATATTTACATATGTACACACATTTATAACACTTTTCTTTTATGAAAACGATTAATTATGCGTAAGCCACTCGGTTACCTTACTGGACAAAGACATAGTTTCATCGTCAATTCCATAGTTACTGAGAAAAAAAGAAAATATCTATAGGGTAATACTTAATAATCCATATCATCAATACCCACCTCCGTTTTCCTCCAAGTAAACAATTTTTCACGGAATTCAGCTACCAAAATTTCGGGGTCCATTTCCAGTAATTCACTTGTGTATACAATACCATCAATATATTGTATTTCAACCATTTTGATATGAAAATATTAAATAATCAAAATATTTCACTCCGTAGGATTTGCTTGCTTTTTAGTGAATGAAAATTGCACAGAATATCCAAAACACAGCGCGTTTAAGCATGGCAATTTTAATTAATTAATTAAATTAATTAAAAATGAGTTTTTAAATCAAAATTGCCAATTTTAATTCAAAGTTGTTCATAGTTAAAACAAGATTGTTTTAATAAAAATTTAGCATTGTAAGATTACGTATGATCGTACTTGATTTTACAATGCATTTTTTCTCTGAGTGTATTCTACTTTTGAACTTTTAGGTATATATATAGCAATTAAACATTTTAAACATTTTTTAGAAGGTCAAATATTTACTCTATATACAGATCATAAACCATTGACATACATTTTAAATTCAAACACTGAAAGATCTCCAAGACAAACATGACATTTGGAATATATTGCACAGTTTACCAATGATATACAACATATTTCTGGAAAGAACAATATTGTAGCGGATACATTATCAAGGTTTCCAGAAATTTATGAACTTTCAACAAGAGACATTAGTTTTCAGACTTTGTTTGCTGAACAACAAACTGATGAGCTTCTTAAAACTATGATATCTTCTCCAAAAACTAAAAATAATTTAAAAGAAATTAACATTCCAATTCATAATTTTAAAATTTGGTGTGCTGTTTTTGGTACTACACCACGTCCCTATATTCCAAACTCCATGAGAGAGATTATTTGTAAAAAATTACACTCTTTATCACATCCAGGAGTTCGTGCAACTAGGCGTTTAATACAATCAAAATATTTTTGGCCTGAATGCGAAATTATATATGTAAATGAATGGACCTCAAATTGTATTGCTTGTCAACAATCAAAAATCTCAAGATATACTAAACCTCTTTTACAAAAAATAGAAATACCTACCAAAAGATAGATTTGAACATATCCATTTGGATTTAGTTGGACCACTTCCACCTTCGAATGGTTATCGTTATGTTTTGACAATTATTGATTGACATTCACGATGGCCAGAAGCGTATCCTCCTCGAAACATAACTGCTCAAACTGTAGCAAAATCTTTTGTTAAAAATTATATTTCTAGATTTGGTGTTCCTCTTAAAATTACTGTTAATCAAGGTGCACAATTTTCATCTCAATTACACAGGCCCACAAGAAATTTGACCATAAACCAGACCATACTTTCCTAAAGGTTTTCGATGCGCTGAATTCAAATCTGGACGCAGAGCAATTTAAAGTTTATATGAATTAACGTAGGTATGATGCAGTAGAACACATACCTCTTACGATAAGTCTGCAAATTTCAATTGCTTCATCTTAGCGAAAAAAAAAGATATTTGAGCAAACTCAACGTCATTCGTAAGAGAAATAATTCTTCTTTAAGATGCTGTGTGTGCTTTTTTTTTTAAAAAAAAAAATAATTTGTCGTTTATATATATTATATAACCTCAAAGATAGGAAAAAACGGTGTTTTTTTAACATCTAGGTTAGGATATCTCAAAATCCCGACGTGATAGAGCAATTCTGCGTCTAGATTTGAATTCAGCGCATCGAAAACCTTTAGGAAAGTATGGTCTGGTTTGTGGTCAAAAAAATCGGTCTCGGTTTTGTCGGCCTGTGTTATTTAATGAAATAACTAAAATTCTTGGATCACACAAAATTCCAACGTCTGTTTATCATCCACAAGCTAATATCATGTTCAGACATAAAAATTAATTAAGTCAATTGGGGTTGATTGAACATCTTTAAATTTGGTGTTCAGACATATTTAATTTACTTGGCCCATTTAACAGTTCGGCTCAAGATACATACACACATACACGCCGTGAGCTGAATATCAAACTCTCGTGACCTAAATGTCAAAATTGCAAGGAGGACGAAATAATTTGACATTCATCTCACAATTTTTACCAATCGTAAACACGAATGCATGTATAAAATCAAGGATGCATCGTAACGTTAATATTATCGTTTACCGAAAAAAAGCAATCGTTTCCGTTGAAACTATTCAGGTTTTTACCGTTTACGCAATTATCAAAATAATTTATAGTCGCAAAATAACGATAATGAAATTATCGAAATAATTTCATTTCGTTGATTAGCGTTATCATAACCAAATTTATAACGTTGAAATGCTTAGTGCGCTCGCAATGGCGTCGCGAACAATCGGCCGAGTACTCGCATACATACATATGTATATGCATACCCTGTAGGAAATTTAATTAATTTTAAATTACTTTATAAACTACTTTATTTTCAATAACAACTAATTGAAAATGTGACTTTTTCCTTTGCAATGAACTGACTTTTTTAACACGGCGATGTCATAGCAAGCAGTCAATTGCCCTATCCTGCATTTGTTTTCAACTACTTTACTAGTAGTTTAAAATAAATAACTTTATCTTGAGTTTCTTTTCAACTACTTTACTTGTAGTTTAATATAAATAACTTAATCCTGCATTTGATGTCGAAATTCAAGAAATGGTAAAAATGCGAAGCAAATTTTCCTCAAATTTCGCAAATTGTTCTCAAGTTGATAAACAATATTTGAGAAACAATTGAATTTATGTTAATTTTCAAATGATAAAAATGAAACAATATTTTCTCCGTTTGAGAATTTCGTTTTCAGTGTTTAATGGGAAGTGAAGCTGAAAAACGGTAACCAAAAAATGGAAAAAACAATCTTGGCATACTTAGATCTGAAAACATGTGTTTACATATAAATATGTACATATACAAGAAACTGTCCCGCGCTGCATTTGATTAGAGCTACTTTAAAATTAGTTGAATATAAATCACTTTTTAATATATTTATTTTTGCAACTAACTTTTTTTTTTCCGTGAGGGTATGCACACGAACTGCTACGATTTGAGTGACAGCTGTGTATGTATGCGCTTCGTGCAGGCAATCTTTTTGTTGATTTACTTCGTTTCAACGTTACCGGTTGCATTTTGATAATTTAGTTTTGTGAATTATCAAAACGAAATGGTTTTGATAATTTAGCGTTGCGAATTAACGAAACAAAACCATTTTGATAATTTAGCATTGTGAATTAACAAAACGAAATAGAATCCGTTCGTTCGGTAAGCATCTCTGTATAAAATAAGCAGAAATAAAAACAAATTTGATAGGTGATGGAGAAGAACAAGAATGCAGCTGATCTGACGAACCAACCTGTTTAGTGGACACTGACGCTAATCACATTTCTCTTTTCATGACATTTCATTTTACTTATGAAACAAGCCTTTTAACAGGGTTGCATGCAGAATTGTTCTTCATTAACAACTCATTAATTTCTAATGAAGCATTAACTTGGTCAATTTTTGTATGGTAAATTGAGAATCATTGGGCTTGAAAATTGAATGAAGGCTCTTAATGTTCAATTAAGGTTGTGTCTGAACATAACATAATGGTATGATAGAACGATTTCATCGTCAACTTAAAACTTCAATTATAGCTTCAGGTGATTCAATACATTGGTCAGAAATTTTACCAATTATTTTATTAGGTTTAAAGACTGCTGTTAAAGAGGGTTTAAAGTCATCCCCAGCTGAACTTGTTTATGGACAAACTATTATAATTCCTGGAGAATTAGTTGTTTGTGGAAAAGATGAATATTCTTCAAAGGAAACAATTCAAAGATTGCGAGATAATTTTTCAAAAGTTAGAACAAAAATTCTACGATGTTAGTTTTGTTCCAAAATCTCTCGAATAATAGGAATATGTATTTGTAAAGATTAATCAAACTTTTGGACTTAAATCACCTTACGAAGGACCATTTAAAGTAATATCAAAACAAAAAAATACGTTTAACATTCAAAAAGGTAATACTATTAAAACTGTATCAATTAATCATTAAAAACCTGCTCATATTTCATCTTCTACACCAACTGAATCTAATATTACTTTTAAAAAAGTTACTTTTAATATTAATCAATTTATTATTTAGCTTAATTTTTTTATTTATGTATGTATGTTTTACTGGAGGGGGAGTAAATGTAGGGGGTTTATTTAACTTTGTTTTTTATTAATGTTGTTGATCATGATTTCTATTGTGAAATTTGAAATACATAACTTCAAAAATTTTCTTTAGAGAATTTTGGAAACTTGACAATAAACATCGAATTTTGTTAATTTACAATTTTAAATAAAATTTTTTTAAAAGAAATCAATATATATGGAATTTTAATTACCATAGATCCCCCTATGGAAATGCTAGTGTGCGTGTGTGTGTGGCATATGTATGTTAACAAAATAAAATGCTAGTGTTCGTGTGTTTATGAAGATTGAAGAAGAAGTCAGCTGATCGGATGCGTTCTCCTTTACTAATTCCTTCATGCATTAGTTATGTATATTTTTTTTAAATTTATTTTTGCTTTTGGTTCGACTTTCCAACCATTTTTTCACATTCCTTTATGTGCTTTTCGTAAATATCAACGTTTCAAACAGCTGAGGTGAGCAGAGTTTCAGCATTTTGTCGTTTTAAATAAATACTAAAAGTCAGCTGTTTTGTGTCGTGAAAAATAAGTTACCGAATCCTACTGTTGTCCCTGCAAACGTCATTGTTGTTAAGCTAACAACTCGATTTCGTCTAATGTTACTGAATCCCGCTGCAGGGCCACCCCACTTTGATGATGCTAAGTGATGGCAAGACTAATCGGAAAAACGACTATAATCGGTTAATTACACTGTGCACGAACTAAAAATCAACAGAGATGTACGATGGCGCTATTCATTTTTAACACGCTTTTATTAGCTTCACCTGTATGTATGTATGTATGTATGTACGTATGTATGTATGTATATATGTATGTATGTAACTTCATCCCATTCTAAAAGTTTCAACGTTCAACTCAATTATTATTTTTTTGAAACATTCACTTTACTTTTATTAGGGGTATTCGCTATCCATAGCATAACCCTAGCACGTAGCACGGATTGCACGGATTGCAAAGTTTTACAACGCATAACAACAAAATACAGGCGAACAGAAATATGCTAGACCTCAAAAATATGCTACAGCAAAACCTATGTATATTTATTTGCTATGAAGTGTAGGAAATTAATTGCGACCCTGCGTCAGCTGACATTTGCCAATTGCTAATTTCAATTTCAATTTAAGCATCCAAATTTTGCTTGAAATGTTATGTTTTGTGTGTATTTATTAAATTTACTATAATAAAATGATTTATTTATTAAAAAGTGAGTGATGAATGCGTCCGCTTGGCAAAAAAGAAAGGCTGCTTCTTAAAATTTTCTACGACTGTGCAATAGGGTGCTCTCTATGTGTAGCATATTTTGGTCTAGGATATTTGCAATCCGTGCTATCTTGCTATCGTGCTATGGATAGCGAATACCCCTATTGTGTTCTCTCCTCTATTATTTCTATTCTCCTCCGGACTAGAAACCTGACATCAACATGAGATTCAGCCCAACGACATCATATAGTAGGACATTCAACATTATATTCCATGCTTCATTGTGGCTTTTAAGTTACCTTTCCCAGAATATCCTCTATGAATTTCACAATTCACTCCCGTATACAAGCCAATAAGTAACAAGCTTTCTGTTTTGTTATTGTTGAATTTGCAATGAAAACAATCGCATGTATACATACGTATGCAAATCAAGAACTGGTTTTGTGTTCGTTTGTTCAAATTCTATTTATAGCACTTATAGCATGGTTACCGAACTTGGTAATTATCAAAATAGGTTATTTTTTCGCTGCTGGTTTCTTGGTAATTTTCACATGTGTTTGGCAATTTTTATTTTCAAGAAGTTGTTTACTATTTTTGGTATACAAGAAAATATGGAAATGATTATAGGACAATGAGAATATTTTGGAGCGCTGACTGCTCATTGTGAATATGCACAGGCAAATAAAGAAGAGCATATCTCCGATTTACTGCTTGCCCAGAATGTTGTACTACAGCTACGGACTACATAGCTTACTACATCAGCTGATGACTGATTTTGTGGCAACGCTCGAAAATGTGAACACAATGGTGTAGCTCAGTGTATCTCATATATGTCATCTTTTTTATATTTTTGTACAGGGGATTCCTTA
>OY482671.1:76098506-76101006 GCA_960531455.1 Urophora cardui | reverse complement strand
TAATAATAATAATAATAATAATAATAATAATAATAATAATAATAATAATAATAATAATAATAATAATAATAATAATAATAATAATAATAATAATAATAATAATAATAATAATAATAATAATAATAATAATAATAATAATAATAATAATAATAATAATAATAATAATAATATAATAATAATAATAATAATAATAATAATAATAATAATAATAATAATAATAATAATAATAATAATAATAATATAATAATAATAATAATAATAATAATAATAATAATAATAATAATAATAATAATAATAATAATAATAATAATAATAATAATAATAATAATAATAATAATAATAATAATAATAATAATAATAATAATAATAATAATAATAATAATAATAATAATAATAATAATAATAATAATAATAATAATAATAATAATAATAATAATAATAATAATAATAATAATAATAATAATAATAATAATAATAATAATAATAATAATAATAATAATAATAATAATAATAATAATAATAATAATAATAATAATAATAATAATAATAATAATAATAATAATAATAATAATAATAATAATAATAATAATTATAATAATAATAATAATAATAATAATAATAATAATAATAATAATAATAATAATAATAATAATAATAATAATAATAATAATAATAATAATAATAATAATAATAATAATAATAATAATAATAATAATAATAATAATAATAATAATAATAATAATAATAATAATAATAATAATAATAATAATAATAATAATAATAATAATAATAATAATAATAATAATAATAATAATAATAATAATAATAATAATAATAATAATAATAATAATAATAATAATAATAATAATAATAATAATAATAATAATAATAATAATAATAATAATAATAATAATAATAATAATAATAATAATAATAATAATAATAATAATAATAATAATAATAATAATAATAATAATAATAATAATAATAATAATAATAATAATAATAATAATAATAATAATAATAATAATAATAATAATAATAATAATAATAATAATAATAATAATAATAATAATAATAATAATAATAATAATAATAATAATAATAATAATAATAATAATAATAATAATAATAATAATAATAATAATAATAATAATAATAATAATAATAATAATAATAATAATAATAATAATAATAATAATAATAATAATAATAATAATAATAATAATAATAATAATAATAATAATAATAATAATAATAATAATAATAATAATAATAATAATAATAATAATAATAATAATAATAATAATAATAATAATAATAATAATAATAATAATAATAATAATAATAATAATAATAATAATAATAATAATAATAATAATAATAATAATAATAATAATAATAATAATAATAATAATAATAATAATAATAATAATAATAATAATAATAATAATAATAATAATAATAATAATAATAATAATAATAATAATAATAATAATAATAATAATAATAATAATAATAATAATAATAATAATAATAATAATAATAATAATAATAATAATAATAATAATAATAATAATAATAATAATAATAATAATAATAATAATAATAATAATAATAATAATAATAATAATAATAATAATAATAATAACTAGTATCGCCGGTGCTCGAAATTCGACCATGCAATTTATTTTTTCTACTTTGTATTGGTACAAAAATTAATCCTTTTCGCGGAGATAAGCAACACTTTCCAAATTCCAGTTGTACCGCAACACTGATTTGCCCTTTTGATCACGGTCCGACGCGAAATCATGGTCAAAATCAAGGAAGATCTAGGAAGATAGGCCCGGTGGCGAATTCAGAAATTTCCCATGTATTTTGTTATTGTAATTGCTAGAGTGTAATGTCAAAATGATATTTCGCCGTGGTTAAAATCTGAATTCGCTTGGGTCTCGTTGCTCCTTTTTCTCTATAGTATGGAATATTGCATTTTTCTTGCGCTCCATAGTGGTTCGGCTCCATACATTTTGCGGAAAAAAATAGAAGGAGTGGTCCTAGGTCATTGAATTTTGCACAGAGGTTATATGTGAGCTAATTAAGAAAATTTCAAAAAATGGTTGAAATCGGTCAACCCCTAGGGGTACCTCCCTTGGACCTATAAAAAAATGATTTAAATACAAATTTTTGTTTCAGCTAAAAAAAAAATTAAAATATCTTCACGAAACTTGGTACATGAGTTACCCTCATTAAAGGCATTGACAGCACCAAAAATTGTTGAAATCTGCCACTCCCTAGGGGTACCTCCCCTGGATCTATAGTAAAATTTTTTAAAGAAAAAATTAAATTTCAGCTCAAAAAATTAAGATATCTTCACGAAACTTGGCGCATAAGTTACTGTCATGAAAGATATCGACAATACCAAATATAGGCGTGATTGGCAAATAACCACGCCCACTTTTCCTACACCTTTTATTCAAAAACAAATGAAGATATACATTTT